>FR989943.1:7967935-8052645 GCA_905404155.3 Plebejus argus
TTGCTTAGTTCAGCTGCGAATGTTTTTGGAAGGAGTCGTTAATGCTTCGCACGTAATTCCTTTGTTAATATATCGGTGCTTAGTTAGGCCGTATTAATTTAACGACTAGATTGCGCGATAAAGTTGGATATGTGTTAGAAATAATCTTTATTAACTCAGAAGTCAAAAGTTTAATAAAAGTCGTGACTCGTTACCTACGTATTTTTTTAGTATTGAATTATATTTATTATTGAAGTGAGCAAGGTCCTCGCAGGCGTGCGAGGGTGCTAACTTGCCCAAACTTTTAGTTAGAAGGTGCGAGGAAAAAAAATAACAGACTCGATGTTCAAGCGAAATTATTTTAATAAATAGACAAAATCTTTAAAAAAGTAATCAAATAAAAATATCAAAATATCATAAAGTAAAGAATACAAAAATGAAATAGGTTTTATAAAAAGAGTTCAGTTATGTACACCATTCAAGTCACTACATTATTAATAAATAGTTTAGATTTAGTTTGATTTTTCTTTGTTAGTTTAATTGCAACGAATTGACAATTTTTAAATTTCTTCGCAACTCTAAAATTACTGAAGCGATTTTTATAAAATTTGGCTCAAATATAATATATAGCTGACAATTATTGACATAACCTCGTGGTAAATAATACTGATCCTTTATGACTATTTGAGGAATCGTAGAAACACAGATATTAATTGTCTTGTACAAAAATTATAAACTTGTAAGTTGTAAAAGAATCCGAAAGTAATAAAGTAAATCAATTAGTAGATATCTTTAAATCACTAAGAAAATATTTTAAGGGATTAAAATGTAATTTTAAGGCAATAGGGACGAATTCCAAGAATCAAAGCGCTAGTGAGCAATAGAACCAAATAGAACTAATGAATTAATCATGACAACTTCGCTTGGTAAGCCTCTAACCCATATAAATTAAGCCTAGTAGGTTTAACCTTGTTAAAGTGTGAAGATTTACACAGCACAATTAGTGGGCACAACACTAGTTACATTAATTACTAGAAACACCGGAGAGCGATAAACAAAAGGTAATATACCTTGTTAATCTGATCCGTGTTGCAACGCATTATTTATTGCGAACTAGATTTTGCCCGCGACTTCGTGCGCCTATAAGCCGCGGAAACCGTGCGTCAATAACCGAGAGTGGTTTTAACGCTCAAAAATATTTAGTCGTTGCCGTGCTCAATCCAAGAAAAAAATAAAGCCTTTGTTGCTATTCAAAGTTCGTTTCATCGAAATCGGTCAATTACTTTTGGAGTAATTATTATCTATCACAAGTAGGCTCAATTCTCATAGAATAGAATAGAATAGAAATCATTTATTTGCTAAAATACATCAAATGTCGCTTTAATCACAGCAAAGTAGACAGAATTATATCTATTGTGATCACAGGCTATCAAATCAAATCAAATCTGCACTTGCGAGTACACAGCAGTATAGTGATAATAGTCTCCGAGTTAAGTGACATACGACATATAAGAATCGGGACCCAGGTCTCTCGAGACAAACGACTTTTCGCCATATCTGGCCTAAGAGCAGTTAAGAATGCTCTAAGAAGAAATCGTAAAACAGAATCTGCGTTAGAATGTTTAAAACAAAACATGATTTATCGACGGCTCGAGCCTTTGATGCCTACGAAGTGCTTCGTGCAAAATGGAATTCCAGTTTCACACGCAACAAATGTACTATCTGATGAACTTTGCGAGCCTGTGAGGCTGTACTAAAGATTCTTAATAAGTACAAACTACAAGTGTATTAAAGCCTTTATTCATGTTTATGATATAGATAAGTTTTGAGTTCCTTGTTTACGAATTATGAGGAAATAGCTTATTGGTGTTGTATCCAATTAGCGTTTGCACGCTCTATGTTGTAAGTTATGGCACAAAATATTTATTTTATTTTTTATTTTATTTTATTTTATTTTATTATATATGTGAACAAGACTAGTATGCTGTTATGATATTTATATACATTCTGCTGTTCTAACAAATTCTTTGCTGATACATAGAGAACCCTGAAGACGGAGCTGCATTTGAACAATGTAGACATGAGCAGAGTGGCGCAGTGGAAGCGTGCTGGGCCCATAACCCAGAGGTCCGTGGATCGAAACCACGCTCTGCTAACTATTTGCGCTTTTGCTGGTTACTTTTTGCTGACACCTAGAGAACCCTTTAGACGGAGCTATATTTGAACACTCTGGGCATGAGCAGAGTGGCGCAGTGGAAGCGTGCTGGGCCCATAACCCAGAGGTCCGTGGATCGAAACCACGCTCTGCTAACTATTCGCCCTTTTGCTGGCTACTTTTTGCTGACACCTAGAGAACCCTTTAGACGGAGCTATATTTGAACACTCTATGTGTGAGCAGAGTGGCGCAGTGGAAGCGTGCTGGGCCCATAACCCAGAGGTCCGTGGATCTAAACCACGCTCTGCTAACTATTTGCCCTTTTGCTGGCTACTTTTTGCTGACACCTAGAGAACCCTTTAGACGGAGCTATATTTGAACACTCTATGTGTGAGCAAAGTGGCGCTGTGGAAGCGTGCTGGGCCCATAACCCAGAGGTCCGTGGATCTAAACCACGCTCTGCTAAACTTTTTCTACCTGTTCCATTGGCAGTATTTTTAACTTTTTACTTTCAAAAAGGATTTATTTCCTGCTTGTATGTTTAAGGGAGCTTAAATATTAACTGTCGAATGTATTATAAGACGGAAAATCTAAACTATATTAATGCAACATAGCGAAATTGCTTGCAGACTGCAGTAGGTATTATGAAGCTACCATAAAATCCCTTAACAATGTTTTTGTTATTTATAGACCGAAACGTCGATAAGGGAACTCTAAAATCTGAACATCTATTTGCGCATTGTTGATTCCACATTCGATATAAGAAAATGTATGTCTGTTTCACGCACAATATTTTACACCCACTGACGCTATCGTTTCATATTTGCGGGATTTATAATATAATCACTCTACCTCGATTCTATTATTCTATTGAAATGTGAAGTAGTTTCGTTCTTGATATTTTATACTAGTCCGTTTTCTAATAGGCAGCAAAATTATATTCCCATATACATCAGTGATCAAACGATTATTTTTTATTTTTTTTGCTAATCAGAATGCTTTTGCCTTTAGTTTGACAAGAATACTATTTAGTGTAGTTTGAGAGAGAGGACTGGATCGAATAAGGAATGAATCTGCATTAACATTGTATTAAAATAGTAGAATCAGGGTGTTCTTGCACATAAATCTGTTGTATCGTAAAGTGCTCGTAAATATTCATCATCGAAATTATCTGCAGGACAATAGGACCTCTAGGCACCGGGTGATTTGGAGTCACGTGACAATCTAACAAACTCTAAAACAATGTGTTTTCTATTTATATGATTTATTGCTAAGCAATTGATAGTTTTACATCGTGGGTTATAACTACTATGTATATTGTCACGGAATCGCTTGGTATTATCATTATCTACTTAGTAGAGTAGTACTAGTAGATTCTACTAGTACTGTGTGAGGTAAAACACCAATTGTGTTAATAAGGGAACAATTTACAATTTAAAAGAATCTTAAATTGAAGTTGGCATGCAATTTCTTCAATTTTACTTTGCTAGCGCTCAGCTTTCCATTTAAAAGTGTAAATACTATAATTTTAGGTATTAAAACAGTTATTTGAATGTCACTCCCATAATACCGGGTTTTTAGGAAATCGTCTTGAATTTGCAAACAACCGAAATTCCAGATCCTGTCAAAACATAGTAATCACACCATGACATGCTCTTCAAATGGAAATTGTGCGGAATTATGAAAATTAGTCCAAATTATTTAAGATGATGGCTGTCGACTGCTCATCGTCAGTGAAGCGTTTGGGAGTCCTAAATTAGGACCCACCCTGAGGCGTTGCGTGGCAGGAGCGAAATGATAATAATAATTAGGGTAATAAAGGTGAAATAGCGATAGCAGTTCCGCGAATAGCTTTGTTTCATTATCAATCGAATATGCTTGGTTCAAACAAATAGAACATTCTCAAGAGATACTATATTATACTTATCTCTGAGAAGCCGGTATCTGATAAAACAGACAGGTACTGATCATTAATTCACAACAATAATTTGAATATTTCCAAAAGGGGGTGCAGCCTCCTCCCTCCCCTAAACGATTTGGATGAAACGATTTTGAATATCGATTCACAAACGGCGGAGTAATCGTTGAACAGTGATCTGAATGAACAAAACACCTCCTCCATTCCGGAAGTCGGTTAAAAATGTAAACTATGTTTTGATCCAAGATGTTCAGCTACCTGCTTGTAAAATTTTGTCGAAATCGGTTCACAAACAGCGGAGTTATCGTTGAAAATAAAAAGATAATAAAAACGAAAATAACATACTTACCCTACATTTTGTTGTCAAAATCGCTCCAGCCGTTTAAGCGTGAAGAAGTAACAAACATACAAACTCACAAACTCACATACTTTCGCCTTTATAACATTAGTAGGATAGTAGGATAAGGGCCTGTTTCATCACTTCCTGATAAGTGCCGAATAGGCTATCCACCACTTAGCTTGACACATGAAGAATGGAGAATCTGTCAAAAAAGTTGAGGATAGCCTATCCAGATTCCAGCACATTATCAGGAAGTGGTGAAACAGGCCCTTAGACTTGTAATTAAACCAACCAATAACCAATCTCTTTAGCTTCGCCGAAGTTGAGTAAAGACTGAAGTATTTGTAAACAAATACTATTACTTAAACCTACAACAGCTTATAAGTAATAAGAAGTTTTAAAAATCACAATGTCTAAGTTATTACGAAGACAATACATGTTTGTTGTTTACAGAAAACGGAAAACCAACACCTTTTAGATCAAACCACAAAAGGGGAAACCGGAAACCGCTTCGTGGCAAGTAATGCTTACGTTCATTTACACTCAATAAGAATTAATTATCTAATATTACAAAATATCGTATGTTTTTGTTTGTGTGGTCTAAGGGCCCGACGTATACCGGTGGGATTATGAACCTGTCTCGAGTTTGGGAAGAAAAAGTTTAATGTAAAGATCACTGACAAATTTGTAACAGAACAATGAGTCGGATATAAAAGTATCCTCTTTCATGACACGGGCGAACGGATGGGATGGTAAGGTAGAGGACACGCTGGTTTGTGCGTAATTAAAATTCGATAGTTGGTAATTTTTTTTTTTTTGTGAAATTGGATTTCGAAGGAAGAACGCAGACAAAGGCTGTTACAATTTGCAACATATAAACCAAAACAGAAGTATTGTTTGAATTGTTTTGGTTATTACTTGTAAACTAATTTATTTATAGACACAGAAAGCAATAAATAACATCGAACGATCTTTTACACGGCAACATTCGAGTACATTTATTCCGATATCGATGGCTCGCTTTGTAATTGCGGGCCATAACTTATGCTATCGGGGAGCTTACTATCATCGCGCACGGGACAAGTGCGTGACATCTAGTAGTCTTCGCCAAGATTACAGGCAGTATAAGTTACGTGCGCAGAATCGGGGTCCTCCGCTGCCGCATCGCTCATCGCTCCGCCTAATGCCTTGATCTCACGCGATTCTCCTCCGCCGCGAGCCTCGCCGGTGTTAAATGTATCCGTCTGCTTATATCGGGTTACCATACCGAAGGCGTGGGCATTGACATGTCCTATTTGTTTTGTTTTGTTCACTCGACCGTCGTAAAGGTTGACTTTTTACGCGCATCGACGTGACGTCGCCGCCCGGTTGGATTACATCTCAGGCACCTGTCAAACGTCAATTCGAAGGTACCTGTTGATGCCGCAGAGGAAATCGTTTCTTACCTGCTTCAAGATTTCAATATTAAGTTATTATAATATTATTCTATACGGTGTAGTCTCAAAATTAATAAATGGTTACTTGAAGAGCCAAGACCTGTACAGATTGAGTCAATCGGAGGTTATTTCTGTAACTTTAACTACAGTTTTAACTTTCATTTAATTTTTTCATTTAATTTTAACTTTGATAGCAGGAAGAATCTTTGACGGACTAAGGCTTTGAATTATGAAGTTCTAAAATGTATCTACCTAATAAGCTTTTAAGTTGCACAAAATCTGTTTGAGTAAAATAATAGTGTACACTTTATCTTCGCTCACAAGATCATCATACCCTTGTCAAATTCTAAGGCGCAAAAAGGTGTAGGTGTCTGCCATATTTTTGAGATAAATTCATTAGTGAATTTGCATAAAGATCGTTATAAATGTTTTATGATACGTATGATAAATGCTCGGCTGCACCCAAAGATTCCGAGTAAGTTGTCACTCGGGTAAAATAATTACAATGTGTTGTGTTAACGTCATGCTGAGCAGACACGACCCTTCAGTGGTATTAAGATGTTAGCCTCAGTAACGAGTTGTCTCTCATTGTTAGCGCGAGATATGCCAACTGATAAATGCAGAGCTGGCGACTTATTTAATGCCTGTCGCTTTTCATAATTGAGATTGAATAAATGATTATTAATATTTGTTTTGATTATACAAAGAATTAATCTTTGCATCTGATCCGTTCATTGTAATCAGCTATTCAATTAGCTTAGTTTCCGAATGGGAGTATAAATCAAGGGAAATTCCAAAAGTATAAGTGTCTAAGCGCACTAAGCCGAAAATACGTGGCCGAAGTTCGCATAATTACGCGGCTGCAGCAGCCTTTGCCGCCGCCTGTCTGCACCGAGAGGCTCCCCGGGCATCGAGGGAGCCTTTCTCCTCGGAACCTATGTTGTGAGCGGTGATCCCCCGATCAACCGCCCACAGGTCTAGGCTTCAACCTCCATGGCGGGGACGGTTTCACTCGCCCCGGCCTTATCGGCTCCAGGCCGCTTACGCGGCTGAGCCTTGGAGGGAACCCTGCGCTTTTTCCTCGTGCCGGGCGACTTGCTAGCTGCTGTGATGCAGCCGTTAGTCCCCAGCACGTGGTTGTTCTCTTTGCCGAGCTCGGCGCAGAGAAAGCATGTGGGCTCCTCCACGCAGTCGGCGGCCTTGTGCCCCGGCTTACCGCAGCGGAAGCAAGGGCGCCTAATCATGCCGAACTTCGGCCGTGTATTTTCGGTCTAGTGTGTTTAGACACATAATTTCAAAACTATTTGGAAGAATTAAAATGTTTTGATGATCTAAATCCATCATAAGACATGCAAAAGATGACGCTTTCCAATTACTTTATATCATCCTACACCAGTCTTATTTTCTTGATTTGGTCCTTTATATGCAGGTTGCATAAGTCCGTAATATTCTTATTTTAAACTATCTTGTGGTCCTCCATATGGTACAAATCATGTTATGTTTTATTCATATGAAACTGTTTTTAGAGCATGTGTGTTAGTTACAGCTAGACGCTAACAGAATTTAAATCCCGCAGCTTGAAATTGATCATAATATACTTAATAAAGATCAACTTATTTTCTTTGTTACAAGAAATTATAATAACGATAGCTTAAATAAATAGTAATCATGTAGACATAATAAAATTTAACAATGTGGAGAATGAAATATAATGGTATAAAACGGCTAAAATAACAAGGATAAAAATATCTGGCGTTTGATCTCGATTCTCAAACGAATGGAGCCCTATCAGCAGTATTAAATAAAAAGTTGAAAGCGTTACAATGAAGAGTTTCGAAATTATTAGAATTAAACTTAAAGATAAGGTAAATCTACTATAACAGTTTTAATGGCTAAAATTTTACGAGTCATTATTCTAGTAATCTTGATAAGGTAGATTTTTGATCTAAGCAGTACTCAAATTCAAAAATTTGTCAAGTACTTAAAAATAATCGGTTAAGTGTGAGTCAGACTCCAGCACTCACTACTGGCGAAATTAGTTTATATGGAAATCCTCCTTCAATATTTATTTAATTTTAATTTTATAAATAATAAAAGTAATGTAATAATAAAAGTAATAAAAGTAATAATAAAAGTTCTGTTAAAATAGAATTACTATTGCAATAAGACTCACTTGTCCCACTGTCGTGTCTCAAGTGAGCACACGTCCTTATAGCTAGGTAATAGACACATAATATATAATAGTACCTATAGAGTATAGACACAGAATATTATAATATAATAGTACTTCGCTATAGAGTGAAATGTCCAAGCGTAAAAAGTATCCACGTCGTATAAATCCTACTTACTTATTCAATAAGCGTTCACGCTGTGGGAAAGATATATAAGCCACTTTGTTTTAAAGAAACTACAGGCATTTGTCACGGTGCATCCGTATTCAGGGAATGCTAAGTGTACTTTGTGATACGATCGACGTGTTATCTTCGGAGAATCTGGGGACAGTTTTATTAAAACACGCACGTGGACACTACACGGTTTGATTGCAAGTCATTAGGGAAATCGATGCTTTGAAGCCTATCTAATGAAGTATCTGGGTGCATGTCATCAAAAGAATCATCATCATTATCGTCACTGACACAAGAATCATCATCACTATCGTCAATGACACAAGAATCATCATCACTATCGTCACCAACACATGAATCATCATCACTATCGTCACCGACACATGAATCATCATTACTATCCTCAGCGACATAAGAATCATCATCACTATCGTCACCAACACAAGAATCATCATCACTATCGTCACCGACACATGAATCATCATCACTATCCTCAGCGACATAAGAATCATCATCACTATTGTCAGTGACACAAGATTACTAATATCATCCCCGAAACTTGGTGCACGTTCGGGTCTCTTTTGGGTGTGTTTGAATGACCACAAAATTAATATTTATCTTTGACGCAAAGATAATTAATATTGATTTTGTGTATTTTTTGGGCAGGTTCGATGCACCATCTACTTTCAATGTACCAGTGTACTACTCTATTATTATATCATTTAGCCTTATCCCTTTTCCGATACTTTAAAGGCTCACACGGACTAAACAGCTGAAGTGTTTTCAATGTTTGCTTCATGCAAAACAATTTTAGTACAGTCACAAGCAAAAATAAACAATCACGACGTTATAAGGGGTAAAGAGGCGTTACATCTAAATTTTACAGCAAGCGGAGCTCCTGCAAACAAATTCAACCTATTCCCGGTACCATTTCACGCCCTATTTTATGTTTTGTACACCCCATTTTCTATTTTCGCATTTGGCAATTGAAATTCAATTGTATAAACTGTGGCGTAAAGTTCCAATTTGCAAACGATGTTGCTAAAACTAGACTGATGATGTGTATGAATTCTTACATGATTCGTAAAATTGGTGCTACCTTGACTCTAGCTGCAGCTGTACTACCAGATCAAAATTGACCTATCACTTTCGCTAGAGTTAAAGTTAATAATTTTTAGTTTTTATGTATAAGAACGATAAAAATGATATTTTAACATAGTATAGTATAGGCCATAAGTCATAATTTATATGCGTCAATCAGAGTTAGTCCTGCATATAATACAAATAAATAGATTATTAACCAGTAATTCTTAAAATACCAACTATGATCTTCTTAACAGCTAATTTTATTGCTTGGGTTTGATTTAAGGGATATAATAATACAATGTCTATTAGGTATAGGTTAACTCGATGTAGAGTCAAGTTAACGAACAAAAAATCTATAATTTATTTCACGTGTGCCTATGGAAATATTAATTACTGGTCGTTTCAATTATCAGTATTTTTAAAACTTTTGCAACGACTCCAATGGCCTTCTCCCAGGTCCTCATCTAGGTCTGCAATTTTCTCTCATCTGATGATTAATACCACACCATTTGTTTCTCAGTACTGAAACAAAATACTCGGAATTAAAAATAACAATGTAAAAGAAACTTTTCTAGAAAAGCCGTTGTTAACAAGCTTAAAGCGTCAGTCACGGATGTCACTGTCAGCTTTATTATTTTTAATGAATTACCCAGTTTTAAAGCAGAGTTCAATTTTGTGTCCTGAATGTGAAAAATAGTTTAGAGCCATGTCAAATTTTAATTGGCCCAAAATATGACATGTCTTGTATTTCTGTAACTATGTTTTGGATTTTAACAGCAACTATGCAATTCACCAAATAATGTTAAATACAATGTAATAAAGTAAGAGTGGGATAGAGAGTATTATGTTATTTGTTGTCTCTCTCTCACTGACATTATAATCTGTGAGAATTGTAATCTGTGGTGTCATGGAGAATTTTTACCTGTGAATGTATTACTGTGTCGATAAAATAAAAGGTTTCATTGTTCAAGTACAGCTTTATTTTATTTATATTACAACTGGTTATGGGTCCAGAACACTAACTAGCAAGGATTAATAAAAAGAAGCCTAAGGAACGCAAATACTGTAGTGAAGAATAATACCGGTGGCGTGGGCGGCAGCCATTTTGAGGTTAAGTTACACCGGGAAGGAAAAATTACTTGTTCGGCTATCGTTGAGCAAGGTAGGAGAGCTAACAGGAATTTGAAATGGATTTGACACAGTGTGGAAGTGGACAGAATGTCATGAAATTGGAAGGTTCTAGGAATTGGAACTTATGGAAATTTCAAACGACCGTGCTATTGCGAGGTCAAGGTCTGTACAAAATCGTGGACGGGACAACAGTAAAACCTAAAGATGATACTCAGCTTAGTACTTGGGAAACCCTGGATGCGCGAGCTCAAACACTGATAGTTACGAGAATGTCAGAAGAAGCCATGTTACATATCATCTCGTGCAATACTGCGGCGGCTATGTGGAAGAAATTGCTAAGCGTGTATGAACAAAAATCTGAAACAAGCATTCACATTGTACAACAACGCTTTTTCCAATTTAAGTTTGAAGAAGGAACAGAGATGTCTGTGTTTCTGTCAAAAATACTGGAGATGCAGAATCAGTTAAAACAGCTTGGAGAAAATATGTCTGATAAATTGGTTATTACCAAAGTTCTGATGTCTTTACCAGAAAATTACAAACATTTCGTCTCAGCGTGGGAGTCCGCTCCAGATGATAAGCAGACTTATGATAACCTGGTCGCTAGATTGTTGATAGAGGAAGAGAGAATTAAAGAAAAAGGCGGGCCGTCGTCGTCTACGGCGTTTGCAGCAAAGAAATTAGATAAAAGAAGCGTGAAATGTTATAAGTGTAACCGATATGGACACTATCAAAGCGAGTGCAGGTATAACAACAATGCAAACAATAATTTCCGCAACAATAAAGACAGCCGTCCAGATATCAAGTGTTACTTTTGTAATAAACCGGGACATATAAAGAGCCAGTGTCGTTTTAAGAAAAATAAAGAAAAAGAATGTAATGCATTTATAGTCAACAGTGTCTTTGATGAACAGTTACAGAAATCACAGTGGCTGGTCGACTCAGGCGCAAGCGAACATATGTGTTGTGAGTATGAACTATTCAGTTCATATTCAATAGTAAATGATAAGTCCGTAATAGTTGGAAACGGAACAAAAATTAATGTCAAGGGCTGTGGTCAGGTGAAGCTGCAAGTTTGGAATGGTAGCAAATGGATAGATACTACCATAGATAATGTACTTCATGTTCCTGAGTTGAAAGTAAATTTGTTCTCTGTCAATTGTGCAACAAGAAGAGGTTATGTCATCGTAACGGAAGAGAATAAATGCAAGTTTTTTAGACAAAACAAGTTGATGGCTATTGCTGATCGTCACGGAAGCATGTATTATTTAGATTTTCGCTATTTTAGTGCACATACAGCGAACCTTGCTGATGTGTGTTGTGATTTGCATGATTGGCATGAAAAGTTTGCACATCAAAACATTGTTTATGTAAAAGATGTTTTGAAAAGAAATAATATCGACATTAAAAATGCAAATATGCAAACAATATGTGAAAGCTGCCTAAAAGGCAAAATTCATCGTTTGCCATATCCTGTGAGCAATAATGCGACATCGAGAGTATGTGAAATTATTCACGCCGATACTTGTGGACCTATGGAAAAGGCATCGATTGGAGGATCCCGATATTTTGTCGTCTTTAAAGATGATTACTCCAAGTACAGGCGAGTGTTCTTTGTGAAAACAAAAGATGAAATTAAATTGTGTATAAAGAACTTTATATTTGAGGCTGAAAATGAGACGGGAAATAAAATAAAGATATTTCGGAGTGACAATGGAACCGAATTTATAAACAAAGAGGTCAAAGAATTTTTTCAGAACAAAGGGATTATACATCAAACCTCTGTGACTTTCACTCCCGAACAAAATGGTTCAGCCGAGCGGGAAAACAGGATTTTAGTAGAGGCTGCTAGAACAATGTTATACGCCAAGGATTTACCCATCAGTTTGTGGGCCGAAAGTGTTAATACAGCTGCCTATGTGATCAATAGAACTGGTAAGAGCTCAATAGAAGGGAAATCTCCATATGAATTGTGGTCGAGCAAAAGCTTTGACATTAATAACCTAAAAATATTTGGTAGTCCTGTTTATGCCCACATACCGAAAGAGAAAAGACTTAAGTGGGATGCAAAAGGTGAGAAGGGCATTATGGTTGGGTATGGAGAAACGTCAAAAGGCTATAGAGTGTATTTTCCACAGAAAAATAAAGTTGAGATCAAACGAGACATTGTTTTTGTGAACAACAGCCCAGTGAAGCCAATACAACAATGTGAGGCAACCAATTATATTATAGAGGAGGTTGACAGTGTCGAGGTTCCGGCTACAGTCGAGGTGAGTGCTCAAGAACAAGATTCCAGTGCGGCAGGTGTGTCAAGTCCCCAATCACAGACCACCGATGGGCAAAGTGAACCTGATTGTGATGATTCTCAGTGTACCGTGCAGAGTGAGTCTGAAGGTAGCTTATATGAACCTAGTGATAGTGAGGAGTGTAGTGAGGTTGTGAGACGTGTAGTGGACCCAGAAAACAAACGTACTAGGAAGAAGACTGTATTCTATAACTGTAATAATGTAATATTAGATAACCGTGAGCCAAAAACCTATTGTGAGGCTATGAATGGTCCAGATGCATGTAAATGGCAAGAAGCTATTCAAAGGGAGCTCAAAACCCTCAAAGATAACAACACTTGGAGTATTTGTGACATACCAGGTAATGAAAAATTAATAAGTAGTAAATGGGTATTTAAAATTAAACAAAATAATGGTAGTATTCAATACAAGGCACGTTTGGTGGCCAGAGGGTTTGAGCAAAATGATATGTTAAATCTGAGCGATGTATATGCACCTGTTGCAAAGTTAAGTACTTTTAGACTATTTTTAGCTATAGCAACTAAATTAAAATTACCTGTTTGTCACATGGATGTAACCGGAGCCTTTTTGTACGGGGATATTGAAGAAAATGTATACATAAGTTTGCCAGATGGCGCTTATGAAAATGGTAATAATATTGTAAAGCTAAACAAATCATTGTATGGGCTAAAGAAGTCTCCGAGATATTGGAATGAAAAGTTTAACTCAATTATGATTAGGGAGGGTTTTAAACGATCTAGATGTGACTCATGTTTGTACACTAAATGTAGTGATTCAGAACAAATTTATATCCTATTATATGTCGATGACATGTTGATATTTGGTAGTAATGAAGAGCATATAACAAATTTAAAATCAATTCTAAAAAAGGAATTTGAAATGAAAGATCTAGGTCTTATCTCAGAGTTTCTTGGAATACATGTAAAGCAAAATTTAGAAACAAATGTTACAGAATTATGTCAAAAAACTTACCTTGAAAATGTGTTGAAAAGATTTCATATGCATGATTGTAGACCTAACTCCACTCCAATGGACCAGAATTTTAATTGTAAAGAACTTGAAAGTGATAAATATAATGATAATACTGGAAATATCTGTAGGCAGATTATTGGGTGCTTAATGTATGCAGCGTCTGGCACAAGACCTGACATCTGTGTTGCTGTATCAATATTAAGTAGATATCAAGATTGTGCTAGTAATGTGTTATTAACTAATTTGAAAAGAGTCTTGCGATACATTAAACACACATTAAATTATAAATTAGTCTATAAGTGTGATGATAGCAAATTGATTGGATTTTGTGATGCTGACTGGGGAGGGGATCTCCGTGACAGGAAATCCACTACCGGTTACTGCTTCATGTATTCAAATTGTCTAATATCTTGGTGCTCCAAGAAACAGAGTACTGTAAGCTTATCGTCAGCAGAGTCTGAGTATGTCGCTATGAGCATGGCAGGTAGTGAGGCATGCTGGCTTATTAATTTACTATGTGATTTCAATGTGCGTAATGTATGCCCTGCTATTATGTATTGTGATAACCAAGCTGCCATAATGATTGCAAATACAAAGAGTGTTAAACGATTAAAACACATTGATATCAAATATCATTACATAAGGGAACTGATTGAAAATAAAAAGATATGTATACAGTATGTGACAACAAAAGATCAAATTGCTGACATGTTAACAAAGTCCCTGAATTGTAATACACTTTTAAAATTTGTAAAGTTATGTGGTATGGATATATAATACTATTAGTTAATACTAATTTATATTAGTTAGTTTAATGGCTTTCTTACTTTCTTTTGAATGTTTATAGTTTATAAAAGGATGGTTATATTATATTTCTTTTGTCGCCACATAAGTTGTTAAAATATAATGTTATTACATTGACGGGGGGTGTTAAATACAATGTAATAAAGTAAGAGTGGGATAGAGAGTATTATGTTATTTGTTGTCTCTCTCTCACTGACATTATAATCTGTGAGAATTGTAATCTGTGGTGTCATGGAGAATTTTTACCTGTGAATGTATTACTGTGTCGATAAAATAAAAGGTTTCATTGTTCAAGTACAGCTTTATTTTATTTATATTACAACTAATAAGTTGTCAATTTCAAAGTTAGGAACCAAAGATGTTGTCTTTCATCTGAATCTTTTACTTTTCTCTCTTGAGTTCTCTTTCCTATCCGTTTCCGGGATTGGTGAAATCGTTTAAAGATGTAGCAACGAAGTTAAGATCCCAGGGTATATTAGCTTCAATTTATACTTCTGTAACCTGTAGAAGTGCTCGACGGGACGCCACTCTGCACTAAGTGATTTTATTTGTGTTCACATTCCAATGTGTATCAAATTACGTGCCCTCGCGACCAGCTGCTTGATTCATGCACCATGGTGAGCTAAAAGCATGATATTGACTCAAATAATTAACCCTAGGAAGAAGATCCATCGCTGAATTATAATTTATAACACACGAGAGAAATTTGTAAAACTGTCAGAACGGATAAATAAATCATGTTGGATAAACTTGTTTTCGTGTTATTTTTCGTACTTTGGTTTGGAATTGTCATTTATTTTTTGACCTTACATAAAAGTCATAAAACACATGACAAGAATAATTATTCGCAAAGCAAGAACGAGAGGATCTTGTAAAATAGATCAATATAATATTAATTATACTTAATAAGAAATCACACTTTAAATTTTTAAGGTCCGTTTACGGGATAAACGAATCATTACCTGTTTCTTGATGATCCATCCATCTTAAATTGTCACCTCATCAACATATTCGAGTGTTCCCCTGTATTATGTATTTACGTTTCTATTCGTATTCTCCTTGCTTTTCTTTATGCAAATTCCGAAACGGGTGCGCGTGTAAACCTTATCTGGGAGTGTCACTCTCAGCTGTGGAATCGATTTGGAAGTTTATTCGCTCTGACAACGCGTGGAGCGAGGAATCTATTCTGTATTATCAATGGGAATTATACTGTCCAATGTTATCTTAAAATCTAATATAGAAATCGAGGCGTAGCCCGTAACTTCGCAGCGCTAAATTCGCATATTGCTGGTATAGCGGAAATTTTTCAAAAATGAAATGTTTTGGGTACCCTGGGGCTTAAAGTCAATATTACAGTACCTATATAGACTAGGAAATGGACCATATAAATCAAGCCAATGTAAAAAATATTAATTTTTGTAAGAATTGACCTTAAAAAATTTAAAAAATACTAGAGAATGATATAATTGTTAAGAACAATCTTCGAAAAAGAGAAAATTGTTCAATACTTGCTTTGTATCTCATGGAATAGAAAATTATTAACATATTATAAATTAAATTCAAGTTACAAAAATACACAACTCATAAAACCATAAGTAAAATACATAATAATAATAATTAAAAGTCGGCATATCAGTTTCTTACGGACAACCTACTAATTTTATAGAAAGCCGGAATTGTTAACGAAGCCTAGTATTGAGGATTACCTTGCGGCCCGGCCGCATCTGCGTCTATCGTCCGAAGCTTCGTGCTAAGAGACGAAACTATTGGACGATACACGCATATCGTCCAATAGTATCGGCTTTAGCGCGAAGCGCCACGCATGCGGCCGCGGCATATGAAATAGTATTTGGCCATGATAGTGATAATTTTTCATCGTATCCACCGACGTTATTCCGTAGCATCGCGTTTTAAATCTGTGTTTATATTAGCTCCCACACCGGTTTCGGTGACGGTGACCGGTTTCATTGAAACCAGGCCAGCTACGCAGGAGTATTTTTATAGTGCCCAAGTGTGTGCGCAGTACACAAGAGCACTCTCTATTCCTTTACTCTCATAACCCAGTGGGACGGCAGACCGACACGACCGGTGAGAGATCAGGCGCAGGACCGACTTTTTACATGCCCATCCGACGCATGGATCATCTTACTTGTCAGACAATCAGGTGATCAGCCTGCATTGTCCTAACCAAACTTGGAAATAACATGTTTCCAGCGCGGGAATCGAACCCACGACCTCCGAGTCAAGAGCCGCGCTCTGTACCACTAGACCACGGAGGCGTTAAATCTGTGTTTATAGGCTCTATGTAACTCGAGCCTTAGATATCACAGGATATTACACATAATAATAAAAATATAATCCTTTATTTTATGTTTATTTTATGATTATGTGCGTGTGTGGGTTTTAGTAGTTTAAACCTATAATACCATTATAGAACGATGTGATGTATTGAATGTTAACTTAGCGAGTCATCAGGTAGGAAGTAGGCACCTTTCATTTTCAAAAACGCAGTTTTTTTTATATACAGCCTTGTTTTTAAGTGAAGTTTTTTTTGTTAACTGATAAAGAAGATAAAATCTAAATTCACAATAAGTAGGTACTAATGAGGGCGAGGGAAGGGAGCCCTAGTATATCCCACAACCTGTAGGTACTGTGTTTACGGAAAAACTATAACACCTATTGATTTGTGTGAGTGTGAGTGCTTTAATATAGTAATTTTTATTTATATGTAGATTGTTATCATCAGTCAGTCAAAGTGTGAAGACGCGAGCCCTCACAAAGTTCGGCATTTAGCTAGTAATAAGGTCTTTGTGAATTAGGATGCAGTATATTATGTAGGGCAATAATGTTCAAAAGATTATAAACACAGAACTTATGATTACCGAAACAAAAGACAAAGTGTTTCATTCCGTTCTATATAATTATATTACGTATTGTGTCGTGGTAATATTATGTAGGCACATTCAGGGGGGTTATTATGAGCTCTTATATCCAGCCAGTTTCCAGCCAGTTTACAAGCCGTGTCTATGCAATGGCCTGTAAATTGGCCTGTAAACTGGCTGGATATAAGAGCTCATAATAACCCCCCAGTTAACAGTTTGAAACACATCAAAGCGACCTCAAAAACTTTCATCTTTATTCTTGAGGTGCCATAAAATCGCATATTCCTTTCATTTGTAAAGTGGTTTTCATAAATGTGTGTAATTATGGTTACAAGTGCTGTTCCTCAACACACTTGCGTTTTTTTTTACTTTTAAGCGTAAAGATCAACATCAAAGCCTTCCGGTAAGTGTAAAATTATGCAAAAATGCAAAGATTACTAAGCCTTCGTGATAATTTTTGAATATTCTGTCACTTAATCACATTTTAAAATTTCGGGTCTTTACAAAGATGTATTTGGAATACTTTCAATGTTTATAATAATTTGAGGTCGAGTGAAACCTTTCTTTGTAACATCATGTATGAAGCACTTTACCAATACCCATAAGCACAAATTTTATTAATACACAGTTTTTCAAAATATGCTTATTTTAATGTTATCCAAATCCTATAATTCCTTTTAATTTCAGGTTTAGCCTGGATAGTCTCTAGTCTCTAGCAGCGTGTAAACAATATAAATTTTAACAGATAAAACAGAGACAATATGATTCCATAAGACTGGGTATAATTCATCGAGCATTACCCAAAACAAATGTTTACTTAGTTCCCATATTTTGTATTACATGCATCGCGGAGTTTTTAGGAGGGGCTCATAATAACGACAATTTTATTGTCATCCAGTTGTGTAATGAGCGTAATTTTTAGTCAATTAGTTTGTGTACTGGACTGAATATAATGCGCTTTGTTTTTGATTATTGTTCGTTTATTATCAAGATTTCGACAATGTTCATTGATAACCTTAATAAACTATACTTAAATAATATAGGTACATAATATTATTTTCATTAAAATAATGTTTGTCGAATATTCTTTGAAACTACTGGACCTATTTTTAACCGACGCGACTTAAAAAAAAGGAGGTTATCAATTCGACGCGTATGTATGTAATATTTCCAGAACTGCCCAGTTTTTGTATAATATGTTAATCTATAACAGCTTCTGAACAAATGTGCCAAATTTCAAAAGTGTATGTATGCATGTATGTATGTATGTTTTAATGTTTGTGCACGCATATCTCCGGAACTACAAGTCCGATTTAAGTGATTTTTTTTTATTGTACTAGGTATTGTTCAACTTAGGGAATAGTGCAAGTTTCATCAAAATCGGTTCAGTAGTTTTGGAGATAGGTAGTTTAATTCTCAATTACGTACAATTTTGAAGTCGGTTTTATCATTTTAAAATACAGTTATTTAATGATCACAAATGTAAAGTAGACCACAGATCTACTTTTTTACTGCAAAAAAGTGAACAGTTTCTGATTCTATATTATGTAATAAGCATCTTCTTAAATAATTAAAATATTTTTTTAGATATTACAATTTATGTTATGTAAATTACAATTTCTATTCATGCAAAGCTTCTTCCATACATTCAAGGGTTCAAGCTGCTAGATAATTGAATTAATAACTTAATTAAGCGACAACGGATTTAATTAACGACAAGTAGCTAAGTTAAAACTAGTCTGAGTGTCGTCGGTAACACGTGCTTGTGCCTCCCCTCGCCCTCTGAGCCGTCATTGGCTGAGCCACCCTAGAGTTCTTTTCGTGTAGGGTTTCACAATGCTCTAACTAAGCTCAAACATGGCACTTCTATACTGGAAACTATACTTGTTAAATAGGTATCGCATCGTTGTAAAAAGTATAGTTCTAGAATGAAAACATAAGATAATTCTTGGATAATATTATAGGAAGAATAATAAACTAAGTAAAAACGAGATACAAAACTCCGATTATATATTCAGAATAAAACTTGTGTTTTGGGCTTATTTCTCAGGAGTCAGAGTTCAAATCTTAGTAATTACTAATTTCTTACATTACTTGTTATGAAATAGATAAATGAGCATTGAGAGGGCTGTTGAATGTTGATGATGTACTGTTAACGCCTCCGTGGTCTAGTGGTATAGAGCGCGGCTCTTGACTCGGAGGTCGTGGGTTCGATTCCCGCGTTGGAAACAATATGTTATTTCCAAAGGTTAGGACAATGCAGGCTGATCACCTTATTGTCTGACAAGTAAGATGATCCATGCCACAGAATAAACAATAGTCCATGTGTCGGATGGGCATGTAAAAAGTCGGTCCTGCGCCTGATCTCTTGCTGGTCGTGTCGGTCTGCCGTCCCACTGGGTTATGAGAGTAAAAGAATAGAGAGTGCTCTTGTGTACTGCGCACATACTTGGGCACTATAAAAATACTCCTGCGTAGCTGGCCTGGTTTCACTGGCCACCGTCACTGAAACCGGTGTGGGGGGAGCTATTATTATTATTATGTACTGTTGTCGATAATACTCTCGATCATGTCGAATCACAAAACTAGATCAAAATCGGTAGGTTCGTTTGGATTTTATGATTATACATAACACCCCACTTTTCGTCAGATGGTAATAAGACTCAAAGGAAATTTCGAAAATACTGATTATTATTATTAACTTAAAATAACCTTAGGTACTAGTACTTAGACTAGAGTCTAGATAATATTTACAAATCGCGCAGAAGTATGGAGTGAAACGAAAGTTCAAAGGAGTAACAGCTAAATAAACACGATAAACTTTTACATTGTCTGTAACATGTGAAAGGGGACAAGGGGGCAACCTCTCGCTATCTCGAAAATTTCGAAGGTTTATGGCCAATTGACATCCAGACACGAATAACATATTGAGTCGTGATCGAAGGAGTAATCCTTGTTATTTGTTGCTTCTCTGTTGCCAGCTTCTAAAATATTTGTGGTTTTTTTCTTAAAACATAGTTTAAATGATATAAAGTTTTATACTACTGATTACTCAGGAAAATTCTAAACTAACATATACCATTAAATATACAATTTTTCAAGATCTTGATGCAATATTGAACGTTACAAGCTTTTGAGCTTAACTTGCAAATAGCTATACTTACATTAAATACAATAATAATAACTTGCTCTAGTATTTATCCAAATCTTTAAACTTGCATTCATGCATTGCAGTGTGTTACTATAAAGTGTAAGCTAGACAAATTCATATTTTATACTCGTAGTTAGCTAGTTTAACCTTACAATAATTAAATCCAGACCTTGCCAAAATTCCCACAAACTTATAAACCTTCAAAATTCCGACAACATATTGTGGAGATTTTTTACACATGGCAACAGTCGGGGAGGCGGCATTGCACCATAAACGTTATCACTAGCGGGCGATCAAGGCGGATCGATCGGTCGATTCTCCTCACGAAATTAAGGAAATCGCTCATGGGGATATTATTCTCGATCCAGATAACATCTGCCCTCGAAGATTTCGTTGTTTTTGCGACGTTTCCCTATAGTTTTGTTGACAATTTAGTTTTTATGCTGGGTCATGCTCGGATTTAATCTCTTTTCAGTGACGACAAGATCTTTTCCTAATAATATTTTTTTGGTTTTATGAGTTTCTTACGCCGGTTAATTTTTCCGGGTTTTTAATGCTAAATGCACTTATTCAAGAATCAGATGTATCGTCAATTTTTTTAGCTGTACGAATCTATACGTCATAAGCTTTCACTCTATAGGTCAAAATCTTTATCTATTTAAGTTAAGTGATTATTAATATCTCTGAGTGCGGTACATTATTTAAAACAATATCAGTCCCACATGCGTCTGTCCACAGCAATTCCCGCTGACTGGAGGGGGACATTCGGCGAACAGATACTGATCATGAGCGTAATTGTATGTGGCGCTAACGAAACGTTTCGTCTACAAGTGGTGACGTGTGGGCTTACATGACGTTGGGATATTGTAATTTTAGGGCTAGCGCTGACGACAGGGACTCGACAGACTAGGGGTCAATTCAGACCGCAACGCGACAATAGTTTATATTGAAATCTGTCAATTCAGTACAAAATTATGAAATGCATCTACGCGTCACGTTGCGGTCTGAATTAACTCTTACTACACAATACACAAACAATGGATGGACCTGAGGGACCTAATTTGCTCAATGTATTTTTTTTTTATTTTAGGCGCTATGAATAAGCCGTGTTGATGATGGAATATAAATCAATCCATTCTCGCAAAGCCTACGTTCAGCGAGCACTTCAAACAGAACATTAATTGCCCAACTTAAGCAATTAGGTACAATTATAACTTTAATAAATTAACTAGGAAATAAATGGCTGCGAGAGAAATAAATTGAAAAATAACGGTGGATATAATTCGCTTCAGTCTAACAACTGTTTTATTGATTCAAGTCACAGACGATTAAACAGAGGAAGCGTATTAGAGGGGCGAGGTACAGACTAATTAGAGTTATCGGTTAGAAAGTACATCAGAATTAATAAATGTTCAGATAAGACGGCCATTTGTCGTTCGTTTAATTTAATGAACTGTGTCCCTAGAAATTGGATTGTTAATAAAATGTTGTTGCTTATACATTTTCTTTGTATTTTAAGAACAGACTATGTATTATAATATTTAATATGAATTTTTGCCATTAACTCTTGGTGAGTGAGTAACTTGAGAAGTATGTTTTAGATGAGTTTAGTATAATATGAATTATGAATCTGTCCTTAATATAGTCTTTATTAATACCGTGCTTACAATCAGTTTCTTAATGTTCTTAAATAATGACAACATAATATTCATATTTTAATCGTATGTAGTTTACGTCAGTATCAAGCGCTAAACCAGAGATAATAATAACGATACTACAAATATGAAAATCCGCTTAGCGGTTCTGAAGATACGAGGTAATAAAGAATATTACAAACATACAAGATACGCGCTACACACATAACCCTCCTGGCAGTCGGGTAATAAACTTAATAGCAAAGGCACTCCCATACAACAACAATCAAACAATCAACATACAAACAAACATAAAAACTTTAATTTTAAAATCGGTCCATCTTTTTCATTTGCTACGTTCTTACAAATCTAACAAGCACTCCTATTAATTCATCGGAAGTAAAAATACCTTCCCGCATGTGAACCCACCGTAACTTATGTCTAATTTGGTCCAAGTTGATTTGGTCGCTTTCTCGTTATAATGCCGGGTGGCCACCACTTGACAAGAGGATGCCGGGGACAAATAAAATTTCACTCAACCATTATTATTGTCACACATTAAATATGCTTTACGACCCCGTTTAGGACTAAGTAAAAAGATTCCTCGAAATATAAAGGGAAATATAATTTTACGATTCGTAAAATAACAATTAAAGTCGCAACTCTTTCTATTTATTATCCACTTGCGTTTAACTTGCGTTTGACGTGTGTTTGACGTGCGTTTGACGTGCGCTTGACATGCGTTTGACGTTGCGTTTTTTTATTGTAAATTTTTCCGCAAACAAAACTATGTCCTATACATACCAAATTGTATATCAAAAGCCGTTTAGCGGTTAAAGCGAAAAGAGGTAACAGACAAACAGTCATACATTCGAATATTTTATGATGATGATGATAGATGAGTAAGAGATTTTCTTTGAGTACGTTGTTGAATTAAATTTTCTGTTGCTAGCATTATTTACACGAAAATTTTACTCATTTAAATTTTCATGGTCAGGATCTAATAAAATCCACACAAATTAAAAGTAAACAAGCGCTACATAGACTCAACATGATGAAGAAGTTAATCGATTCTGGTAATCTGGGTAGGATTACTCGACCCTTTTTTGCATTTAATTCGGGTTACCGAAAAGACCATCAAAAAAGTAATTATGATGAATTAACGGAAACCAATTTTATGGTAACCGCATAATATAAAAGATATACAGTAGGCCGTCTTCATACTAAACTCGAATCAGTCGCAAATATCAAGACGTATACGATACGATATAATAATTATTATGTTATATTAAATTGCACGAACCTTGAAACTTCACACGTTTCTCTGTATAGAGAAAGTTTAATCTATTTTTTATAGTCTTATCTAGTTTTATTTTTTATCTTCCTAAGAGATACTTTAGATTAATAAAAAAATTCGATAGGCAGGATAACAACTTCTTCTAAACGGCTTAGATACCAATTTGAATGAATTTAATAGTTTAAATTTATAAATCAGTAGCGCTATAGTCGTTATTTGTGTACGGCATGCAGGACAACGATGTTTTGTATATAAAGCCGTCAGGCGTTATTATCTTATATATAAAAAAACCGGCCAAGTGCGTGTTGGGCCACGTGCAATATAGGGTTCCGTAGTACCGCTAGTTTTTGTAAATTTTTGTATGGTCAATGAATGTACATTTATAACATGTTTTACACTACTAACAACATCATCTCAGTTACTTTCAAAGGAATTTCAACGAAAAGTTCCTTTATACTTCGCCGAATACATTTTTTTAGTTGATCGACTATTACTCAATAACTTATGAAGTCTTCTTAGCCGTGATAGTTTTGCTTTTAAATTCAGCATATTTCCTACTCCCGTGAATTTTTTCACATTTCCAGAAGCAACCGTTTAGCTGGTAGAAGGGGGGGGGCACTGGACTCTAATGATTTTTTCCACTTTAAAACTTAATATTTCACAAATGGATCCCTAAATCGGAAAATGATCTATGAATACTCATAATATTTTTAAAAAACCTATCCAACGACACCCCATACGATGGGGTGGGCGCGAAAAAAAAATTCAACCCCGCTTTATGTGTAGGGGAGATACCATAAAAAATTTTTTAATATTTTATGTACCATTTTGTCGGCATTATTAATATGTGTATTCATGCCAAAATACAGCTTTGTAGGTCCTATAGTCTCTGAGCAAAACCGCGGACGGACAGAGAGACGGACAGACGGACAGATGGACAGACGGACGGACAGACCGAAACTATAAGGGTTCCTTGTTGACTACGGAACCCTAAAAATGTATTTTCAAATGTGTTAGTCGCTCTAAAACTCGAAAACGGCTGAACGGATTGGGCTGATTTTAGTCTTAAAATATTCGTACAAGTCCAGGGAAAGTCTTAAAGTGACACAAAGTTCACCGGGACGGCTATAATAGTATAAAAACTTCATCGTGCAGTTACTATACTGTATGATGTTTAAGCTGTGGCCACTGTGAAATACAAGATGTCTTCCCACACACTTTAGAAATCGAATCCGGTAGACTTTAAGATATGATAATTTTTTCCCTTTGTAAAGAGTCATCGGAGCGAAAGATTATAATTATTAAAATAAATGTATTCTTTCTTATCTTACGGCACCATGCTGGGGTGACTTGAAGATGTTTTTATCACAATCATATTTTATAACAAATGTGTTTGAACAACCCTAAGTAGCTATAAACTTCTAAATATAATATTAAAGGTGTTTTAAGTTCTACTATTTTTAGTAAGTTTCCAAATTCAATAATTTTACAATAAATTTAATTAGTACAGCCAGCGACTTTTACTTTGTTTTACGATATTAATTTTCTTTCTTTACACTTTTTATATTATTTTAATAACTACTTCAAAGAAACAAATTGATAATTTCATTTTAACAAAATGTACCAAAATTTTAAACATTAACTTTCATTTAGCCAAAAATATAATATTGTATCACATTTTTCCCAAGCACTTTCTTATCGTGGGTCGTTTTTCAATAGAGTGTCACCCCAATGGGGTTAAGTCGCGGCATTAGTGAGAATATCTCCGAGTAACATTCACGTGGGGACAAACTTCTTACAACGGGACCCGATTCTCGGCCTCGAATATAGTTTCATATTCGAATATTGTCATAATATGTGTCCATTTTCTGTGATTTAAAAGTGAATAAATATTTCTTAGCAGTACTCACTTATTAATAATATGTAATTATATTTGCAATGCCTCCAGCTGCTGTGCAATTAACTTTTATGATATTTCCAGTGCTAACTAATTACGCTTTCAAAAAGCAGCTCAATAGATTATAAAATCGCCTTTTAACTTTTAAGTTTTTGAATCACAAATACTCCTTCTGATGAATACGATTCAAATTACATAAATCGCAATACTAAGAAAAATAAAAATTTAAAGGTCAATTATGAAAACTGCCAAGTGCCACTATAGCGCCTTAAGATTTTAGTTCGAAGTTCGAGAATCGGGACCCTGACGTTGATATTAATTCACGGCATTATCTGTCGGCGAACAGTCGTAGAACTTTCCTTCTCAGTTCGTCATAATTAATACTTTTAATTAGCTAGAATTCGTTAGAAATGACAAATTGTATATTTGGTGATACTTTCATATTTCGTGGAATTTTCTGAAGACGTTATAAGTTCCCATTTTCCTCGGTGAAGAAGTTTTTAAACTCTTCTTGTCCTTGAAACTAATTATTTCATGATAAGTATTACTATTTCTTAGACTATGAAGAAACACAAAAACTCTAGTAAACATAACTTCTAAAATCTTGTCCATTTTTAGGGTTCCGTAGTCAACAAGGAACCCTTATAGTTTCGGTCTGTCCGTCCGTCTGTCCGTCTGTCTGTCTGTCCGCGGTTTTGCTCAGAGACTATAGGACCTTCAAAGCTGTAATTTGGCATGAATAAACATATTAACAATGCCGACAAAGTGGTACATTGACTTAAAAAATATTTTTTATGGTACCTCCCCTACACATCAAACGGGGTTGAATTTTTTTTTCGCGCCCACCCCATCGTGTGGGGTGTCGTTGGATAGTTTTTTTAAATATTATGAGTATTCATAGATCATTTTCCGATTTAGGGATCCATTTGTGAAATATTAAGTTTTAAAGTGGAAAGAGTCCAGTGTCCCCCCCTTCTGCCAAACGGTTGCTTCTGGAAATGTGAAAAAATTCACGGGAGTAGGAAATATGCTGAATTTAAAAGAAAAACTATCACGGCTAAGAAGACTTCATAAGTTATTGAGTAATAGTCGATCAACTAAAAAAATGTATTCGGCGAAGTATAAAGGAACTTTTCGTTTTCCAAATTCCTTTGAAAGTAACTGAGATGATGTTGTTAATAGTAGTGTAAAACATGTTATAAAATATGTACATTCATTGACCATACAAAAAATTTCAAAAACTAGTCGCACTATGGAACCCTATATTGCGCGTGGCCCGACACGCACTTGGCCGGTTTTTCTTATCGATATTAATAATATGATAAATCCATTTTTTTAGGTTTTTGGTTCGGTCGGTCTGATACCTTTTTACGCTTAACCGATTTTGCTGAAAGTATGGAGATACTTTGAGCCCCGGGAAACGACATAATATAATAATTTTCATCCCGGAAAAAGTACTATTCCCATGCGATAAACGAAGTTTGACGCAAGTCGCAACGGAGTAGCGGGCACCAACTAGTAATCTATATATATAAAACTCAAAGGTGACTGACTGACATGGTGATCTATCAACGCACGGCCCAAACCACTGGACGGATCGGGCTGAAATTTGGCATGCAGGTAGATGTTATGACGTAAGCATCCGCTAAGAAAGGATTTTGATAAATTCTCACCCCAAGGGGTTCAAATAGGGGATGAAAGTTTGTATATATCAAAGCGCACGGAGTGCGCGGCCAAGTTCCAGCAGGCCGCGCGCATGCCGTGCACTATTTACACGAACGGTTTCGACGCACTTTTGACCCCCTTGTATCTCAGTGCCTATTGCGAGAGCAAAGATAAAATTTTACCTACCTAATTATATACTAGTACTTACGCAATATACCAAATTTCATAGATATAGATTTGTTAGATCCTGAAATATTTCCTTGTAAAAATAGCTAATTTTGGCACTGACTCACTGACCGGTAATCAAAATTCACTGGCCACTTCCAGTTGTCGTAGCGTTATGAAATTTGGCACACAGGTTGTTTGTTATATGTAGATTAACAAAAAATTAAGAAATTTGTGAAATTGGTCAAGCGTGAGTCGGCTCATCTATGAATTTGAGATAAAAATCGGTAATCAAAACTTCTAGGCCACTTCCAGTTGTCGTAGCGTTATGAAATTTGGCACACAGGTTATTTGTTATATGTAGATTAACAAAAAATTAAGAAATTTGAGAAATTGGTCAAGCGTGAGTCGGCTTCAAAACCTCTAGGCCACTTCCAGCTGTCGTAGCGTTATGAAATTTGGCACACAGGTTGTTTGTTATATGTAGATTAACAAAAAATTAAGAAATTTGAGAAATTGGTCAAGCGTGAGTCGGCTCATCTATGAATTTGAGATAAAAATCGGTAATCAAAACCTCTAGGCCACTTCCAGTTGTCGTAGCGTTATGAAATTTGGCACACAGGTTGTTTGTTATATGTAGATTAACAAAAAATTAAGAAATTTGAGAAATTGGTCAAGCGTGAGTCGGCTCATCTATGAATTTGAGATAAAAATCGGTAATCAAAACCTCTAGGCCACTTCCAGTTGTCGTAGCGTTATGAAATTTGGCACACAGGTTGTTTGTTATATGTAGATTAACAAAAAATTAAGAAATTTGAGAAATTGGTCAAGCGTGAGTCGGCTCATCTATGAATTTGAGATAAAAATCGGTAATCAAAACCTCTAGGCCACTTCCAGTTGTCGTAGCGTTATGAAATTTGGCACACAGGTTGTTTGTTATATGTAGATTAACAAAAAATTAAGAAATTTGAGAAATTGGTCAAGCGTGAGTCGGCTCATCTATTAATTTGAGATAAAAATCGGTAATCAAAACCTCTAGGCCACTTCCAGTTGTCGTAGAGTTATGAAATTTGGCACACAGGTTGTTTGTTATATGTAGATTATCAAAAAATTAAGAAATTTGAGAAATTGGTCAAGCGTGAGTCGGCTCATCTATGAATTTGAGATAAAAATTAATATGTACAAGTAAATACACTGAAATAAGATGAGGAGGAAAGAAACAAATTGGTATGATTCCTTAAAAAAAGTATTGAAATCTCACCAAAAACATACCTGTTAAAACGGGGCCAAGTTCCTATTCACTAATTGTTCGCCTTAAAAAAGAGTTAAAATCCAATTCAATGCCAAGTTTAGATGCACTTCCAAATCGATCATAATCATCTTCATCAACAGCCTGATCCTAAATACTTCTAAATTTGAACTTGGCAGGTTTTCATGCTAGTAGCACTTGATAATTATTGTATAATATTTAAATTTAAATATAAGATATCTATGTGATTAAATTAACCTGCCAAGTTCAAATTTAGAAGTATTTAGGATCAGGCTGTTGATGAAGATGATTATGATCGATTTGGAAGTGCATCTAAACTTGGCATTGAATTGGATTTTAACTCTTTTTTAAGGCGAACAATTAGTGAATAGGAACTTGGCCCCGTTTTAACAGGTATGTTTTTGGTGAGATACTTCTTAACGCGAGCGAAGCCGCGGGCAAAAGCTCGTAAAATATGAAATTTCAATGAATGTTCCTCAAGAACACTAAGACAGGCTCGTTTCGAAGAGACTTTAGCGAGTACAAAGCGTCAGAATAATTATAAAGCCTAGGCCAGTTGTTAATGTGAAGAAAGCGTACCCATAATTATAGTTGCGCACACTTCACATGGGTTTTGCTTATTACTCATTGACGTACAATAGCTACAGAGGTCTCAGACAATAATATTATGAATGCTGCGTTCCTAGCGACCCTGAAAGTCAGAGCAGTATATTTAAAAAAATACATTTCTTCCATTAACGAAGGTTTCTGGCTGACTTCAAATTGTTGAATTCTGATAAAATTCGATACGGATACTTGAATACATACTTGTAAAATAACGCACACCTCTAGTAAGAAAGTGTTATAATGTATTAGGTTGGCAATTACCAATATTGAATCTTCACGTCTTAACATCCATTGCAGTTTTGTGAATGATCAATGTCCGTTTGGTCGTACAAACTTGACAGCTTTTATAGAATTTTTGAGACTTGTTGACTGCTGATTTGTACTCCAAACACTAATAAAATACAATTTACGTACACCTATCCACTATGTTTCGTATCTAAGTTATCAGTTTTAACGAAAAGCATGACCGGTTTCGAATTTTGATACATACATGTTTTATTATCATCAAGTGTTGGTACCTATGGCTAATTATTTTTACTTCGACATACTAGATGTGATACATCGATGTCGTGACTGTTAAGTTTTCCTATGATGTTGTTTTAAACGTTGGGCTCACCCTTTGTTCTGTTATTGCTAATCATTAATAACTGCAATTTCTTTCATATTAGTGGGAAAACTAATTCTACTCATTTTCTCACTTCCTACTTTCTTTCTTTTTTATCTCCCTCTTATTTATGGAAAATACATTTATTTGATTTCAAGTTCAATAATATCAAAACCACATAATTCTTTTTCCTCTCTACTTTATCGAAAGTTACTTTATTATTATTATGTATCAAAAGAAACAGAATTATTTAGATTTTAGACTATCGTTGTTTCGCTAAAACAAATTACAATGAAACAAATCGCTCAGAATACGAACCTCAGAGCAATCTATCGTATCAGTTGTCTTGTTAACAACGACTGTGTTTTTTATGGATCATCCTGAACGCTCTCTATTATCTTCTCTGGTGCGATAAAGTACCAGTTTACTTTGTACTTTTGGTATTTATATATTTCTCTGCAATCGCGAGGTACATAAAGTTTTCAATCAGACTGTGCCGATCGTTACATTGAATCCTTTAATTCAGTGTTTTTTAACCTGTGGTTCGCGACCCCATTGGGGGTCACGGAGCTTCTGTCAATAAAAAAATGTAGTTTGAAAAAATAATATATTAAGTACTTACCTTAGAATTTTTAAAGTTGAATTTTTAGAGTTGAAACAGCACTTGATACCAGCAAATAAATGGAACGTAATATTTTTTCATAGGTACCATTCCATGAAAAAGGGTCGCATCATGTAAAAGGTTGAAAAACACTGCTTAAATTTATTCGATTCTAGTTTCCTTTGATCGTGAAATAAAGGATTTACGAGCGGCTGATCCGGCTAATATCAAATAATGAGACACATAAGCCGAACCTTCTTATTGAAAGACGTTTCGATTAGTCTTTGATTGATTGCTTCTTGAAGAACTATTTTGCCGACGAGTGTACGGAAAGATAAGGAATATTGTCTTTTCTCTAAGCGTCTTTTGATTTTACATATTTTGACTATCTCTATCAGTATTTTCATAACGTAAATCATCATTAAATAAAAAATATACTATTTATTTCAAATAGCATTATCTCTGGAAATCACAGTTACGTACATTTATTCAAGTAAAATTTTAACAATAATTATTCTCTTTAAAAACTCTCTGTCGTTGTTCTCCAAAAATAAATATATGAAAAGAAATGCTATAACGTTAAGTTATTTATGTCCAGATTGGAAATGTACTATAAGATATTGGCTTAATGCAATTTGCAGTAATGGCCGACGACTGCGTGCGGACTCCGGACTGAACACGTCACAGCAATTTTAAAATACATTTAAGGACGTGCACACGCTTTACGTATCTCAGGATTTAAAATTGGTTGATATCATATCAACCTTTAATTTTAAATACACTCAAAAACTTAGCATTAAAGAATTAGAACAGTAGTGTTAATTATTTAGAGTACCTACTGGTGACGCCCGTAACTCCGTTACGCCAAAACTCGTTTATCGCCAGGAACCGAACATTTTTTTGGGATTAAAAGTATCCTATATCCTTTCTCGGGACTCAATATTCACATCTCCATACCAAACAGTAAAATCGGTTTAGCGATTTGGAAATTGGACGTGAATGTAACAGACAGACAGATAGGCAGACACGTTTTCACATTTATATTATTAGTATGGATTATCTAGACACATCACACAAACAGCAAAATATTATAATGTAACATTAAAGTCTATATTTTAAGGTGACGCCATGTTAAAGTAAAAAACCGTGTTGGATGTGTTTTAGATTGCTTGTTTTCTATGCGAGGCCAGCCCGGCCTCTCATAGAAAAGAAGCAAGGGAACAGCAAAAAATGGAAAGGGCGTAGTGATAAAATGGTTTTTGTCGCGTAATTTAAAAACCATGAATACATTTCATATGAGCTATGGGCAAATTCAAGTGTATGCTAGAACCAATTTATGTACAAATTTTGGAAGCTTATATCACTCTCCTCTGTTGGCAAAATAGGAATCCCTTTTTTTACAGAGGTCTTTTTGATTGATTATTCTGTGTTATAAAAGTTGACCAATCGTGTTATCTATGGGTAATTCAAAGACAAAGACACGATGAATACTGACAGTGAACTTTAATTTCTTAGCTTTAGTCATTGTTGAGAAAAATCGACATCGCTACAGCCAAATTATTAAGGCGTCACCTTAACCCTCTACTACCTGACCCTTATTTCTCATACGTAACTACCTACCCGGAGTCTCTCAGACTCCCGTATTTTGAACTCTTAATATACAAAAAGTATGCTATATGAAAATCAATTAAAAGAAACTTGTTATAGCTTAAATACTTCTTTATTTATTAAAAATAATAAAAACACTAAAACCTTATGTCTTATACTTAAAAAGTACACATTTTCTCAAAATGAACAAAATTTTTTCAAAATTCTTACAGTTTTGCTAAACGAAATATTTAAAAAATATTAACAAAAAAATAGGAACTTTCTTTATAAATTATTTAAAGATTAGTGACTAATCAACATAATGTGACATTCATATTTGGTAAAAAAGATTTTTTTAAATAAAATTGCAAGGCTCGAACTTTACAATTTTTCACGGCATATTGAGCACGTCGTGTACTGCACTCCAGGCAGGTAGGCTTCTTACATATGAAGCAAAATATTGTATTGTCGTCTGACGAAGAAGAATCTAGGATCGAGCCTAAGGGTTGCGATGAAGCACTCTCTTCTACGATTTCACCATCTTCGATCTCTGTATCCGATGCAGAATCACAAGAAAGGACAACATTTTCATCGATATCTGGCTCGTTTTCGCTGCATTGTTCATCAAAATATTCCTCTTCATTCGAAGAAAGGTCTTTCTTCAACCAACGCTCAATATTTTTATTATTTGACGTCATTTTCAACTAAAACAAAAAAGAAAAAGGTTCTTGAAAAAGTCACGTAACTACCTACCTGGAGTCTCTCAGACTCCACGACATAGTTTTTTACTCACCAAAATGCACCAAATGCGCGTGCGACCTCGACGAGCTGAAAAGCGGTACTCCAGGTAGAGAAGCGAAGGTACACAGACGCACGACCGTCAATGGACCTTGCTTGTAAAGATATGAACAAAAATAGAACTGCTGGAGTCTGAGAGACTCCGGTCAGGTAGTTAAGGGTTAATATGGCCCCATGCGAGTTTCTTACGCCGGTTCTTCTCGCCGGGTTAGTTCCAGAACCGGTGGTAGGTCCCAGTAGCATCAACGTTCAGAAAGTGTTTGAAAAAAACTTACTCTGAATAAAAAAAATTGACTTTGACTTTGACTACAATTTTCATTTATGTTGCTATCAGTTATCACGTTTTTGCAGCTGCTAGACTTAAAATTTCGCTATAATGGCAAATAATGCTGCTCCTTTACAACTCCAGCCAGCATAAAATATATTGATTTACATTCAACACGAGCGATTTGTACGGAGCAAATTCTAAGCACTAAACAGTAAACAGTCTGAGGCGGTCCTATAAATTTGTATCACGAAATCGTGAAGTAATTCCATAAATATATATTACGTCGATTACGCTACGCCCGCTACTAATACTGAGTTTTGTATCGGTCGTCGATACCGCTCGATCTCATAACACTGCAACTGCTAACATTGTACGCCCAAACTCGGTGTGTAAATCGGTGTTTTTCGGCCTACAGGTTGAAAAACACTGATTTACTAGGCTTCTTCGCCAGAGGTTGAGAAAACTATTTGATTAGTATAAACAATAAATTTTAGAAATACGATTTATTAGGTAAGAGAATTTTAACAAAAATATATAATCCTCAACATACATACATACAATAATATGACGAAAGTTGAATGACAATATCGACAAGAAGACCTGTCAATAGCTATATCCACATTGTGCCCTTTCATCTTCAATTTTCATAATCTTTTGACATTTCTAATGTCAAAAGATTATGAACATTGAAGATGAAAGGGCACAATGTGGACATAGCTTATGAACACTTCGGGACACTTTACAAGCTAACTAGTACTTTACTACACTTGACACCTTACAACTACTACATTTTACAAGCTTTTTTTTGTGCTGAAGGCAGGTCAAGTAGCCCTGATGTCACTGCGACCCTTGAGGATCTATTGTGACTCCTTCGCATTAGAGTACCGTCTCCAACCCAATGCTGCTCATGAATTGAACGATGTGGTTGGGGTTGGTGCCACGAATTTCCGTTGTAGATGAGTATTCGTCCAAGGTGCCTGTTTCTGCTCTGTAGTAGAGCAGGACAGTCAAGGAGAAGTGTAGGTATAGGTGTCTCGTCCTCCTCGCTAACTACAGCGCTACTTTTAATTTCGGAAAAACATCCTTGTAGCATAATAAGTTCAACAACCAGTGCTAAATTGTCAACAGAAAGTACTGCCATCACATATAAATGACGCTTTGTCCGATCGGGAGCGCGCATTTTTTTATCCATTTGCAGTCTGAATATATTTCCCATGCTAAGGAATCCTCAGGCACACCATTGTTTCAACATGCATGCTTTTAGCTGAAAAGTTAATGACATACGTTGTTTTTTAACCTTTTTCCATGCTTTGATACTCCACGGCTCCGTAATGACGACAAGACGGGATTGTGTTCTGAGTAGTTACTCAAGATTTCATTTTATGTTTGTGATAATGTGTAGTTAAAAATGTTGGCACGACAAATGACAAGATTATTATGCTGAAATGAAGCGTGTTTTAATAGTTTAGCGTTAGATTTATAGTGAATAATTTTCTTAGATTGGAAGAAAACCTTTTCCTTCCAATCTTAGAATATTATAAAATTTTAGACAGTAAAGTGATCAAAACCAATAATATTATGTTTCATTTATTAGAATCAAAGAAAATAATGTAAATTACATTTATAAATTATTGTCTCCTAATTTCTTGTCATCTAAAACGTCTACAAATTGGAAATTAAAATATATTATTATTGTCGTGGAAAATATAGAAACGGAATAAAATATGGGAAGCCTGACCTATATGCAGGTAGGTATATGGGTCCACATCAAATATGTACTTGGGGCAAACATTTGAGGAGATTTGCGTAGGTTTAGGTTACTCGGTTTACTTTCCTGTGGATGCTTCATTTAATATTAATTTAACAGGATTTCACTTATGTGCCAGAGAAAATATAGGGAATGAATGCTGTTTTCTATTAATTTCGTTAACATGCTAATTTTGATGTCACAGCATGCTAAGTATTACTGCTTTGCCATTTGCTAAAAACGCAGCATCGTGAATTATCGGTTCGCATCGCACCGCTCGCGTCGAGTATTATGTATTTCGCATTGAGTGAAAAGTAGCAATTAGCTATGTCCACATTGTGTCCTTTCATCTTCAATTTTCATAATCTTTTGACATTCGAAATATCAAAAGATTATGAAAATTGAAGATGAAAGGGCACAATGTGGACATAGCTATTCATTAACAGCACCGCGTGCGAAACAGCGCGGACGTGATTTTTATCATGATCGCAGACTAATGCTACGCACGATAATATTAGCAATCGTATTTTTTAGCAAGTACGATTAATTTAATTATTGCTAATGCTATTTTTACCAATATTGCTGGATGTCTAACACTTCTACCCACGTATGGTAGCGCTGGAGCCGTATATTTTTTCGGGATAAAACTGTTCTTTTGTGTCCAATGTCCATTTCCGGTATTTTAAATATTATCTGAATACCAAATGTCATCAAAATCAGTTCAGCTGATAAAGCGTGAACACCTTAACAGTCGGAAAGACGAATTTTTTATTTGTTATTATGTACTTAATGGTATCGATTGCTCTTATTTCAAACAAAACAATTTAAAGTGTACAAACGCATATTATTAGATAATAATAAAATAATAATAATTACAACTTTACGGTGACATTCATACTTAATAATATTATAAATGCGAAAGTATGTCTGTCTGTATGACTGTCCGTCAGCTGTCTGTTACCTCTTCACGCCCAAACCGCTCAACCGATTTAGCTGAAATTTGGTATGGTTACTTTGATATGGTACTTTATGGTATGGTATGGTACTTTGATTCCCGGGAAAGAATAAAGGATAGTTTTTATCTCGAAAAAATGTGCGGTTCCCGCGCGGTAAACGAATTTTAGCATAACGGAGTCGCGGGCGTCATCTAGTCATACATTATATTATAATAGAGCTCTATATCCTACTCTACTATTATATAATACAATCCATTATACTCCATCTGCCTAATAGCAGTATGGAGATTTGTACGCCATTAAACTAGACGCAAATTCGATCAAGAGGAACGAGGCGTTAAACGCAGCTCGCCGACCGTGTGCTTCATTACCTCGCCTAGTTAGATAATAAAATCTTTACTAAAACTAATATACTATTGTATATTACAAGTAGTAATTTCAAGTTTTGTAACTTGTATAGTATTAAATTTTGTCTATAATGAATACCTGTCGGAAACGAGTTGACACAAAGCCCACGCGTGGGCTCCACGTCTTGGGAATTAGCTCTATTTTAAACATCTTAACTTGTGCCCACCGTCGGTGATTAGAAGCACAAACCTTCAACTGCTCAGTCTATCTCTTTATAATACTAACTTTATAACTAAGCTAAAATTTTCAACGTTTAATATTTTTGCGGTTGTTATAATATAAATAGAAATAGGTAGGTATATTGTATTATTGTAAGTACTGTATTCACATCTAGCTTCTTTAAATTACTATTTATAAGTGGAAACTTGTAATAATTTGCATTCAAAATTCTTATTTAAATAATTATTGTTATTGTTAGTATGCTGTAAGTTTTCCAAATAAAATAAAATAAATATTATTATGTTCTACCACAGAATTAATTATATTAGTAGTACCAAGTTCTACTCTGTGCTCTAATGCCTTAGCAGCCTTAGCCCTATCATATTATAGCTAAGGTGAGAGCTAAGGCTGCTTCGCTAGGCCGCTTAGATTACTAGGGCTGCAATGCAATGGAGAGCTAAGGCTGCTTAGATGACTAAAGGCTGCAATGGAGAGCTAAGGCTGCAGCGGAGAGCTAAGGCTGCTTAAAAGACAAAAGGCCACAATGGAGAGCTAATGTTTCTTAGATGACTCAAGGCAGCAATGGAAAGCTAAGGCTGCAGTGCATAGCTTAGGCTGCTTAGATGACTAAAGACTGCTTATACTACTAAGCTTACTGTTGCTTCAGAAAGCTAAGGCTGTTTCGAGGAATGAATGCTGGTTCAGAAAATAAAAACAAACAAATAATTCAGTAATCATATAATAAATGAATTTAAATACTATTGTATATTATTATTTTTTTAAGATACTATATAATTGTATATTTTGTGTGTATAATAAGGAATTTGGATTTGAATGTGTGTTTATGTGGACGAAGTCGCGGGCAACAGCTAGTCTAGTAAAAGACACATTTTGTTTAATATTTCCTTCAATTGCATTACCTCTTTAATTAGTCTAATGGTCAGGCATGCGCATTTGGTTTCGTCGAGATTTTATTTACGAGCGGGGCATTTTTCCACAAAGCACACGAGGTCAGCTTAAGAGGGAGGAAACGACTTCGGCCTAATCCGCTGACTTTTATTTATTCAGTGAATTAATCTTGGGCCGGGGGAGGCCCTTATTTCCTGTCGTCTTATGCCTCCACTAAACTTTCACGAAATATAGAAACAAAGTTTCAACGTGCCTAAGACAGATAAGTGCTAAGGCTTAGAGATATCAAAGTAGAGTGTCGCTATTTTTGCACATAAATCCTTGTATCCCTGCTAATATTTTAACTTGTTTTTAGGGTTCCGTACTCAAAGGGTAAAAATGGGACCCTATTACTAAGGCTTCGTTGTCTGTCCGTCTGTTCGTCTGTCTGTCTGTCTGTCTGTCTCCAGGCTGTAGCTCAAGAACGGTAATAGCTAGAGATTTGATATTTTCACAGATTATGTATATCTGTTGCCGCTTTAACAACAAATACTACAAATAAAATAAATAAATATTTAAGGGGGGCTCCCATACAACAAACATGATTTTTTTTACCTTTTTTGCTCTATATCAAAAATGGCAACAGGTAGGTACTTGAATTTTTCACAAAATCCTTAGTTGTATGTGTACTTTAATATTTAATAATAAAATTAAAATAAAATAAAAAATAAGGGGGCTCCCATACAAAAAACACAATTTATAGCCTAATTTTGCTCTATAATGGTACGGAACTCTTCGTACGCGATTCCGACTCGCACTTGGCCGATTTTTTTTTTCTATGATTTTTTTCCATAGAAGCAAGTTTAGCACTCAGTAAGTCGCGGGCTACGTCTAGACTCTAGACTTCTATTCTAAAGGTACGTATTTTTCCTGACTTCACAGTTTTTTGAATTTAAAATCAGCTGGTTAGGGTTCCGTTTTAGAGTTCTTTAGTCAACCAAGTTTTGTTAATTACAAAACCCTAAAACGGATGGATAAAAATCATGTTTAGTTTAATTTTTTAATTAGTTTAAGTTTTTAATTATTTTCATAGCTAAATTCATTTGTTTTGCTATCTAAATTACATATAATATGTATTGTGTTTGTTTTTATTTCCTGAAGCAACCTTCGGTCCTCGCTTTTTTTGACAGTAGTTCGGAAGCGCTTTGGATTGGCTTATAATATTAAAACGTAAATATTCTGTAGAATTTATTATAATTATTAAGTACTTATATTGATTGCTAGTATAAATTAATATTAAAAATACTTACAATTATAAATGTACGAACTTTAATTTTCATTGTTTTATTTAGGTCACTTGATTAATTGTAATAATATATACATACAATTCATTTAAATATTGAACAATCTGAAAACTGACAATAATTAATTGACTTTAAATCTTTATTAATTTAATTGACACACTTTAATATGGAGGATTATAAAAATAAAAAGGTTAAATCTTTATAAGATGTAAAGATCCAATATTTTCTTCGTAGCACTGTAGATAGATAGCCGTACATCGTCAAACGTCAACAATGATCTAATAACAAATACGATACATTATTAACGAAACTTGCTCGTTCAATTAAAGTAGTTTTTGCAAAAACGTGACATCCCCCAGGCGTCGGCACCAAATACAGGCGAGTCTCAAATTAGATTCTTAATGAATTATTTATCTTTTCCTTACCGGTGACGGGGGATATTAAGTTAAAAAATTCCGATCTAAAGTTAAGCTCTGAGAACGTATCAGTTTCGGAGATGTCACGTGTTGCTTAAATTATAAAGGACTTTGTAAGTAACTCATAATAATTGCTTAAACTGCGGGTTGCTTGGTGTCAGGTATCTGAGATATTGTGACTAGAGTTTTCCCATTCATTAGCGCTTTTGATCGGCAGATGTCAAAACGTTAACCAATATCCAATCAACAACACTTTTGAATAAATTTCTGTCAAAAAAACTTTTAAAATCCGTCAGAAAATGGGAACTAAGTAACGACAGCAAAGACATTGTTATCAGTCCACTCTTGAGTCCTGACCACGGCCGCTGAAAGGCAACGAAACGCAGGAAATAAGAAAAGTGTTAGCGACAATATCTGCAATTCCTTAAAAACAAACCTTCAAGAAAAGAGCGTATTCCCTCTTAAAAGGCCGGCAACGCACCTGCAGCTCTTCTGATGTTGCGAGTGTCCATGGGCGCCGGTAGTTGCTTACCATCAGGTGACCCGTTTGCTCGTTTGCCCCCTTATTTAATAAAAAAAAACTACATAAGTACATGAATCCCACAACTCCGTTGCATCTAAATTAGATTGTCGCTTGGAAACCGTAAAATTTTCCGGGATAAAAAGTACCCTATGCCTTTCCCAGGATTCAAAACATTTCAGCAAAATCGGTTCTTTGGTTTGTGCGTAAGGAAGAAACAGATAGTCAGACATACTTTCACATTTATAATTGAAAACGTAAGCTACCATAGTGGAAAGGAGAAAGTTCTCTACCAGTTTCGGACAAGATTTGAAAAAGCTTTCCTGCAATTTTACTGCCACCGATTCGAGAAATAGATAAAGATTTTATGACGTAAGGATGTTAATTTTAGCCCCGAACCCTTATAAGTTCAAGGAATCAATGTCTGCTATGACCTGTTTACCGCCGATGTATTTATTATCACAGCGGGGAAAAACGAGCTCTATTCTTATATTTAACGGCCGTACGTGTGTGGTCTGTTCCGCAATTCTTCTAGAAAATTCCCGGTTCCTGGAAGAAAGTATGAAAAATTACATAAAATTAAGATGAAAACGGTCGTATATATTATAATATGACAAAAGTGTGACTTTTAATTGGAGCTCTTTTGTATACTTAGGTCATGATCAGAAATCCCGCCATTTTCTCGTTTGAAGTATGAGCATAGTGTAACTTTTTCTTGTATGAAAAAAACTACTTTAGATTTTACAATATTATAATCAGAAACAAGTGAAACTTTTATATCAAAAGTTACAAAATATAATAATAAGTACTAGCTGTCCCGGCAAATGTTGTTTTGCCATATAAATAATTTTTGGTATGAAAAATAGATGTTGGCCGATTCTCAGACCTACTCAATATGCTCACAAAATTTCATGAGAATCGGTCAAGCCGTTTCGGAGGAGTACGGGAACGAACATTGTGACACGAGAATTTTATATACTTACAGCATGACTGGTGAGTCAATACCAATATTTAAGGAGAGTATTCAGTACTCGATTCTCATTATAAATATGTAATAAAATTAGGTTCTTAATTTTTTTTTTAATTTCCCAAAAATTTATGAATCATGGATACTAAGTAAATTACGCTGCTAGGCAAGTAGGCATACTTTGTGGCCGGTGCAGAGGCGCGCGCTACCAAAGAAACACCACACAACTACCCCTCCCGCTCGCGGTTTCCATGCGTTGGGTAAATAATTATTTAACTTTAAGCTACATTTACTTAGTGATCAATTGATATTATTTTTTTATATTATTTTTTTCCAACTAATATAATAGCCAAATATCACGTCCTCAAGTATTGAACATGTCTCACCAGTCACGCAGTATAAGATAATATACTCAAATTCATTTAAGAAATGATAGCTGGTATGTTGTTAGACAAAAAACAATACTATTTTGGCAGTCAGACAAAAAACACGAGTTCCACGCAGCTGACGCGTTTTCAGCCACAAAACCCGTGTCTTTATAATATTCGTATGAGAAGATTGTTTTCATAAATTACTTTTTAGCCCGTGGCTCCAATAGGAGCTCCTTTGAAAAATATAAAAAAGCGGCATCTCTATTTACTCATCCAATTTTTGTATTGTTTATTAATTACCTTATAACGAATACCCTGGGGGATTGTTTTTATAGAATGTCTTGCGTGAAATTGCTTTAGCTTTTAATAGTCTACAACAAAAGTATTTGAAGCTGAAAAATAAAAAAAAAAACGTGTCATGGCACTCGGGACTGCCGCGGTAAAGCTATTGCATAGATTTTTTTATCGACTTATGCATTTGTAATTCGCATACGTCTAGTCACACGCACACAAACACCATGCCGAAGTCTGGCAACAGAGTTACCAACAAAATAAAACTTAACACGGGGTTAGGTTTTTTGTTAGGTACGTAATTTCTTGATTCGGTCGCTGCTCTCAAAGCCCGCGATAAAAGCTATGCAATAGCCAATAGCTTAAAAAATCCTATACGGTTTAGGCGATTTGCAGCAGCAGTAGATATTCCGTTGCACGCCGAGAGTGCCAATATATTATAGTACTTATTATGTGCTAATATCTCTGGAGAATTGAATTACCATCAACATCGGAATTATCTCGTTCAGTCCAATATAGTCTAAATAACTTGTATATTGCTATCATTAATTCACTTACCATCAGCTGATATAGAAATAAATGGCCGTTGTCATACAACTTTCCCGAGCGGGAAGGTAAGTTGTCACCCACGCGGTACGTTTTCCGTGTTTTACAACAGTTGAACCGATAAACTAACGGTCTTTACACGGTTTACTGGTTTAGATATTGATAATATTGAAACATTTTACTAATTGATAGTTGATATAATATATTATAGTCAAAGTAATGTAAGGTGGCACTCGCGGTCATTGGCCTTAGTCTAGGAGCTATGTAAAAAATGCTCGCACTGTGTTCTGTAAAGTGTAAACTGATGAAAAAAAATTGAACTGTTGACTCAGACTGTTATAGATTCATCGAAAAACCTCTTGGTACTAGTTGAAAGTTGACTCAATTCACATGGAGTAAGCAAAATACGATATCGCATCTGTCAGTCTGTCACTTCATTATCAATCAAATAGAGTACGACGAAATATTATGACAAGTTTTGTAACGGGGGGTCAATGATCGCTATGGACAGAATTCGGCAATTTGAGAATAGTAATTATCAATGGCTTTGTCCACATTGTGCCTTTTTCTGTTCGTCAAGGGCATGCGTTATAGCGCAGTAAACAGCGAACGTGAGGCATGCCCGTGACGCACGTTTAAATCGTAGCGGTCGCGGGTGGATTTTGACGCATTCAATTATTGAATATGCCAAACGAATATTGAATAAAAAGAAGATGACGAAAATTGAAGATGAAGTTGCATAATGTGGACATAGCTTAACGCCTCCGTGGTCTAGTGGTACAGAGCGCGGCTCTTGACTCGGAGGTCGTGGGTTCGATTCCCGCGTTGGAAACATGTTATTTCCAAGTTTGGTTAGGACAATGCAGGCTGATCACCTGATTGTCTGACAAGTAAGATGATCCATGCGTCGGATGGGCATGTAAAAAGTCGGTCCTGCGCCTGATCTCTCGCCGATCGTGTCGGTCTGCCGTCCCACTGGGTTATGAGAGTAAAGGAATAGAGAGTGCTCTTGTGTACTGCGCACACACTTGGGCACTATAAAATTACTCCTGCGTAGCTGGCCTGGTTTCAATGAAACCGGCCACCGTCACCGAAACCGGTGTGGGAGCTATTATACATAGCTTATGATATTTTCTTTGAAATAATTCTGCTGTTTTTCCAGGTATTAACAATACTTTTAATCGCTCTATCTATCTCTCTCTATCGCTCGCATCGTATCGTCGCGTTGCAATGTTATGTGACCCTTATTTTATCAGTCGATGCCCACAAGAGAGTACAAAATGGAATATTCTCAGACTTCTTTGTAGTCGTTCTTTGTTTTAATCATTAATGCTTGCTGAAATCTATTGTATCACTTAGGAGTTCATTGCCTGATTTGCATGACAAAGCCTCTGAAGGAATGCCTAATAGAAGTTTTACATTCGTAACGAGCCGTCTACGATTTCTAAATCGATGTTAAATTGGACTTAAAGAAATCGGGATTATGAAAATTTTTCCAACTCTTTCTTGGAAGTACTTATATTTTCAACTCCGTTATCACGATTTAATATGAAAACGAATATGACGTATCTAAGTTATTTTTTAATATTTGCAATTATTATTGTTCACTGAATGATTATGTAAAACTTGATCTTAGTGACGGATATTGCAATATTATGTTTATTTAAGTGTTATGTAATTATGATTTTCAAAGAGTTCAAGCTTTCTGACAATCAAGGGGATAATGGCATTTGCATTTACAATTTTATTTAAATTTAAATTAAAATGGCTAATAAAACACGTTTAAAGTTCGAATAATTAACAATATTTATAATTATGAAGTGTGACCAATTAGTACAACTGTGTATTCATATTTCATAATATTATTATATTTTAATTATGCATTATTAAAATAATTATTGTGGATGAAGGGACATACTCGACACTCGACAGTATTTAAATATACACACCAATAATTCTGCCATACTAAATAGTGACAAAGGTGTTAAATGCGTAAAAATACTATGCAAAAATAAAAGAAGTAAAAATAATAAAGTATTCAAAGGGCTAATTCTTGTAAATTATATCATTATAAGCTAATCAATCTATAACTAAAAATCGTATAAACAATACTTATCTACTGTGAAGTAGCTTAAACAAAACAATCCATACCATTCCTAAATCCTAATTATGAACGTAGAAAAAAGGCGGACGGAGTCTTATAATATACACAGAACTGTGTCTTCAGAGTCGGCCACTCACACATTCTTACGCCTGTCAAAATAATTTATGGTATGGACTAGCGTAAGAATGTGTGCGTGCGGACCGTGTACATGCAGTCAGCCTGGCCGACTCTGAAGACACATTCTGTGTATAATAAGACTCCGTCCGCCTTTTTTCTACGTTCATGATCCTAATATTATTATATTAATTTATAATTCTTAAATATTCGAAGATAATATGTGAAATTTAACGATGTAAAACTGGTAAAACTCAAACATATTTTTAGGGTTCCGTAGCCAAAATGGCAAAAAAGGAACCCTTATAGATTCGTCATGTCTGTCTGTCTGTCTGTCTGTCTGTCTGTCTGTCTGTCTGTCTGTCTGTCTGTCCGTCCGTATGTCACAGCCACTTTTCTCCGAAACTATTAGAGCTATACTATTGAAACTTGGTAAGTAGATGTAGTCTGTGAACCGCATTAAGATTTTGATGCAAAAATGGAAAAAGTATTAAAAATTTTAGGGGTCCCCATAGGTACAACTGAAACAAAAAAAAATTTTTTTCATTTAACCTATGCGTGTGTGGTATCTATGGATAGGTCTCTAAAAATCATATTGAGGTTTCTCATATCATTTTTTTCTAACCTGAATAGTTTGCGAGAGAGACTCTTCCAAAGTGGAAAAATGTGTGTCCCCCCCCCCTCTAATTTCTAAAGTAGAGGCATGATAATTCTAAAAAAAATATATGATGTATATTACTATAAAAACTACCAACGAAAATTGGTTTGAACGAGATCTAGCCAGTAGTTTTTTTTATACGTCATAAATAGTAAACCTTAATCTAAATTTCATTAAATCGACTGAAATATAAAAATAAATCAAAAATAATATAATTTCATAAAAATTAACCTTATTGCTGCTGCGGAACCCTCCATGGGCGAGTCCAACTCGCACTTGGCCGCTTTTTAGGGAATTGCTACTTTATTTTTAATTACGAGCAACAGACCGCAATAATTGTCTTGAATGCCATAATACCTTGAAATGAACACTGAAAGGGAGAACTTGCGGTTTCAGCTGTCAGTTGTGACAACCTGACAAGACGTGACAACACAGACTGAAACCAAAATTGTCAGTCAGAAATCTGGCGCCAGGTATTTTAGTCAAGGACACCAATATCACGTATAATAGTTATATTATACGTGATATTGTGCTTGTCCCATAATATATTTAAATTATTTGTAATCATGTATTCTTACTAACATAGTTTATAAGTAAAATATGTTTACTAACACTATATGGTCCACAGACCGAAATAAAAACGTTTTATTTTATTTTATTTTATTTTATTTTATTTTATTTTATTTTATTTTATTTTATTTTATTTTATTTTATTTTATTTTATTTTTTATTTAGTAGGATCGTATTGCGCCTTTTGCCAGGTTTAAAAGGTTTTTTGACTGAGTTTTCAACTGACTCGCTGATTCCTTTTGACTTTTGACGTCAGTAAAAGAGCTAGTAAAAGGGTGTAGTGCGAGTTTTATTCGATCATACGCATCGAGCACGTTAACGCGAATTTGTATGGGATCAAAGCGGTAACCACGTTAGCCAGTAGATGGCGCTGCTTTGAAGTTTGATCCCATACAAATTCGCGTTAACGTGTTCGATGCGTATGATCGAATAAAACTCGCACTACACCCTCTGATTTCCAAAAAACCTCAGAAACCTGTGAAACCAGAGAATTTTGAGAACAAATGGCCTGGTGGTAAATTTGTTTTCGCCTAGTGGCCCAAGGTGTTACATCTGAGATATGACTGTTTAAAAATATCGTAGCTAACTCAATAATCAGATTTTTACGATCATAAGTTTTCTTTAGCTTTATCCAGGGACAGGATCACAGGACGGCTTTCTACAAGGATAATTTTTCCCTAGGTTTGTCCAGGCGTAGTACACAGCTTCGTATTAGCACCATAATCCTTTAAAAACTTTTTATTTTATGACATGACGTAAATAAACTAAAGCGATTAAGCCTTAAGGTTATAGTCTTTCAATCTGCGCTATAATCACTATAAAGGATTTACGACAAGAGCGATTTGATTTCAATTACAACTGGGGCATTTGGCGAAGATAATTCAAATCGTGGAAGAAGTGGGTAACTTACAATTTTGAAAGCTGACGGTTTTTTGCATAAATTGTAGCTTTAGGAACAGGAAAATGATTTGAAATCAAATGAAATTGGATTATTTGTATAGCTAGACATATAAGCTAGAATCTAGGGCAGCCTTTCCCAAAGTGGGCGATATCGCCCCCTTGTGGGCGCTGAAGATCTAAAGATCTAAATGGTGTGGGACCCAGAAAAAAAATGGGAGCGTTGTTTTTCTATTCTGTCGCGTTGTGTAGAGGCTTGGAGGGTGATTTGTAACTTTGGTTTCATCCGGATACATTATAAATTGAAACAATGGGCGCTAAAACATAATTTGTTCTTAAAGTCAGTAGACAAAATAAGTTTGGGAACACCTTCTAAACGATGAAGTTGGTAAGTTACAAGGTTTGTTCCTTCGTTGAATTGATCTTATGTTGTAAATCGTCAGTTATCAACTTCATCCACTCGTCTTCAATTCATTTTATGGCCGTTACAGTTTCAAAATATGCTTCAGTGGCCAACTAAAATTTAATAAACACTATAACTCCATACCCGTGCGTGGATCACGGCCAATAAGGGGTTTTATGGGGTTTTTATTACGAGCCACGAACATTTATCATTAATAATGGGATATTTAAAGTTCCATGATAAATAGAGTATCATGTTGCCTTATTGGCATTCAAGTTTATGTTAAACAATTAAAGGAAAGGAGTATTTATGTTGAAAGATTATTACGCTATTAAAAGGCTAGAATACTGTTAATTGATACTGATATTATTCGAGTTCAAGTGAAGTTCAAGAATAATTGTAAAGTTAGAAAATAAATTAATAAAATATTGCTGTCTTTTTCCTCATGATTTTTTTTCATGAGGCTAATATGTATCATATTGTATGGAATTATTAAAGATCTGAATTCCTGCTTAATTACTTAGAATAACAATACAGATTCATAATTTGCAAAAGTATGAGTCAAATTGTATCGTAAACTATATTATTATCTTTTTAATATTTGCAAAAAGAAGACAATATTTTTGAACAAATATCTATTCTCAAATTGCCGAATCCTGTCAGTAGTGGCCATTGACCCTGCATCATCAATATATTCTGTCACTTCATTGTCAATCACAGTTTGTTTTCTTTACAAATCACGATTGTCAATGAAGTGACAGATATTTATAGTCAAAGTACGATATCGTATTTTGCTTTCGCGATGAGAACTTTGTACCTATAAAGTATAATTATGACTTGAACTCATAAATAGTTGGAAATTATCATACTAAGACCTGTTACCAAGAGGTTTTCCGATGAATCTAAACTAGTCTGTGTCTTTATAAGAGTTTAATTTTTTCGTGAACAGTGTAAGCATTTTACACATAGCTTCTAGACTAGAAAGGTCAATGACCGCTGGTGCCACCATAAATTATATCTAATCGTCAAATAACAACTGGCGCTATCATACTCATGAAGACATGCTCAAGAGCATTTTACGATCGAAAATCGAAGTATGAGAATTAGTCCCCATATAGTCGTAGGAGTTCCACCTGCATTATTTATCGCGTTACATTACTGCGTATCAGCTATAGAGATGGCTATCACCTAGTACACGCCGAACTGAGTTGCACGCGCAAACTAAAGATTTGGATCGTGTTTTGCGCGTTTCCGTTGTCGCTCGGTATCGAGCACAATCTCTACTAATAATATGAATTTAATTTAGACCTCCTCAATTAATAATTATTGTAGTATCATGATTCTATTGGATTGATACAATATTATTGGAGGTAAGTCTAAGTAAGTAATAACAATTAGGATAAATTTTGACTTAAAAAAGCGGCCAAGTGCGAGTTGGACTCGCCCATGGAGGGTTCCGCAGCAGCAATAAGGTTAATTTTTATGAAATTATATTATTTTTGATTTATTTTTATATTTCAGTCGATTTAATGAAATTTAGATTAAGGTTTACTATTTATGACGTATAAAAAAAACTACTGGCTAGATCTCGTTCAAACCAATTTTCGTTGGTAGTTTTTATAGTAATATACATCATATATTTTTTTAGAATTATCATGCCTCTACTTTAGAAATTAGAGGGGGGGGGACACACATTTTTCCACTTTGGAAGAGTCTCTCTCGCAAACTATTCAGCTTAGAAAAAAATGATATGAGAAACCTCAATATGATTTTTGGAGACCTATCCATAGATACCACACACGCATAGGTTAGATGAAAAAAAATTTTTTTTGTTTCATTAAGTTTTACTATTTATGACGTATAAAAAAAAACTACTGGCTAGATCTCGTTCAAACCAATTTTCGTTGGTAGTTTTTATAGTAATATACATCATATATTTTTTTTAGAATTATCATGCCTCTACTTTAGAAATTAGAGGGGGGGGGACACACATTTTTCCACTTTGGAAGAGTCTCTCTCGCAAACTATTCAGGTTAGAAAAAAATGATATGAGAAACCTCAATATGATTTTTAGAGACCTATCCATAGATACCACACACGCATAGGTTAGATGAAAAAAAATTTTTTTTGTTTCAGTTGTACCTATGGGGACCCCTAAAATTTTTAATACTTTTTCCATTTTTGCATCAAAATCTTAATGCGGTTCACAGACTACATCTACTTACCAAGTTTCAATAGTATAGCTCTAATAGTTTCGGAGAAAAGTGGCTGTGACATACGGACGGACAGACAGACAGACAGACAGACAGACAGACAGACAGACATGACGAATCTATAAGGGTTCCTTTTTTGCCATTTTGGCTACGGAACCCTAAAAATCCTTAAAAAGGCTTGTCAAATTATAACAAAATGCGAGTATGAAGGTGAACACTAAAAACATTTTTCAAAATTATACCTCCAAGGACAAACGAATTTCGTCATGGCATCTACCTGTAGATATGCGATATAATATTATACATATATTATAATATTGTTTAATAGTGTTAGTGGTATATCGCCTGTGTAATTTAAATCGAAAGTGTACAGTACATTTTACATACAACAAATTAAAAATACAAAATGTTGATTTTTTTCTGTTCTGCTCTTTTAAGCGATCTGAAAACACTAGTATTAAAAAATATGCATTTTGTTTGTTGCCGTTTTATAGTCGTACTATGGAAACAGTTATATCAGAACTTAGCGCGCTCATAACTCTTTTGTCTCTGCAATTATATTTAAAAATATTGATTTTATCTTTGCGCGAAATATATTGTTTTATAGGAAATGTGCAGGATTCTCTATATTATACCTATGCCGTTATGTTTTTAGAGTTCTCACGTATTAAATTTACTTCTACTGTGTATTTGCTGCTTATAATTAGTTCTACATTATTTCTGAAAGTTTTGTACAATGTGATCACTTATCGCGCCGGAAATACACCTACATTTTTAGGATATAAATCATCTTGTGTCCTATATCAAGACTCAAAATGTCTCCAGAATAATATAATAAATTGCACAAAAATCGGCTCAGCATGAAAAGATAGCAGACATACAGGTAGACGTCATGCGAATTTAAATAATACATATTAGTCGGTACCAATTTCAATATTATGGCTATAGTCAAAAACGACTAAATAAACAAAGAGAGGATTAAGGTTTTATGTAAAACAATCACGCGCCCTTAAAGTATAATTCCTATTGAATTTTCAACAGCCGTATATCTCGGTTTTTTGAGGATATAAATAATTAATCGATCGACGAAATATTTTTTCGATATTTTGAGCAACATAGTCACGTAATCCTTCTTTAGCCAGTCTCTGCGAATTTTCAATTCGTCTGCGATTGATTGAAGAGACTGGCCCGAATTGATTTTTAAGTAGACCCGAACAAAAAGCTTTTAATAAATTGAGCATTCGATAAAAAGACAGAAGGAATCCTATTTACTGGCGGGATTACTGGATTCCTTTGCGTGTTTCAATTTGATTTTGTATAAAAACCATTTCGTAATTAAATGCTCAACATTTTCATTAAGCTGACATTATCATTTTGAATTTTGCGATCTAATTTCTTCTTATTTTTTATTTTTTATATTTTGATCGTGTTTCGACGAATTTGACGATGGCTTTGTTTTGATCTATGTATTAGGTAGACTGTACAGTGTATTAGATGGGCATATAAGTAGACAGGACTTATCGTGTGAATGTCGTATGTCGTGATTGTCGTAGTAGGTATGTTTTAAAATGTATCTTTTGGAGCCTGGTCCAAATTTCCACCAAAAACAAGACCCGTTAGTCGTGGAAATTTGGACCACTTAAGTACTTCAATATCCTTTGGTAAGGACAATAATTATAATATAAATTATTGTGGTAAAATACATGATTGTCATCTCACAAAAAATATATCAATGCGTCGGATAGGCTTGTAAAAAGTTGATACTTCATCTTGATTCTAGCGCCTGGAACTCTTGCAGTGTCGGTCATTCATTTACTACATTGTATACTACTGAATACATAATAATAATTAACATATTATATTGCGCGACACTTACGCAAAAAACGGCCCATCCATCCGCTTTCCCAAATAATATCTAGTTTTTATTCTTCTGTTATTATTCGTAGCAAATGTCGTAAGAAATACAGAATTTTATAGATTTTATCTTAGTTTACTTAGATAATAATATATTTAGTCTACACTCTCGCCCACTAATGTATGTGCAATATTTATGTCTGGTGGCGCACCGACATACAGGTAAAGCCCAGAATTACCATGAACACGGGCCTAGTTCATTTAGAAGAGACGGGGCAAACACACGGATATACAGCACTAGAAGAACTTATCATCGCTAATGGTGCTGAGTGGACTAATAACATTCCAAAGTAGCCTTTAGTTCTAAAGTTTCTAAATTAATAGCAAGACTCTTTATTAAAAAATCTACTGCGTTAGGTTAGGTTTAGTTCTAACGATGTTTTGTCATTGTCTGATGCTTCAGTAAAGAAAAATCGGCCAAGTGTGAGTCGGACTCACGCACGAAGGGTTCCGTACCGGTATAGAGTCAAAGTAGACAAAAAATTGTGTTTTTTGTATGGGAGCCCCTTGAATACTGACTTTATTTTAATAAGTCTCAGTAATAGCGTCCCATTTTTACCCTTTTGTACGGAACCCTAAAAACTAACCTATCGTAGTTGTAGCTTTGAATTTTATTTGGTAGACCTGTACCTAAGAACATTCACATTGAATCAACAGTCTTGCCACCCGCAGGGTTGGGACTTGGGTTGCCTATTCGAATTTTAAATAGCTCATTTATAAAAGGAATCCCATTGATTTACCATGTAGCAAAATATAACAATACAAAGCGTATCCAGTACCATTTATTGGGAGTTTTCCGTACACGTGGTCTTGCAGACGAGTCCCAGGACCGTAATTATGTATGTACCCCGCTCCCCATTCCCCGCTATCCGCTCCCCGCAAATATCCCACACTCGTATGTAAATAGAGGGGATTGGGCCGAATTGAGCCATGTTTGGTTAGGTACTTCGCGCGGCAAAAATAATGAAAGTTTTATACGTCGGTATAGTTTGATTTTTTTACTTTACGCGACTGCGTCCAAGCGGAGGGATGATGATGTATTGATAAAATTTGGAGAGAAGAACTGCCCAACTACCAAAATTTATCAAAATCGCCTGATCGTAACGTTGCTCGTAGGAGGTGTATTCTGCTAAATAACCATTATATTATAGGGTGTAACAAAACTAAGTGATATTACATTAGGGTGTGTACGTGTTCCTTGTAGAGAGTTCACTGTGAAAGTAGTAGCGCTGAAAGACCAATTTTTTTTTTACTTTTGTATGGACAAGTGCCCCAGCATCAGGAGTTTCCTCATACAAAAGTGAAAAAAAAATTGGTTTTTCAGCGCTGCTGTCTGTTCACAGTGAACTCTCTGCAAGGAACACGTACACAACCTAAAGTATTATCACGTAGTTTTGTTACATTTTACTGAATTATACATGATAATTCTGTATAATGATATATAGTTCCGATGCAGTCCAGCCTTAAAAAACTACAAAATATTCTTATTGTATGTCCAATGCGTCCTGACTCCTGAGTCCTGACTCCTGACTCTTGGCCAAAATTCCAAAAACTAGTCATTTGACTTTTATTTCACGTATGACTGCTGATTAATGTACTGTCTGTAATTAATCCCCCTTACTAATAAACGTTGTATAAGCTTTGAATAGTTATACAGTGTTTTGTTCCTGTCACACAGGTGACTTTTTTAATTGGATTGAAGAAGACAAAACACTGTAAGTATAACTATTCAAAGCTTATACAGCGTTTATTAGTAAGAGGGATATTGTTTAAAAATGCAGACTCGGTATACATCTTGTATTATTCACGAGCTATTGCCCGCGACTTCGCTCGCGTTAAGAAGTATTATTATATTATACAAACTTTCCTCCCCTATTTTAACCCCTTGGGGATGGAATTGATCAAAATCCTTTCTCAGCGGATACCTACGTCATAACATCTATCTGCATGACAAATTTCAGCCCGATCCGTCCAGTGGTTTGGGCTGTGCGTTGATAGATCACCATGTCAGTCAGTCACCTTTGGCTTTTATATAAATTTAGATTTACTGCCCTTGGGTTAAGGTCATATTTTTGTAAGCTTAATTGAAAAACAAAACAAATTTTGTAGCACAAAGAATACACGTCTTTTATTTTGTTATTAAAATTTTTCTCCCAACAAGTTTTTTAACAAATTTCGTCCTCTTATAACTTTGTTAAATTTATTCATATTAATTTTGTTGTAATTCAATTTCTTTTTATATCTGGTCTGATGTTTTTCTTGGTGTAATGGATTATGTAATACGTAATGCGCTAAAAGTATAATACTGCTTAAATTAAAAATCTTTTGAAGCTCTGAAATAAAAAAATTATTAACTACGTAATTCCTGAACCCACTTGCATAGATCTGCTGATTTTAAATTAAGTTTTGAATGAATGAATGAAGGAATGAATGAATGAAGGAATTAATGTTTTCATCATGTTATTTTAATATCAGCTGTATCGATCTTTATTCTTATGTACTCTTTTATTTTAAAACTACAAAATGCTACCAGCAAACAACTTAAAAAGCCAAATATTATGATAATTTTTAGTACCTACGTAGAGAAACAATATTTTTATTTGTATACATAATTGTCCATAAACATATCCAAGGACGTACAAAAGAAGGTTAGGGTACGGAGTACTATTATATATTCTGTGGTTAGGGTTTGGAATAATTGATTCAACAAACGCGGGGGTTAACAAACCGACAGAACTAAACAAAATAGCCAATGAACCGACAATAATCTATACATATAATAAAATCGTAGGAAAGTCAATTCTGTACATTGAATATTTTTGAAAAATAATACTTGGGACGTGATCTACAATCGATATGGAAGCCAAAAATATAGTTTTTAGAATTTTTGTCTGTTTGTCTGTGTGTCTGTTTGTCTGTTTGTCTGTTTGTCTGTATGTATGTCCGGGATAAACTCAGAAAGTACTGAATGGATTTACTTCAAATTTTGCACGAATATTATATAGAGGTCGGGTCAACACATAGGCTATATATTATGACGATATCACCTAGGGGGGGGGAGGGGCTCAAGTTTCAATATTTTTAGTTTTTTGCTCATATCGCTAAAACGGTGCGTTCTAGAGAAAAAATGTCCGGTACGTAATGAAAGCCCATAAAATTTCCTACAAATTTCTCCTTCACACTTTGTATCTATCTTCACTCCTTGCCATGCTATGAGCTTTTGTCTATCTTTTCTATACAAATTTCGAGTGTCGTTTGATTAACATGCTGGGAGCTTTGGCATCGGTCTTTTCTTGCGGTGTTGCGGCGTTATACATCTTTTTTAAGAACAAAGTTAAAAACTAAACTACACATACGGTTTTCCAGTGTCGTTTGTTTTGGGGGGGCTGCGCCCCCCCAAACCCCCCCCCCCTTATTCCTCATGAAACTTTTGTTCATAATTAAAAGGTATCGTGGAATTTGTATTGCGTCTTAATTATCCTTTGTAGGAACAAACTAATTCATCTATACATATATTGTAATAAAATCGTAAGAAAGTCAATTCTGTACATTGAATATTTTTGAAAAATAATACTTGGGACGTGATCTACTATACTAACGCGGACGAAGTCGCGGGCAACAGCTAGTGTTTAATAGTTCATTAACTATGGGATAATGTTAGTAAAATAACGTCTGCGATTTATCACTATTCATTATGATTATTCAACTGAATTGCTAGAAACGAATACAATAAAAATAATATTATGGTAGTGTATTGAAGAAAAAAAAATCAAAACATGTCCTTAAAATGCAAGTGCACCATTTTCTTTGAATGCCTTCACTTAAAGATGTTTTAGTTCATTCAGATTTAATCCACACTAATTCCATACTAATTGCTTGTTTTTACATAAAAACCGCTGAATCGATTTTGCTGGGCATGGAGATACTTTGAGTCCCGGGAAAGGACAAAGGTTACCTTTATCCTGGAAAAATTACCGGTTCCCGCGCGATAAACGAGAGTTGCGGGTATCATCTAGTTATACCCCAGTAATAAGTATACTTAAGAATCTTACGCTGTACGCGGTATATTATAAATATTCAAGGTTCGTCCGCTATATTTGTCTGTCATAATATTGTGACTTTTACACTGTGCCAAACATAGACAAGCTAAAACTGTTTAGTGTCATTCATTGTTAAAATAATTTTACAGGAATTAAGATTAATTTAAATGTTACAACCTACTAGTTACATAATATGTGTCCTAGAGCAAAACTATAGTCAAATTGAGGCAAATATTTTTAGGATCATAGTCAGCAATGCCAGCTTCTTTTGACAACCCTAAACGCCGACAGTTTATGTAACAGCACAATAAAATCGGAACCATCCTGTACCACACAAAAATAGACGTTTCAAAACCGCATCCCCATAAAAATGCCATAAATAAAATAAACATCGGCACAACCCTATCAAGAAGTCACGTGCGCGTTAAATGGTCTGAAAACGGAAGCAATAAAGCTTCATCATTTGTTGTCGAACTTATCTGATAATGTACTAAAACTGGTAAACATAGTTTGTTATCTGCCGCTATAGGGAACGTGCTTCGAACTGGTGTCGACGAAATTATTCCTTGACACTTGACACATATTGCCACCTAGTTCTTGAGCGTTCCCTACATCCTACACCCCACCGACGAAAAAGTTGGTAAGAGTTACAATAATTATTGTAACCCTTACATACCACCCTTTAGTAGTTCTGGGTAAACTACTTGATACAACATAACGATCGCGATATTGTAATGCCTGTACCAACTGAAAACGGTGTCTGTCTGTCTGTCTGTTTTGGAGAAACATAATATTAAATATAATTATTATAATATTGTCATTATATTTCGTTACTTTAGAATGTTATCGAGTATCGCTAAAACGGGTCACATGAAAATTTATTTTGTGTATTTTTATATGGCTTAAAATTATGTTATCAGCTGTTAAATGCTTATTTTTTAATATGGATTTTAATTCCATTCAAATTAAAAAAAAAAAACTCTTGTCCAATTTTCAAACGAAACAGCTTCCATGTAAATAACATAAATGGTATACCGTAGGAGTATAATTAAGAAAAACACAACGATCATGTCAGTAACATAATAATTAGACCTACCTCGATGAATAGCTCACAAAAATTATATGCATTTCAAGGCATTCAACATAATGACATTATTTACTGCTTATTACTGGTTTTAAACGAAACCGTATTGAATATAGAACTAAAGGGAAAAGTTCTCTTATTGGTCAATGCGAGGTTCCCGTCAACCCTTTTGACGCGTATCGGGTTGCGGTCATGGATAGGTATCACTTAACCAATATGGCCGGTCATGTAAGTTAAGTTATTAACATCGTATTGATTCCACGCTTTAATCGCAATAAAACAAGCATGAGAGCCGATCATCCTCTACAATGTTGCTGAAATTAATTTTCAAGATTAATTACTTTTGAAGGTGGACTTTAGCTTTACTGTATGTATGTATTCTGTGGCTTTACTAAATAATAAGTGAAGAAATACCAAATAAGCATTGAAAATATTGTTAATTTATTATTATAATAATAATTAAGTAGAAGAATATTTTAATGACACATTAAAATATTTCTCTGCTTAAGTAATTAGACTTTAGACAATATTATGTTGCACACATGACTCAAGTGGTAAAAATGCAAAAATTATGTATTCATCTTACCTTATAATTAAGTATAATTATTCTGAGTAGACAATTAAATGAGTTACAGTATTGTATAAGACGTAAATATATTAACTACAAAACTATAACTTACAAGTTACAACATTAGGATATTTAATTAATTGTTAATAATAGTAATTATAAGTTACGATGGGGCTGGCATGTCATGTATGGCAAAAGCCCTATATTTAAATAAAGATAATTAAAAAAAGTTACAACATCCAATCGATTATTATTTCATAGACATTCATATTATGAAGTATATTAAAAACAAACAAGATTCAAATTAAGAACATCCAAAATAGTAAAATCTGTGAAGCGTAACGTCAAAAGTAACCTGGGGTAGGAACGACCAATAGCAGCTCGTCACGGGTTGTAGTGCTCTTTGTTTTAATAGTGCTACGCGGGATTAGTTTTTGAGTAGTCCTTCAAACAATGGTGCCTACGAAAAGGGAGGGATCTAAAGAACGCCATGTTGCCTCGCTTAATAAGCCGGTCCCTTGGATGTTTTACATGTACTTTAAATTTTAATGAACTACGTATGTACTTCTGAATTTGTAAAATTTATGATGTTGATTAATTAAATGTTTATTAGGCGGACTTGCGTAGATCTGGGTTAAAGTTAACTTTAACTCAGATCTGCGCAAGTGGGCCTAGTAACTAGTAAGTAGTAGTACCTAAGTAATTTAATTAATGTTTAATATGAGGCTAATCAATGAAATTTTTACGTGAGGTTTTGATACCTGAAATAAACACATTTCATTTTTTAACCCCCGACCAAAAAGAGGGGTGTTATTAACCCCCGACCAAAAAGAGGGGTGTTATAAGTTTGACGTGTCTGTCTGTCTGTCTATCTGTCTGTCTGTCTGTCTGTGGCATCGTAGCATCCAAACGGGTGGACCGATTTTGATCTAGTTTTTTTTGTTTGAAAGCTGACATGACGGTGAGTGTTCTTAGCTATAGTTCATCATCATCAGCCTGCTCATTGCTGAAATATCACGGTACATCTGGTTCGTGATAGGACGATTAGCAACTTGCAGTCGTTTGATGGGTTTTATATTTTGCATCCTGGTTCGAGACACTTATGAATATATACACATTATTGGAAAGTTGACCTGGTGGTGCAGCATCACCTGGTAATCAATAGGATACCCAACTCCTCACCAACTTAGAGCAGAGGTTTCGTGTTTGGGCTCATTTTAATTGCGACAATCAGTAAGACGTAGATAAACAGTAAATATTTGCATGCTGCAGCTGCAGCATCACCTGGATTCTATAGGAGCCAAGCTCCGTATGAACCTAAAGTGGAGGTTTCATGTTTGAGCTCATATTGATGGCCTCATCCAAGAGGACATATTTTATAGATGGTATTCATTGGGATATGATCCAGTTGATAGGAATTATTCTGCACAAGTTTAAAAAGCATAAAATAAAATTAAATTAAGAAATTTAAAAAAACCCCCGCCAAAAAACTTTAAAAAGTAATGAAATAACATTTCCTGACTTTAAGTTTAAATCATTCCTAAGAGTGAAGTAATATTTTAGTCCATAATTGTTGTCAAGGTGTGTCGGGGGACCGCTAATGTAGATGTTTGACTTCACATAACAATATAAATTAAGGGTCTGTTCACAGCGACCCGAATCGAGAGAATCAGCGACTATTATGGCGATACAAAATGCAAAAGTCGCTGTTGTGGTAGTTTACTTAGCGGTCCCCCGACACACCTTGACAACAATTATGGACTAAAATATTACTTTACTCTTAGGAATGATTTGAACTTAAAGTCAGGAAATGTTATTTCATTACTTTTTAAAGTTTTTTGGCGGGGGTTTTTTTAAATTTCTTAATTTAATTTTTATTTATTCTATTTTACTTTATTTATTTTTTATTAAGATAGTGAAGACTGAAGACACGTAAAGATTATAAGTACATAGCTACAAAATATGAGAAGGAGACAAAAATGTTACTTACTTACTTATTTTATTTCATAATACCAAAATATAATCAATGCAAAAGTATTGCATATTTATAGCCTCTACGTACACCAAATTCATCTAGCCTTCTATTTTTCCTCCATAACCAACAATGGAAGCTATCAGTTATTCTAACAGTTTGGGTGGTACACTTTTTGTAATGGTCGCGTAATCCCCGGCTTACCGGTCGTGGAAGCAAAACTGTCGGCCTCGCTAAAAACCGTTGGATTTTAGGATTTACTGGACACTAAACGATGCAGCGTGCAGGTAAAGTGCTTGGTCGTTTGTTTGCCATTCGGTTATTACTTTAGATTTTGAATTGAAACATTCAGCAAAATAATGCCCAGTTTCTGTTTTTTTTGACACGAGTTGATATATAGGTATTAATATTTTGAGGTTATCTAATCAGCCATATAAAAAAAACCTCAGAAACATGGGTAGAAGTGCCTAAAAATCATAAACGCATCAGTTAAGTAGATATTTTTCGACCACATTTATATAGTTTTAGCGGACCAAATAGCCGTGCACATTCCCCCAATAGTTTTAATTTTTAATAGTTTGTACTTTTTATTAAAACCAAATTTTAAAATGATAGGCATTAGGGTTTAGCTCATATTTTAAAGATGCACAAAATGGTGCTTTAAAACGATTACCACAAGTATTTATTTAATGAACATAAATAATTTCATAATAATAATTTACACGCAATTAGAGCAAAAATATAAAAATAATGTATGCAAATATCACAAATTTCCCAACAGCTGTAGGCCCTGCGGACCTCAAGCTTTAGCAATATTCGCTCGAATTCGCCTAATGCCCCACAATTTACGTGTTCGCATTGAAAATTTAATTCGGTTTTTTAAGAAAAAACACGCGAACGTGTTTAAAATATAATCTTGCCTTGGCCGCACGCCAGGGCAAATCCCACCTGACACGGTATCCGGGGGATAAAGTGAACGCAAATCTACCGATTTATTAAGTAATTTTAAGGGAATTTTGAATTTTTTAACAAGAATGTGTAGCAGTATATTGTTTTAGAACACAAAATATTATAGTGCCTTCAAAATATTGCTATAAAGGCAGACGGGCTTACTAATCTATACAACATACATATTATAAAACAAAGTCGCTTTTTTAGGGTTCCGTACCCAAAGGGTTTTCATGAGACTATTCATGATACTTCGTTGTCTATCCGTCTGTCTGTCCTTCCGTCTGTCTGTCCGTCTGTCTGTCTCCAGGCTGTATCTCAAGAACCGCTATAGCTAGAGTTCTGAAATTTTCACAGATGATGTATCTGTTGCCGCTATAACAACAACACAAAATAAAATTAACCACCGCCACCGCCACCGCTGCCCGCGTCTTTCTGGGAGACGCCTTATGTGGTAATCTGTCAGCTGGGCTTGACAACTAAATGTGTGACGTAGACGTAGCTGTGTGCCATACATTTTATGGTACCTGGGGGGCTATTACGAGCTCTTATATCCAGCCAGTTTACAGGCCAGTTTACAGGCCGTTGCATAGACACCGGCCTGTAAACTGGCTGGAAACTGGCTGGATATAAGAGGTCGTAATAGCCCCCCTGCAATCGTGATCGCAGCCTGAAATTTTGGGAATTGTCACGAGATTTTTGGGAGGAGAGCGCGAGGATATATTCCGTGATCATTACCTTGATTTTGGCCCCCCACATCGGTGTACAGGAATTTCTTTTACAGTATTATACCGAATGTGCGAAAAATTTTCAATTTTGTAAGTTTTTCATCGTCACTAAAACCATAATATTTAATTAGGTATCACCAGAATAGCAACAATATTCCTCCTGTTTCTTGGTCCATCATCCCAGCGACGAATATCAGTGACAAAAACTTCAAAGCGCATTCGCGATTAGAATCTTTCTGTACGAGAATAAATTTGTCGCCAGCTGTTTGTTTGATCAAAAGATTAAAAAGTCGGCAGGAGCAAATGTTGCAGTTGGAACTTGGGAAGTTTTTACGAAGATGCAAACACTAGATTAACATACATTATACATTCTGAAATTCGTTCCACTTTTTACGCTCTCACAACTCCTGTAGACTAGTTTTTGTGCGAGGTAAAATATTCAAAAGTTTTATGACTTCCTGTACACAACAAAAAACTGCATTAACGTTTAGGATACAGTAAAGTATGAAAAGAATAAAAAATTTACAAATAACCAAGCCATGATTACCTTCTTCTTCATTTGTTTCCTCTTTATTTGTTTCAATTTTAACAAGATATTCCTTTCCATATAGAGGTAGTATATTGTAACACGTAATTTCGGAGGATCAATAAAACCCAAGGCAGCGAACCCAAGTATTAGGTAAAAAAGTATTGCTATTCAAATTGGCATTCGAAATTTGAAAGTCAAGATCCCATAAGGTACCATTATGCACATCCGTCGAAGTCTAATAAGCGGAATTATAATACCGTATTAGCACAATATAAATAACATACAGTAAACACTAAAAAAATTTCATTCTAGACGCGAATTAGGGGCGCACACAGCGCACTAGAAATTAGAATCCCTGTACCGAAAAACCGTTATTGACGTAAAAAAATAAAATATTTTAATAAAAATTGACACTGTACAATTTATAGTCTTTTTAAGGTTTATGTCTACCACCGTTTTAGAAAGAAGACCGGTGGATAGAACCGTCCTAAGAAACTTTATAATTACCGTTGTGTTAATCAGTGACAATTTATTACTGTCCTGCATTCTGAGCATAAAAATTATTATGAATATTTTAAAAGTATGTCAGAAAAGCATTCAAGGCTGCAATTGTAATTAATATTAGTTATTAATTAGAAAAATATCAGTGCTCTATCATGTCGTACGTGCGTAAAATTTTGGCGAACGAGTTCGATTTCAAGAAAATAAGTCACTCTACTATCATTACTCATTAAACTGTGGTATAAATTTACAAACGATACTGTACCACATCAAAGGGGCGAGATTAGCATGAGAGAGGTTGAGGGATAATAAAATGCCAGTAGTTGTCGACTAGTGCACCTTAGGGGCTAATTTTCCCTGGCAGCTAATTGTCTGCCCGGGGCCATAATGTTTTTTAGTCATATGATGAGCTTCTGAACCATTTTCCATATAATTACCCGACATAATGGGCACTCGTTTTCTTGAATATGGAAATTTTCATAGCTTTTAATAAATTATAATGGCGAGTAATTGAAGTAACATTTCGGTATAAAGTCAAGAATTGAATAATTACGCTCGCTTTTGTTTATAAATATTTATAATAAATACAAGAGAGCTTTGAGCGAGAGTTTTCTTGGAAAATAATTAGTAACATCAGGTTTAATTATGTTTCGTTTTTCACCTGAATTTAGTTTAGGTGTGATATTAATGTTAATTAAGATGAAACAAAATATTCTACCAGAAAACGTTGATCTACATCAGCTATTCCCAGCCCGCGGACTTTATTTGTGGAAATTCACGCCCACGGGCAAAATAATGTAAAGTCATCGTGAAAGTCGTGAATTTTATCAATTTTAAATAGTTAATTTTGCAGAACGTTATTTTTTAAACCAACATTTTTGTTGCGGCCCCCGACACCAAGACCAAAACATGTTATGCGAGAGTCGAGACAGTACTTCAGTCCGGACCAACGCCTACAACTCTACAAGGCGCAGGTTCGGCCTCATATGGAATATTGTTCTCATCTCTGGGCAGGGGCGCCAAAATATCAACTGCTCCCTCTGGATCGTATCCAACGAAGGGCCGCTCGAATTGTTGACTGCCATAGTGTTTCAAACAGCTTGGAACCCTTGGAATTACGCCGAGATGTAGCTTCACTCTGCATGCTCTATCGGTTGTATCACGGGAAGTGCTCTGAGGAATTGTTCGGAATCATACCACCTGCAACTTTTAGCCATCGTCCCACGCGAAAAACATACCATCCTCATCACCTTGATGAGTGGCCGTCTTCCACAGTGCGTTTCTGCCGCGCACTGTAAAACTCTGGAACGAACTGTCACCAGCAGTATTTCCGGACCTATACGACTTGCAAACCTTCAAGAAAAGAGCGTATTCCCTCTTAAAAGGCCGGCAACGCACCTGCAGCTCTTCTGATGTTGCGAGTGTCCATGGGCGACGGTAGTTGCTTATCATCAGGTAACCCGTTTGCCCCCTTATTTAATAAAAAAAAATTGTTAGTAGCCCGCATGGAAAAAAGGTTATGAACCACTGATCTACATGATAATATTATCTTTAATTAATTAGAAGTTAACATGACATACCGTACTATTTAATTATAATCATTATAATATTCTTGCCGCTTAAATATGTATTATGTGTTCGTATTGGTATTACATATTAGTAAAACCTATATCCTTAACTTCTGGGATCGCCGCTTTGCATTTATATTATTACTCATTAGTTATTAGTATATAAGCCAATGAAGATTATTATTAAACGTTTTAAAGTTCACATTCAATTTTCGTAAACAAAAGCATCGTATTTATTAGCTTTAAGTCAAGATATTTAGAACGATGTTTAAATATGCCATGAGATGAGACTACTGTTTAACAATAGCGTAGCAATGAATTGTAAAGATAAGTGAATTTTAAGACGTCTCTATCAACAGAGATAAACCGTCGCTTAACTGAGACAAAAGCTTTTGTTTGGGGAAATGCAATTGTTGATTAGGACTTTCCTAATCTTTGTCGGCATATTTTCTTAAATATAGATACTAATTATGGAAGAAAAAGTTTGTTTGCTTGTATCGAATAGGCTTCGAAACTACTGGGATGATTTTGGTATAGCAGCACAAAGGCTCCCAAACTTATTTGTCTCCTGCCCACTTTGAGAACAAATTAAGTATGTTCTAGCGCCCCCCATTGTTTCAAATGCATCCAGATGAATTAATGAAATTACAAATCACCCCCCAAGACTCTACACAATGTCCCCATTTTTCTGGGTCCCTTTAGACCTTCAGCGTGCACAACGTAGCGTTATCGCCCACTTTGGGAAAAGCATAGCGTAATAATTATAGTAGATATGGGTTGAGAGTTGAGACACATGGGGGGGGACAGGAGATATTTTTTATCGCGGGAAACTGTACGATAGCGCATGATACTGTTTTAGGCGGGCGAAGCCGCGCGTAACTTCTATAATCTAGAATCTAGATTCTAGAGATTTTTTTTTTTATTAAGACAACTAAAAGTTACAACCTTAAAACTTAATTATTATAAATACAAAGTATAGTTAACTAGGAGGTCATTTACAGTTACTTAAATACAGCTAATATGGACTTAATAATTAATATCTAGATAGACTAATATTATAAACATAATATATAAGTAACAGCTAAAGTCTTAGCTTAATTTTTTTACAAATAAATTATAAAAAAATTAACAAGGTAGACAGAAAAAAAAGGAAATTGTTGCATGTTAAATTTTGCTATTTCTAGGAATGTTGCGTTGAGGTAAGATATGGCTAGATTAATTTTTATATTGACATTTTTACGTATATTTTTTTAATTTAATATTATAGAGATTCCATTGAAAGTATTGGCCGAATTCTTAAAGTGAAGCATACTACCGAACCATTAAAAGAAGTAGCAGGTAGGAACGTGAAATAATACAAGAAATTAACGTTAATTATTGGCCAATAATATTTTTAAATGCACCGGTAATTAACGCGGTTTGTACCGACGCCATTTTATAAAACAGATTAAACAAAATGTCGGCTTAAATTACGCGACGCGCAAAAATATTGTGGCGTTTTGTTTCATTCTCGGTGATTTAAGTGACCACACTTCATTTGCAGCTTTTGTCACGTGGATAAATGACATTCAAGCTTTATTCCGACATAATAGACTTGCATTTTATTAAATTACGTATCGTTACATAACTTTATAACGGGAACGTTGAAATGTTACCTTGTTTTCGGGTGTATATTACAATTGCTATGATGTTGGGGATGTTGTTTAAAAATGGAAGTATTTTAAAGTTATACGTAATTGCACTTCTGCCATACAACAATTTTTGCTTTGATAGAGACGCTGAAATCAGCTTTTATATCAAAAATATTGATCATTCTAATTTTCACGCATTATAATATTATTACACTAAGGTCCACTTATGCAGCACAGATCCAGGTTAAAGTTAATACCGGGTTAAATAGTGTATTATCTTTACTTTCTTCATAATAAAATAATATATTTTACGAAAGAGATAACGTTAACTTTAACCCAGATCTGCGTAAGTGGGCCTAAGGGCCTGTTTCACCACTTTCTGATAAAGTGCTAGATAGGCTATCCACTACTTTTTTGGCAGATTCTCCATACTCTATCTGTCAAGTTAAATAATGGATAGGCTATCTAGCACTTATCAGGAAGTGGTGATTGGTGAAACAAGACCTTAATGAAGGCTTTAAAATATAGTGGATAACTATGAAGGAAAATTCGTTGCCAATGGTGTGCAGCTTGCTGACTTTATTACTACAGCAATTAGGTTTAGAATTGACTGTATTTGGCTGTAACTGTACAAACACTGCAGTGCAGCTAATGGACCGAACTGCCCCATTAGTGGAATTGTCTAATGATAACAAGTGATAAAATTAACGTTTTCAACCATATTATATAACAAAACCACATTATAATATTAATGTTATGTTCTATACTAGACCATCTTTATAAATTATAGCAGAGCTGGTCTAACTCTAGATATTACCGCACTAGATATTATCACAATATTTTAATACCACTATCAAAATCAATTGTACCAGTTACATTGCACCCGCAGTTCATCAAATTAACTCTTTACAGGGACTCGAATAATTCATACGCGATGATACAAAGAGGTCCCATCGGAATGGCCGCAGAGCGTGAAATTGCCAAAAAACTTCGAACCCATCACGAATCAGATGACAATTTGAAATTGTAAAGCTAACTGAAGAATTGGATGAACTGGGAAACAATTATCGGGAGCGGACGATGCGAAAAATTGGAATAATCGGCGCCATGTTGGATTTTTTGAATTTAATAAATTGTAATTTTTGGAAAGCACTCCGATTTGAGTACGAAACATACGCGCGAAATATTGACCTACTAACAGTATTGTACGTTGGAAATATCAAATGTTTTTTGACGATTTCACGAGATGAAAATATAAAAATACGCGATTTAAAACGGAGAAATGGAAATGATCGAATATAATTGGTAAAATTAGAATAACATGAACCTATGCAAAACGTATGGGCACAATGTTTTGCTCTTTTTCGATTCCATTCGACGAGGGAAAGCCGAGGAGCTTAAATATTTTCGGGAAAAATCTTTGCTTAAATTCTTTGGGCTCTCACCATTTTCATTCAATTATGACTCTACCTACAGCCAAATTGTTGGTAATTTTTTTGATACAATACAATTAATTAGTAGTTTACAACATTTTGCATTTAAACGTTCCTGCATCTTCATGAATTCACAAAGAAATGCAAACAAAGAAAATTAATGAACTCCAAGAATTCGAATAAAATAAATAGTCATGATTAAAGAGCTATTACAGGCTAATGGATTTTATTATTTATCGAGCTCGAAGCAGGGACTTTGGACAAACAAAGAGAGTTCCAGAGTCGTTTAACTATACTAAAGTCAACTAAAACTTGACCCAAGTTTAATTATAAACTGAACGATCGAGTCCTGAGAACTACCGCAAACTCGAGATGATGCCTTGATGACACTACTAACTTTTTTACTTTGACCCCTCCCGTCTTCGTATCAAATAATTTAGCTGATACCTAAGTCTTTTTTTTTTATTAAATAAGGGGGCAAACGAGCAAACGGGTCACCTGATGGTAAGCAACTACCGTCACCCATGGACACTCGCAACATCCGAAGAGCTGCAGGTGCGTTGCCGGCCTTTTAAGAGGGAATACGCTCTTTTCTTGAAGGTTTGCAGGTCATATAGGTCCGGAAATACTGCTGGTGACAGTTCGTTCCAGAGTTTTACAGTGCGCGGCAGAAAGTTACGCGAAAATCGCACTGTGGAAGACTGCCACTCATCAAGGTGATGAGGATGGTATGTTTTTCGCGTGGGACGATGGCGAAAAGTTGCAGGTGGTATGATTCCGAACAATTGCTCAGAGCACTCCCTGTAATACAACCGATAGAGGATGCAGAGTGAAGCTACATCTCGGCGTCTTTAAAGTTATTTTATTTTTATAACGTGAACGAGCGCTAAAAATTGGCTTTTGAAGGGTGAATATTGAGGTTTAGATCTAGAAACTGTAATTATAATAATTTTTGAAGTGCGGGTTTGCGGGGTTATAATTTTTTAAGTATTTGAGAACATTAAAAAAACAACAAAAAGCAAGATAAATAATTTTACGACCTTACTACGTGTAAGAAGCACGTACTCGTCTGCACTCTGCATTATAAGCGAAACTTATAATAATTATTATTATTACTCGTAATTTGTACTTTATCTAACCTTGAAAAGTCCTCAAGTACTTTGCATAGTGCATCAAATCTAGAGTCTTCGAATATAATAATTATAATAACCCTTATTAATTGTATAACGTAAATTAAAACAGCAAAAATGTCTCCTCCTAAAGACATTCAGTTTAGCAAAATAAAATAATATTTTAGGAGCGTAGATTACAGAGTCATATTTTGTGAATGTTGACATAAGATGATCATGCCCCGAGTTACGACAGACACAGAAATATTTTTTAAAACGCCTCGAGACTTACAAAGCAATTTGCTTGGGCAAACAATCTACGGGCTGAGCGCCTTACGACTTACGTTCTATTTACGTCGTAACTCAAGTTATGATAATACTAAAGATATGCTTAAACAGCGGGGTAATTTATGATGCACAGCCTTAGCTTCTTAAAAGTTTTTAAAAAATATTGTGATAGTTGAGAATCGTCCGTATGAATTAATTTTGCGGAAACATTAATAATGTGTAATTATTTTGAGGTTACTTTACGTACATTTTTTAATAAAAACAAGCATGATTTAAAGGATACAATACTCTAATTTTATGCATCAGATCTCAATAGGTCGATAGAATTTATACTAACCTAACCTTCCACTCATTTAAAAAAAGCGAGTGAATATTTCACAAAAAACAACCCTGAAAACTTCAGCAATATTCTGAACTGAAGGCTCGCTAAATATATTAGACGTACATGCTTTATAGATTCTTTGCGAAGCTTAAAATGCAGTCGACCTACATCCAGCACAATGGACCGATGTTTTCGGGAACACAATGCGTCACCCCCGTTTGTTCAGGTGCCAGTTTTTCTAGAAATTTCGTTGGCATTTTCATAAGGTTTGTAAAGATTTTACTAAAATTCTTGGTTGCGAGTTTCGTTGTAATTATTGTATGTAGATGTAACGTCAGCTCTATTCAAATAAGGTTTTTTTGTGTTAGCTTGAAATGGCCAGGGTTAAAAAATGCAGATTTTTGAAATGATTTTATGAAGACTTTGCACTTAGTCCATGATGGACAAATAGATTCAATTACATAATATGAATAGCGGAAATAAAAATGAATATATAATGTACATTATACAATATACATATGATATTATAATATTATGCCCCTCTACACGTGGTACAGAGGCCCATGCTCGTTATTAAATAGGCTGTTATCGATGTCTGTAAATTCTGTAAAATTGAATATAATTTTAAGTATATAGGCAATGAAGGATCCATGATGTCTAAAAGTGAAAAGAGGTTATTTCACTTTCAAAATTAATAAACAAGCATGTTAACTTACTACAAAAAGATTACACTTTTAACAGTTTAAGTTAAATAACCCTTACCACATATCAAATAGAATTTGCGGGGCATTAAAGCAATTTTGTTCGTGGCCTAAACAAATATAAACATCGGTTTTGTAACGAGTTCAACTAATTATTAGTCTCGCGGGATAAACTGGTTAGACTATAATACGACAATTATAGCCTTATGAACTTTTATTCGTGTTATACATGCATAATATTATGGATAAAATCTGGCCATTTAGCCAAGACTTTTTCGTTATCGCTTCGTTATAGATCGCCGATCAAAATGTATGGAATTGACAATAAGCGTTCGTTAATATTATGACGTTGACGTTAGACTCGTTTTATGTAAATTCCATAGATTTTGATCGGCGATTCTATAACGAAGCGACAAAGAAAAGATCTTGGTGTCTATAAGAATGACAACTGCTGGTAAGTACTTACCATTACCTTACACCTTACAAAGACAAGGTCGTCTCAACGTTGCGCTGGGCCAAGATGAACAATCGAGACGAATATTTCACACGAATAGTTTACAGGCAGTTCGTAAAATGCTTGTATTGGTCCATTATGGACTAACGTGTATAAGAGGCCGCATAATATTCTAATTGTGTCCTTGTATAAAGGCTCGCAATATGCTCTATGTGCTTTTAAAATACGTCCATAAATTCGTTAATTCGGGGAATTAAAACAAAACCTAAATATTATAATTGTTTTGTTACAGATATGCAGAACTAACTAAACAACTACAATATCACAGAGTTAGACACATTAATCTGATCAAGTAAGTGGAAAATATGGCAATAATTAGAATTATTTTTCTTTCTTTTAATCCATTTGAAGGTGAGACTAAAACATTGACTAATGAATTAATGGTAATAATTAGTTCATTACTTTGACAAGATTATATTTTTTGTCTTAATAGATGTTAATACATTCATGTATTTTTGATCGGTTAATATTTTCAAGCCAATCAAAAGCTCTAAGTGAACAGATGAACTACAATCAAAAGCTTAGAAATCGGCCATTACTAGCAATAACAAATCGTAACAAAATGAAGCTTCACTTTATTAAATCAAAGGCTACATGGGATTTGTTACTAATTATATTTTGTAGGGCTCGTCTGAAGTGGTTAGTATAAGCCAGGGAGGAGGGAGGGAGCCAAGTGCCCTTGTGTTGAGAGCCGGTCATTTGGTCGTCAAACTGACGGACGTATGAACTAGAGTGCTCTATTTCAATTTGTATAAAAATTGCATGAATATTTTTATTCTATTTTTTGTAGATTTTAAAGTATGCTTTAGAAGACAGTCTTAAGTTGATTGTTGTAAACTGTTTTTTTACGTAATGAGGTGACTTTATCGCTAAGTGATTGAACCCCTTTAAAAAAATAGAGATTAATTGACCCTAAAAATATTTACTATAAAAAAGTAGCAAAATATTTTATAAATTTCTAACTTTTTGATTGAATATACAAAAACAAGAATTGTTTTTGTAGAACGTAATATTGAAATTTTTACTTCGTTATAAACGAATAATATTTATGAATTCTAACAACTTAAGCATCGTATCTTTAGTTATTCTCATAACACAATATAAAGGATGTTACTATTTACATTTTCGAACAAAAGACTGTTTTAAATATAACAATGTACCCGCACACTCGTTAGTTAAAAATAAGGTTAAGTTTTTCATCCGCAACATTATTAAGTGCTATTGTTTACAAATATTAAGACGGTGTTCCTGTATTTAAAAGTAGACCATATCATTATCATCCATACTAATATTATTATAAATGCAAAAGTGTGTCTGTCTGTCTGTCTGTTAATCAGGCCCAAACCACAGAACCGAAATCCCGTGTGATAAATGATTTTTGGCGCATAGGAGTTGCGGGCGTCCTTACTTATGAGGCTATGATTACTTTCAGGGTCTAATATATTGAGAATATTGTCCTAGCGACCGCAAAAATTCTTACGATCATAATAATTTAGATTTTTTACAGTGCAACTCTGTGCAAGACCGACATTTTATGTTATTATCAAAAGCTCTACATAATATGCAAAAAATGGCAATGCACTCAAAGAAATACCTAGGAAAGGACATACTGGACATAGGGTCCTAAAAATGTACGGTTTCATCGACAATTAGTAATAACATAAAACGACGTGTAAATAATCAAAGCACAGGGATAAGTAATTATAATATGTAAATATAGTCCTTAACTGAGCATACATCATTGGGAGTCCGTATTAATTTGCCAAGGGTGCTATTTACACGACTATCACATTACACACGACTATCCAGTGGATATTATACTATCACCCTTCAATTATAATATCTATTAGCATTTAGCACGAAATCGACTAAGCTTCATGGTTATTTCATACTAGGTATAATCCATTATACTAAGGGCCTGTTTCACCGAATAGGCTATCCACCATTTAACTTGACAGATGAAGTATGGAGAATCTGTCAAAAAAGTTGTGGATAGCCTATCCGGCACTTTATCAGGAAGTGGTGAAACAGGCGCTTAATATAATGGATCATAATATTTATGGTGTGAATGAAGCTTATTAGAGCTAAGCTTCATTCACACCATAATATTATGATATCACACCATATGGTTTCATATATAAAAACTAAATTTTATTGTAATTTTGTTGGGCAGGTAATCGTTTCTTATGAAAATATCAATTAAATTTATTTGATTAAAACTTAACTTTTTATGAAAGTATTATGAAAGTGGGATTAGTAAAATTCTTAATCCAAAACATTTAGCAATGTAAATAGCACGCTAAATATAATAATAATAACTCCCACATCGATTTCGATGACGGTGGCCAGCTTCATTAAAACCAGGCCAGTTACGCAGGAGTAATTTTATAGTGCCAGAGTGTGTGCGCAGTACACAGGAGCACTCTCTATCCCCCATAGCCCAGTGGGACGCACGACGACTGGCGAGAGATCAGGCGAGAGATCAGGCGCAGGACCGACTTTTTACATGCCCATCCGACGTATGGATCATCTTACTTTTATCTCCTCCTATTTATTTTCTCTCAGTTTGTACATTATTTATAGTTTTAATTTTAATTTTCTTTCTTTTTTATTTTGTTGCTCATTTATTGTTTAGAACTGTATTTAAATTTTTGTTGTGATGTCACACCTTTGGTCCCAGCAGAATATCAGTGCAGCAAACATAATTGCTGCTAATGCTGAGCTGGGTCCAGTTTTTGCATCACACAATGTAATATTGTAATGTTGTGTCCAGTATGTTTACGTTAAATTGTCTTTTAATATTGTGTTGTGTGATTGTCGAAATAAACTTATTCTTATTCTTATTCTTACTTGTCAGACAATCAGGTGATCAGCCTGCACTGTCCTAACCAAACTTGGAAATAACATGTTCCAACTCAGGAATCGAACCCACGACCTCCGATCGAACACAAGAGCCACGCTCCAAACCACTGGACCACGGAGGCTAAATATAAGTAAGCCTTTATAAGTAAGACTCCAGAGTCCGGACTCAATTGATACCTAAATACGAAATTTTAATCTAAATCGATCTAGCAGTTCAATAGAAGAGGTGTGAGACAGGCAACCTGAGACATACAGCTACTTTCGCATTATTATTATTGAAGTTTTTTTTCAAAACAGTCCTACGAAAAGCGGTCTCGGTTTATATTAAAGAAGTTTGCGCAGTATGACCAAATTCGCAATGTAACTAAAAACTACATGGCAGGTACATTTTTCTCCGCTTTTTAAAATGTGAAACAATACTGTTTTTGCTTCTGTAAGTTGAATTATTCATTGAAAAACATATACCAGACAAAAAGTATTGAAGTAACCAGAGCCCCTAGCCAGGAGATTATCTTTATCGCTTCTCATGAAGAATAGCCGATCAAAATGTATGGAATAGATAAAAGCATTCGATAAAATAAAGTCGAAATTCGACTCGTGTTATGTCAATTCCATACATTTTGATTGGCGATTATATTATGAGGCGATAAAGGAAATGTCTTGGCTAGAGGCACTGTTTACTTTTGGATTGTAACGAAAACGTAACTAAAAAATTTCATTAAGCGGCGACAGACGATCCTTTGTCCTACATATTGACTGAGATTGATCGTCAGTCGGCATGCGCTAATGGTGGATTTACACGGGTCGATTTTACCCGTGCGGCAAGTCAATAGTCGAATCGCTATTCGCCTGTCCAAGCCGAATCGCCACTCCACTTACATAGTTCCACAAAAATCGCTTGTGACTAGTTCATTCTGCGAGAAAATGTCGCGTAAAACAGTCGCGTTGCGTAGGGGCATTGAAATTGTTCGACAATCCATTATTATTGGAGAAATAATTGACCAATTAAAAATGAAGAAAAAGGTATTAAGGTAAAGCTACAGTGCAGACAAACTATGTAGCTTGCAACTTCGCAGCAAGCGATCACTTGTGACTGAGCGTTTGCAAGGTCGATTTTAGTCACCAGCCGCATGCGGCCAATGGCCGCGCGGCAAAAGTCGGTTGGCATTCTACTTTTGGGGCATTCACTTCAGCCACATGCGGCGTAGCCGAATTGCCATTTAGACAGTCGATTTTCGCCGTGCGTGCCGTGCGGCTATAGTCACCCGTGTTAACCCCGCATAAGCGAGTTGCACGAAATAAAACCAAATGTTCGCAACCCCTGTCAACATCCGTCACTAACAGGAATCGAACTGCCGATGCCGTATTAACTTTAGGTGACGAGACAGTTTATATAAGATATCGCTGTGATAACAGCTGATAAACCAAGAGCCAGCGACAGCCACACTTGTGTCCTTATAAAAGCTTTAGTTTCTGACAAAAATGTCTGGCAGTGGAAAACGAGATTCCTACAGATACCTCGAGGAAAATTAAATTTAAGCTTTATTCTTTATTAGACGACACCCGCAACTCCGTTGCGCCAAAGTTCGTCTATCGCCCACCGTACATTTTCGCGGGATAAAAGTATCCTATACCCCTTCACGGGAATCAAAGTATCTCCATACCCAGCAAAATCGGCCAAGCTCCTTAGTTGCTGGTCGTTCTCACCTCTATGGGTTATAAACAGGTTAACTTTCAGCTTTTATAGAATGACGAAAGTTTGGCTGTTGCTGGCTCTTGGGTTATAAAGGGTTAAAAAAGGTTGACAAGCAATGCTATCTATAGCCGATATCTTTACGGTAACAGATGTAATCGTCAAGGTAAAAAGTCGTAACGCGAAAGTATTTATGTTTTTTTTTTTGTGATTTCTTTTAATATAAATTCTTCTTTCTTAATTTAAAATAGAAGTTTCGTATGTGTAAATATATTTTTTCAGACTGGAATTTATTGTTCTGTTTAGTTAGGACCAGTATTTTAGTCAAGTAGCGAGTATTTTAGTTGCTAAACGTTTCTGAACACTAACAATTTAGTCATTTTAGGGCAGAAGCCAGAATTTAGCTACTAAAATACTGGCCTAGTGCGATCTAGGCTTTAGGCTGAGTAATAAAATATAATGATGATGCCTGTGGGATAAATTAAGTATGTGCATGGTGGCCACAAAATGAAGATCTTCCGACCGAGCGAGATGGTATGCTTGGTCAGGCCGAAGCCCAACTGTGGGTACCGCCACACCACTCCCCCCCCCCCGAAGGCCAGGCCACCACAGGCCTATTATATTTTTATACATAAATGCAATAGTTGCAAATAACAAAGCTACTTGGTGTCTGAGAATCTTTAAGACTTTACACGCATAATTCTTACAAGATAAGAAAAAATACAAACGCTTTTTGCGTCTGAATTCTTGCACTATCTTATAACTTATTACTTATTAGTTTTCACAAAAGAATAGAGACAATCCACTGACGACATTCGTCTACGAGATATTTACTTTAAAATGATATCATTAGATTCTTACTTGAAAGATAACAAGCATTGTTGAAAGTCTCTTGAGTTTCCGACCCTTTCTCACTTTGACAAGTCACCCGTGAAGATTGCTTAGATCCCCAACGACTAGCCCTTAGAAACCTTATCGTGGATAGGATTAATTGAGGAAATGCCGTAGATAACGACAAAGTTATAACCATCTTTGTAAAACGCAATCTCGACTCCGGACTCGCGGTTTTTATTAATTGGCCTCTAAATCATCTTGGAGTGCCTTTTTTGGTTCCTTTGTTTCATGTAACTCGAATCTTTACACAATATTAAATGAGAAAATTTCTGTCTTTTCATTTGTCTGTCTGTTGTGTTTCAGGCTTAAACTGCTTAAGGCGACGCCTTGATAATTTGACTGTAGCGATATCGATTTTTGTCAGCAATGACTAAAGCTAAGAAATTGAAGTTCATTGTCAGTATTCTTCATGTCTTTGTCTTTGAATTATCCATAGCATAACACGATTGGTCAACTTTTATAACACAGAATAATCAATCAAAAATAGAGAGTAAAAAAAGTGATTCTAATTTTGCCAACAGAGGAGAGTGATTTAAGCTTCCAAAATTTGTACATAGGTTGGTTGAAGCATACACTTTAATTTGTACATAGGTTGGTTGAAGCATACACTTTATTTTGCCCATAGCTTAAATGAAATATATTTATGGTTTTTAAATTACGCGACAAAACCCATTTTGTCACTCACGCCCTTTCCATATTTTGCTGTTCCATTTTCTTTTTTTCTATGAGTGGCCGGGCCGGCCTCACATAGAAAACAAGCAATCTAAAACATATCCAACACGGTTTTTTACTTTAACGCGGCGTCACCTTAACCGATATTGATAAAATTTGGCATTCATGAAGATACTTTGAGCAGTGAAGGAAGGATGATTTTTATATTAATGTAAGATTCCTATGCGATAATCGGCTCATTCTCAGACATAACGAAGTTGAGGGCTACAGTCTACAATATCTACTTGCGTTTTTTTACGTATTTTAACCAGCGAAGGCATTTTGACAAGAGAGCTCGAGGTCCGCGCTCTTTACGTAATCGCTCACGTTTGGGCTTAAATTAATAATAATAATAATAACAATAATATCTATGGACGCTTCACACCACGTCAGTCTGGCCCCATGCTAAGTACCTGAAGGACTTGTGTTACAGGTACCATACAACGGAAATATATTTAATACTTTTATACTATACATATATTTAATATTTTTATTATATGATAAATATATTTAATACACATCCATGACCCAGGAACTTTGAAAATTTTTGTTCCGTCGGCGGGATTCGAACCCGCGACCTCTGACTTATGCTACCAACGTGCTATCCACTGAGCCACAGAGGTCGTCATTCTTATCATTGTTATCATTGTTGTCAAGTAAAGTGCGCCATTATCATTATAAACAATTCTTGTCTTTTAAAAGCTCCTCATCTAGGTTAGATTTGTCCCACAGCTATTCCACATATTCAAAAAGGTAATTACAATCTATTTTCTCGTGACCCATTTTGAGAATAGTTCCTACTTTCTAACGACCTCCTCAAAATGAGAATTCAGTAAAAGTGGAATTAATTTTTTCATGTTCGTTTGAATGTGGGTCAACTTTTGTGATGTCATACAATTTACGTCGGTTCATGAAACTACATGTGCTGATCATCTGCGATCATTTTTTATTTTGTGGGTTGTGACTTGTGAGTTTTGACCTGAATTTTGTAATAGTTGTATCATATCCCTTAGTAGTCTGTGAGTTGTATTTTTGCTCCAGATAGGTTGGTTTTCACGATAAAGAAATAGGAGTAAAGTACTTTTACAGACAAAATTGCAACATTTTTTCACAGTACTTAACCCAAAATATGGCATCTGTATCCCGTAGCGGAATCGGGAAGTGTAAAAAGTTATCTGTAACATCTTTTATAAATTTGTTTCCCCTAAGTTGTTACTTGTTTCCCAGTAAGTTAATTACTCCGCTGTAGACGTCAGCTATATAAATATTCGACAGTAAACATCCTTCCGAGGAAAGTTGTGAACTTTAGACAGTATGCCGATACCTTCATAAATGCTAAACTGAAATATGGCGTTTCAAAACTGCAAGATACTGAGATTTGAGATAACGTGTTTAACCCCCTACTTATAGGAAATATCACGCAAATGTCGGAGAAAAGGGCACCACTAGAACATACAGTAGATAAGTAATCTGACATGACATGTTGTTGCAGAAACGTTGTAAAACTTCGAACAAAACTTTTTATTTACTGTCTATGCTGATGCTGTCTCTAGTGCGAAAACATTGCAGTAATATATTATCCTATTAAAGGGTAACTTTTTTCTTACTTCTGCTTCAATATACGATGTTACATAAATTTTTAATTTGTAAGGTCTATCAGACAATATACCCCCAGTATTATCGTCTATGTATAACAAAAATAATAATTGATAGAAGCTACTTTGTTTAAAGTAAGCAGTGTCCTTTTATTGACCGCACGTTTTCTTTGACCTCAAAGTTACCAATAATTTGATCAAAATTCAAAGCCCCAAATCAAGAAAACGACAGACAGTAAACAAAAATTAGCATTGTTTACGAAATTCGCGATTCATTGCAAGAGTTTAGTAAAATATTCAGACATTTGCATGGCTGATTGCCGGCCTGCTCAATCAAGGGTATTTAACAAAATTAGCTAATTGAGTGCTCCGTCCCTTAGCTGCTGTTCAGTTCTAATTTACCTTTATATTTCTAACGGTGCTCCTTATTTCTTCGTCATAAAGGTTATGGCAGAGGCACAATAAATCGGAACAGTCTGTAACGCGCTAAATTGAACAACAGAACGTATCGAGAAAATGTAATAAGCTATAATGAAGCGATTTTGTGGAAACGCCGGTTTTAATTATGTTTGTGTTTACCTTCATAACTTCGTTAGGTAATCAATAATTTACGGAGGTCGCTAAATAAATATACCGTTTGGGTAAATTGTCTCAAACGCACATCGATAAAAAAATTGTAGATATTTTTTATTTTGAGCACAGGCGTTTTTATTTTCATATTTTCAAGTTTCTGCTGATTACCAGTGGCCGTGGTAATAGGTAACGGTGAATATTCTGCTCAAAATATGAGCAATATTGGTGTTAGCATAAGAAATCATGCATTATTCTGAATTCTCGCTTTACTCTATTATATTAATGATTTTATATTGAGAAACCCATAAACCAAGTCATTACATTATCCCACAAGAAGTACAATAGCTAATTGATCCAAATACTAAAACCACCAATACCACATTTCACAAATCTTCGCAAATCGCAAAAGAAAATCGCAGTTAAGCGCATAAAAAATACAGTATAAATGTTATAGGCAAACTCCGAAGCTCCGGCGCTCCTAGGTTGGACTGGTCAATCCTCAGGTCAGACTGAATGACTTAGTCAAAGCCCAAACAAATGTAAATTTTCGGCCTTTGACTAAACAATTTTCGTCAAACCTGGGAGGGACTAATTTGGTCAGGCAAACGTCAAAACACAATTTTATTAAATCGGGGTTTGACGAGTCAAACTCCGATATAGGTATGAAGTGTCTTATCTTCGTATATTTGGAAGCATTTTATCATTTAAGCAGCTTTCAAGTCTTAACCGCTTAACTCTGCCAGTTCTGACACCTGATTGGTCAGCTTACGTGATTTTCACTTTTATATTTAAGATGCTTTGAGAGAATGCCGTGTGGCATTAGGCCCGCCTTTTGTACGATGTGCAATAAAGTATAAAATAAATAAATAAATGCTTTGGAATATACGGAGGTTAGTTTGTAAGATTAGGTATAAAAAAATAACATTTTTAAAACATGGTGAGGCATTAACTTTAATGTTAATTGTTTTAATAATACACCGCGAGAGACATTATGTTATTTATGAACCTGTTTAAACATGTTCAGATCAACGTTTGACCGAGTTTTGCAGTCGCTTCTAGGATTGACTAGGCCAAAACCGAAACAGAATAATTTACTTTCGACGTTTGACTGAAAAGTTAGGAGCTCCTGGGTTTGACTAAAAATACTTCAGGCAAAGGGCGAAATTGAAATGTATTTCGGGGATCGCCTGACGGCTTTGGCCAAACCTAGGATAAACCAGTCCTTCCGCGAAGAGACTGTGTATCGGACTTTGACTATAACATAAAGACAATAAAAGGAAACCGATGCCTATAAAAACCATGACGTTAAAAGCATGCTCGCTGTCCTATTCATCTAGGGATAATAATTTCTGAAGCACGGATCATGATATCCTTAGCCCTTACAAAATCGTATTGATTGAGCTCTGACAGGCTTTTTGCGGCCCTCACTTGACCTGGGGCAAAAAGAATCCCTTTGTGGCCGAAGATTCATGCCCTTAATGAATAATTGCAATTTCGATAGCTGGTATAACTTGTTATTGGGAAAATTGTAGGGCTTCATACGAGACGAGAGTAAGCGAGAGTAACAAAAATCTCGTCTCGGTCTCGTCAATCCTCAAAAAATTGAGTCTCGTTCGAGTTAATAGTTTTACTGAACCGATTTTGATTAAATTCCAAAGAAAGATGTTTTGACTTCCAGGAAAGTTCGCAATACACGAAATCACAGCTGTGAGCCTGTGAACAATTAAGCTGTGAGCAAAATATTTATAATTTACATTTCGAACCAATAAAATATGTATATAAATAAACTGTGCTAAAATATTATATTTGAACTTACAATTTATTCGTGCAATAATTTATTAACATAATAAAAGTAGGTAATACAATACGAGATAACTTAGTTCTATATTCGAGTAGGTAGGGAAATGCACAAGCCAGAAGCTACAATGTGGGACAACCGTTGTAGGCGATAGGCAAACATAATTTGTACTGAGATAAGATATTGATAGGACACAACTTCCATGTAAATCCACTTCAGGGAGTTATCACAATACGTCTTTGTGGGTAGATTGCAAGGACACTTTATAACGGACAAAATGACAGCCAAAAATACTTAAGTTTTTTGGAGATATTATAACTGAAAAGATTATAAGTTTGAAGGTGGCTTTTGCCAAATCTATAACATTAAAAACAATGAATTGCCCTAGCCCTAGCCCCTAGGCTATGCAGACATAGCCTAGGGGCTAGGGCTATTATTTATATGGCATAAAGTGGCGATTTATTTGAATTTTTGTCAGTGGCAGTCGCTTGCGGCAAACATCGAAAAGCGTACATTAGGTGGCTCTACTTGCAAGTTGGAGAAGTATTACATAGTTAGACCTTCATCACAGTTTATAAAGAATGTTTAACTAGGTTATACTCATAACTTTAATTAATTTAATTCTTGGCACAATTTATTCTCTAAATATGTTGGGTATGAGCTATGTTAATAAATTATTCAATTCATAATTAATGTTATATGTAGTGTTTAATGGAGGGCTGTGGTAGCCGGTAGGGACTCTTGTGGGAATACGTTAACATAGTAAGTAATTATAGCTATAATAATAACTGAGCAATGAACATAATGTAGTTTAAATTATATTTACTGTCAGAGGAGATGATTTAGGGCTCCCACACAAAACTGCGAATTCCCATCGCAACGCAAATGACATCTGCGACAAAACTCATAATAAAAATGACATTACGATTTACAATGCGAATCCGAACGAATTCGTAGTTATGTGTGGGAGCCCTTACAGGCCGTTCGTGCGTTGGCAGCCCTAAATTATTTGGTCAGGTTATGTCAAGCCCAGCCAAAGGATCACGTGTATATTGACATGACATCTGCCTATGTATCAATTATTTCTCCCATGGTACATTTAATTATAATGACCCCTTCTCTATTTAGTTGCGACAAGCTGTATGCATTTTATAATGACTTCAAATATTCAAAACAGGCTGACGGGGAAGAATGTGTAGAACAACTCAATAGAATTGTTTTATTTGTAGAATTTTTAAGTTGTTGTCGTTTTGCGCACACACGGCGTCACAACGTTCTCTACTGTATACTCGGTGGGATTTGATTCATTCGAATTCGATTGTTCTTACTTCTTAGCTCTGTAATGAATTCGATATATTACTGCAATGTTTTCACTCTTCACCTGATGGAAAGCAACTTCCGTCACCCATGGACCATCGCAGCATCAGAAGAGCTGCTGGTGCGTTGTCGGCCTGTTAAGGTGACGCCTTGATAATTTGCCTGTAGCGATGTCCATTTTTCTCAGCAATGACTAAAGCTAAGAAATTAAAGTTCACTGTCAGTATTCATCATGTCTTTGTCTTTGAATTACCCATAGCACAACACGATTGGTCAACTTTTATAACACAGAATAATCAATCAAAAAGACCTCTATAAAAAAAGGGATTCCTATTTTGCCAACAGAGGAGAGTGATATTAGCTTCCAAAATTTGTACATAAATTGGTTCTAGTATACACTTTAATTTGTCCATAGCATATATGAAATGTATTTATGGTTTTTAAACTACGCGACAAAAACCATTTTGTCGCTACGCCCTTTCCATTTTTTGCTGTTCCATTGCTTGTTTTCTATGAGAGGCCGGGCCAGCCTCGCATAGAAAACAAGCAATCTAAAACACATCCATCACGGTTTTTTACTTTAACATGGCGTCACCTTAAGAGTGAATAGGGTAATAGGGTAGGGGAGGGTAGGGAAGGGAATAGGGGAGGGTAGGAAAGGAAATAGGGGAGGGTAGGGAAGGGAAAAAGGGTAGGGGATTGTGCCTCCGGTAAACTCACTCACTCGGCGAATAACAGGCTGTTTCACGCCGGTTTTCTGTGAGCCCGTGGTATTTCTCCGGTCGAGCCGGCCCATTTGTGCCGAAGCATGGCTCTCCCATAGAAAATGTCAGAAAAATGTACAGTTATTGCGCGATAATCAAATTTTGGTGCAATAGAGTTTCGAGCATATTAATTTTATCTAGTTAGGAAATGTTACAATTTGTGTCACTGAAACACATCCCAAACTACACAGAGCTGCGAAAATCTAATACCGAAAGCGGAGATATAATTTAAACGATTGTCAAGCACACTCATCAAAGCAAACCAACAGAATTAGAATAATGGAGAATACTCTATATGGATGCTTATTTCTGTTTTTATATTGCATTATTGGCCCTCTCGTCTCATATTGCACTCCATTCGGATTCATAGAGGCCGCTATAAAAGATTGAAACGTGAGTGGGGTATTTCAAAAGAGTAATTGCGAGTTTTTTTTTAATTCAATTCCTGTCGGCTTTGGTAAAGTCGGAATGCACTTCATTGATATCGCTATAAAGTAATGAGTTTTTTTCTATTGTTTATCTTGTATTTTGATGTAAAGTTCAAAAGGGTTGCGCGATTCGCGTTACAGAAAGGTTCAGTTGTCGATCAAATTTTTTCAATTTAGGTGTATTTTCATATACTTAAATCTTTTCCATAAAAGGCTTTTTATACTTATAAGTTGTGTAGTATGAGTACCAGACAGAATTTAGTAGATAATAACTACGAGGGCTTTTAGGAATATGTAAAGGAAAAGCGCCGAATGTCATAAGCAGATTAGGGGAAAAGGGGGTTTTCGTCAATACCCCCTTTTCCCCTAGCCTAGTCGGCTAAGCTTGAAGTAGACGTAAGATAAAACACAATTTTCATAGAAAGTTTATTAAAATCAACGCTTACAGTATTTAAACTATTACGCTTTAACTATAGTTATATTGATCCTACTCGTCATGTTAAAATTGCTTAATTTAGTAAACCTAAAAATGTACTTATAATATGAATAAAAAATATTAATAATATCAAATTATATGAAACCAGAACACAAAACAGATAAAAATCGGCCCAGTGCGAGTCGAACTCGCGCACGAAGGGTTCCGTACCATTATAGAGCAAAAATAGGCCAAAAATTGTGTTTTTTGTATGGGAGCCCCCTTAAATTTTTATTTTATTTAAATAATATTATTAATTATTAAAGTACTAATTATATTTAAGGCCTTTGTGAAAATTTCAAGTGCCTCTGTTTCCATTATTGATATCGAGCAAAAAAGTCCGAAATAATCGGCCAAGTGCGAGTCGGACTCGCGCACGAAGGGTTCCGTACCGGTATAGAGCGAAAGTAGACAAAAAATTGTGTTTTTTGTATGGGAGCCCCCCTTAAATATTTACGTTATTTTAATTTTATAATTAATTATTAAATTACAAATACAATTAAGGATTTTGTGAAAATTTCAAGTGCGTAGCTGTTACCATTATTGATTACGAGCAAAAAAGGCCAAAAAAATCACGTTTCTTATATGGGACCCCCCCTTAAAAATAAACTTTATTTTATTTTTAGTATTTGTTGTTATAGCGGCAACAGAATATATACACAATCTGTGAAAATTTCAGAAGTCTAGCTAAAGCGTTTCTTGAGATACAGCCTGGCGACAGGCAGACAGACAGACAGACAGACGGACAGACAACGAAGTCTTAGTAATAGGGTTCCGTTTTTACCCTTTGGGTACGGAACCCTAAGAAAGCTATACAAATCGTAAGGAAAATAATTATTCAAGATGAAATTGTAATTAAGTTACGGGATGGAAACAAAACAGCTACTTTATAGTAACTTTTGGTAAGGCAGTGTTTTTACAAGATAGAAAATGAGCAATTAGGTATACGACGGAGTCTGACTAATGAAATTTATAGTATACTCCGCGAACACAAACACCTGTGGAGTTGCTAATCATGATATTTAAGCATACTTATAATTACCATTAAATCTGTATAATAAATATAAATTTTTAACGAGCTGAACCGATTGACTAATTTTAGTCTTGAACCATTCGTGGACGTCCAGGAAAAGGTTTATATTACGAGGAAATTAATACAAACTTCATCGAGTCAGCTAATTAAAAATATAATAATTTGATTAAAACTAATTTAAATATTATTTAGTCACCAATGTAGGAACATGAAATGTTATGTTTGCTTCGTTCATTAAATTAAAAAAAATACACATTATAGATTTACTGGAAAATCCATTGTGCCAAGGTAAAGTAACAATAGTAACAATTAATTATTATGAAAACCAGGTTAATATTACAGTCTACAGATCTTATCTTTAACTTGAACACATTGCAAAGTAGCAAACTCCTAATTATTACAATGAAACCATTCATAATAATATACAACAAAATATATGAATTATGATTAAAATATATTATGATTTATGATTAGAGTAAAGTTATCCGAAAAGCCTTAGGATAAAAATCTCAGGTTTTTTTATCATTTTAATAAAAAAAAGTTGCAACGACTCCACAGTTTCCATAACACCATACCGTCAGGACTAGGATTCAGACGCTCGGAAAATTATCCTCAAATACAATTAAAGTTGAACGTAATTTATTTAAATTTTAATCCCCGCCACCGTATCCTCGATGAAACATTTGAGCCCTAAGAGGTATTAATATTCATTTACCGACTCCGAGCATAGGACATTATCGGGGTTATCAAGTTGGGAATACCGATACAGGTTATAGTAAAACCATAGCACAAATCCATACTTAATATTCTTCATATCCATACTTCCATACATAAAGTATGCGAAAGTGTGTCTGTCTGTTAGCTCTTCACGCCCAATCTGCTGAACTGATTTTGTTGTCATGTGGAGTCGAGGCAAAGGACATAGGATACTTTTTATCCCGAAAAATGTACGGTAAAACCGAATTTTGGCGCAACGGAGTTGCGGGTGCCTACTAGTTAAACCATAAGTTTATATGAAATCTTTTCTGTTTGAATATTATGTAGGTATCTCGTGAAATCCTTTAATACCAATATTATCATACTAGATACTTAACGCTTTTTTAGCTTCAGTTTTTAACTAAAAAGTTGCTTTGAAAGAAAATTAAGTACTCAGATATTGATTTATTTACCGTTAACTAATATTGCAAATATTTTTAATTTTTACTGCAACTCCGATACCTTTAGGCATGTGAAAATATTATGAGTAACTTGTTTTTCTTCATGGTTCACTCTATAAATATGTGAGCCAAATTTCATTAAAATTAGATTCAAATAACAAAAAAATAAGATCGAATAATATAAAGACATAATATAATAGAGATAGGTAGAGTACCTTGCACCTTTGTTATTTCTCAAAGGTATTTGTATTTTCCTTAGCGTTTATTTACAAAAATACGGTGCATTTCGTGAATACATATACAAGTGTAATAGATCAGATTACAGTGTTCTCCCAGTTAAAGCATGTCGTTGTTCTCCAAAAGATACTTACGCTAGTAGACTGTACTCTCGAGACACAACTTTAAGAAATTTATGTGTCCTGATAGTCTTGAAAAATTGCCGGTCTTTTATTTACTTTAAAATTTAAAATAAAAGCCTGATAAAATTTAAATAATCGTACATCGCGAAAATATTAAAAATGTAGTGTACAAAACATTTGACTTTTAGCTTACAGCTCACTAGATTTTACAGAATGATACTATTCAGTTTTTTACAGAAAGATTATATTTTTAAAGAGAAAAGGTAATTATACTTTTTAAATTAACATTTTGTAGAACCTACTATAGTAATGATATTTTATTCCAACTGTGAACTATAATACATGAAACCAAAATTATTATGAATCTTAAAACAACGTAAGTTCACATTCTGGCTATACAGTACACTTTTGGAATAGACAAGATTATTTTAGACTTTTCGATTCAAGACAAATTGAACATACAAGACTTTTTGTTACAAAGAAGCTTACATTGTGAAAGGACTGGACCAATTTTAATAAAGTTTGTTATTGAGGTAAAATGTACAGTTTATGAAATTCCATTTTGTGCGCTGGAAGTCGAAGGCTACTTAATTAGAACTTAAACTGAAAAGTGTGTTTGCATGTAACTTCTTCACACTTAAATCGCTAAACCGATTTAGATGCCATCAAATACGAAGATACATTAAGTCCCGCGAAAGGACAGTTTTTAGGGTTCCGTACCCAAAGGGTAAAAACGGGACCCTATTACTAAGACTTCGATGTCTGTCCGTCT
>FR989943.1:11052845-11405452 GCA_905404155.3 Plebejus argus
TTTTAAAATCGAATAAAGAAATTCTGTTTAAAATAATGCGAAGCGACACGAGAGAAATAATAAGCTTTCACTCGAAATTGAATCTTCATGGCCATTGAGCGTCTGCTGGTGGATAAAGGTTCTAATCTATACATATAATAAAATCGTAGGAAAGTCAATTCTGTACATTGAATATTTTTAAAAAATAATACTTGGGACGTGATCTACAATCGATATGGAAGCCAAAAATATAGTTTTTAGAATTTTTGTCTGTTTGTCTGTTTGTCTGTTTGTCTGTATGTATGTCCGGGATAAACTCAGAAAGTACTGAATGATTTACTTCAAATTTTGCACGAATATTATATAGAGGTCGGGTCAACACATAGGCTATATATTATGACGATATCACCTAGGGGGGGGGAGGGGCTCAAGTTTCAATATTTTTAGTTTTTTGCTCATATCGCTAAAACGGTGCGTTGTAGAGAAAAAATTTTCGGTTCGTAATGGAAGCCCATAAAATTTCCTACAAATTTGTCCTTCACACTTTGTATCTATCTTCACTCCTTGCCATGCTATGAGCTTTTGTCTATCTTTTCTATACAAATTTCGAGTGTCGTTTGATTAACATGCTGGGAGCTTTGGCATCGGTCTTTTCTTGGGGGGGGGGGCTTCCCCCCCCACCTCCCCAAATTTCGCTTCAAACAAAGCGGTGTTACGGCGTTATACATCTTTTTTAAGAACAAATTTAAAAACTAAACTACACATACGGTTTTCCAGTGTGGTTTGTTTTGGGGGGGCTGCGCCCCCCCAAACCCCCCCCCCCCCTTACTCCTCATGAAACTTTTGTTCATAATTAAAAGGTATCGTGGAGTTTGTATTGCGTCTTGATTATCCTTTGTAGGAACAATCATCTATACATATAATAAAATCGTAGGAAAGTCAATTCTGTACATTGAATATTTTTGAAAAATAATACTTGGGACGTGATCTACAATCGATATGGAAGCCAAAAATATAGTTTTTAGAATTTTTGTCTGTTTGTCTGTTTGTCTGTTTGTCTGTATGTATGTCCGGGATAAATTCAGAAAGTACTGAATGGATTTACTTCAAATTTTGCACGAATATTATATAGAGGTCGGGTCAACACATAGGCTATATATTATGACGATATCACCTAGGGGGGGGAGGGGCTCAAGTTTCAATATTTTTAGTTTTTTGCTCATATCGCTAAAACGGTGCGTTGTAGAGAAAAAATGTTCGGTTCGTAATGAAAGCCCATAAAATTTCCTACAAATTTGTCCTTCACACTTTGTATCTATCTTCACTCCTTGCCATGCTATGAGCTTTTGTCTATCTTTTCTATACAAATTTCGAGTGTCGTTTGATTAACATGCTGGGAGCTTTGGCATCGGTCTTTTCTTGGGGGGGGGGGCTTCCCCCCCCCCCACCTCCCCAAATTTCGCTTCAAACAAAGCGGTGTTGCGGCGTTATACATCTTTTTTAAGAACAAATTTAAGAACTAAACTACACATACGGTTTTCCAGTGTGGTTTGTTTTGGGTAACCCCCCCCCCTTATTTCTCATGAAACTTTTGTTCATAATTAAAAGGTATCGTGCAGTTTGTATTGCGTCTTAATTATCCTTTGTAGGAACAAACTAAGTCATCTATACATATTGTAATAAAATTGTAAGAAAGTCAATTCTGTACATTGAATATTTTTGAAAAATAATACTTGGGACGTGATCTACTATACTAACGCGGACGAAGTCGCGGGCAACAGCTAGTTGAAAATAGATATCGTAGTTAGAATATCATTTATTGAAATTGATTGCGGTAGACAGGCAGGTACTTAATAAAAGAAATAATTTAGGGTGAGTTGCACCGGCTTACTTTAACTATAACTTTAACCATAACAAAATTTAAAATGAACTGTCAAATCCCTAGCAAAAGTCGCCATATTTGACGATAACCTTAACTTTAACTACGCTTCCGGTGCAATTCACCCTTAGTGTATTACTGCCGACTTCAGAGACGAACATTATTAACTGTAATTAACGGAAGATTTTTCTCCATACATTGTCTGTCAAACTCTTTATTAAATTAAAGTTTAATCATCATTAAATGTCTCCGAGTACAGCAGTTATAGGTCTACCAGGATCTGATGGCATATTTTGACAGCATTTGACACAAATGTCCTTGATCATTGCAGGATAAATTTTTGTATTTGCATGAATAACATACAGAATCAGCCGCTTTAGAAAAAAAAGGATTAAAATATTTTATTCCAATTACCCCGGTATTGCTAGAGTCAATTAATTCTTTTCTCACTTTTTGCTATTCTGGTGGACCTATAGTTAGAGTTACTTTTAGTTGATTGTACTATTTAATATTTTGTACGTATGGATTTATTATTAACAAAGGCTTGTAATATATTATACAACGTGAAATTTTAGTGGTTGTTTTCCCGCAGCAGAACGATTTACCTATAGTAGTACTATCGAACCATGCATGTTACTTTTTGAAAATACAAAATATTTTGTATGACGTACCATGGAAAATTTATGCCGATAGGCGCAGTTACTATGGACCCGACCGAATTTTTTTTTTTTGATTTAAACAAAAAAAACTTTACAAATCTATTGTACTAATAAGATAGCATCATTTTACTGTGGGAAAACAACCATTAAAATTTCACACTGTATATTATGTCGTAAGGTGATTTGATAAATCGAATTTTCGCGAAAACTCTAGAGTTTTAGCGAAAATGCGAGTCGCCTTAGTACGACTGTGAAACGAATCGTTAGTCATTATCGAAAAAAATCACTGATTGGTCGGTTTAAGCACCTCACAATAACATCTTCTCTGATTGGTTGAAGACTTCGTTTTAAATGTCAATTCATTGTCACGCGTTGTTTTGTTTGTGGTTGTTTTTGTAAGCGAGCTAGCAGTTTTTAGGGTTCCGTAGTTAGCCAAAATGGCAAAAAAGGAACCCTTATAGATTCGTCATGTCTGTCTGTCTGTCTGTCTGTCTGTCTGTCTGTCTGTCTGTCCGTCCGTCCGTATGTCACAGCCACTTTTCTCCGAAACTATTAGAGCTATACTATTGAAACTTGGTAAGCAGATGTAGTCTGTAAACCGCATTAAGATTTTGATGCAAAAATGGAAAAAATATTAAAAATTTTAGGGGTCCCCATAGGGACAACTGAAACAAAAAATTTTTTTTTTCATCTAACCTATGCGTGTGGGGTATCAATGGATAGGTCTCAAAAAATCATATTGAGGTTTCTCATATCATTTTTTTCTAACCTGAATAGTTTGCGAGAGAGACTCTTCCAAAGTGGAAAAATGTGTGTCCCCCCCCCCTCTAATTTCTAAAGTAGAGGCATGATAATTCTAAAAAAAAATATATGATGTAGATTACTATAAAAACTACCAACGAAAATTGGTTTGAACGAGATCTAGCCAGTAGTTTTTTTTATACGTCATAAATAGTAAAGTACAACTGAAACAAAAAAATTTTTTTTTCATCTAACCTATGCGTGTGGCGTATCTATGGATAGGTCTCCAAAAATCATATTGAGGTTTCTCATATAATTTTTTTCTAACCTGAATAGTTTGCGAGAGAGACTCTTCCAAAGTGGAAAAATGTGTGTCCCCCCCCTCTAATTTCTAAAGTAGAGGCATGATAATTGTAAAAAAAATATATGATGTAGATTACTATAAAAACTACCAACGAAAATTGGTTTGAACGAGATCTAGCCAGTAGTTTTTTTTATACGTCATAAATAGTAAACCTTAATCTAAATTTCATTAAATCGACTGAAATAAAAAATAAATCAAAAATATTTTAATTTCATAAAAATAAACCTTATTGCTGCTGCGGAACCCTCCGTGGGCGAGTCCAACTCGCACTTGGCCGCTTTTTTATATTTAATGTGTTTAAAATTGCAGTTGCACTTGAAAATTAGTGCGAAAAGTTATCTAAAAGTGTGTCTGTAAATAAAAAATTACTGATACATGTGAAATTAGTGCTGAAAGTTTAACAGGACCAGAAACTAATAATTCTGAGGTTATGTCCTTTATAATTCTATGGTGTAATACCTCAAAGATACATAGGAAAAGATAGTAACCAATTAGAATAAGAGTTGGCCAGTAAGCAAAAATCAAGCCAATCAGCGTTAAGAATGTGCAATGTTACTAAGGCAACTCGCGTTTTCCCAAAAAACCTAATTTTTTTAGGATAATTGAAAAATGTAATCACCATTATCTAATTATCCGTGTATTCGAAACATCCCTAGAATTTTCGCGAAAATTCGATTTATCAAATAATCCTACGACTTAATTATACTAAAATGGCACATAACAATAAAATAAATTAATATCTTTATTATACTCACATTCTTCTGCGTAAGCTGTACGTAAGGAATATTAATATTATAGCCTTAATAAATATATTTATTTTTTATTATTAAGAGGGAACCCGGGTACAGTAAAATTTGAACAAAGAAACTATTGCCATCACGCTTCACCCTGCGCTGGCACGTGTATTGTGATTTGTGATAGAGACAGATACAGTAAATCGAGGTTACGTATTCCTCTGATTCCTCCTTTAAAATAATATAATAATAGCTCCCACAACGGTTTCGGTGACGGTGGCCGGTTTCATTGAAACCAGGCCAGCTACGCAGGAGTATTTTTATAGTGCCCAAGTGTGTGCGCAGTACACAAGAGCACTCTCTATTCCTTTACTCTCATAACCCAGTGGGACGGCAGACCGACACGACCGGCGAGAGATCAGGCGCAGGACCGACTTTTTACATGCCCATCCGACGCATGGATCATCTTACTTGTCAGACAATCAGGTGATCAGCCTGCATTGTACTAACCAAACTTGGAAACATGTTATATTATGTTTCCAACGCGGGAATCGAACCCACGACCTCCGAGTCAAGAGCCGCGCTCTGTACCACTAGACCACGGAGGCGTCCTTTAAAATAGAGCCTATCTAAATATATTTTTTTAATATCTTCAGAAAGGATGAGTCTATGCCTCTACGTTTTTATTTTACCTAAAAGATCTTTCAAATTCGTTTTATGGTCGGTTGATTGGCGGGGCTCTGAACATTCATTTTTTGCGATTTTTGAAGGGTCATATTTTTTTATTTATTGGTAAATTAAAAAAAATCGGACGTAGAGGCATAGGTTTCACAGATCTCAATAATGTATAAAAAATCATTTGTCTAGACGCATTATCCAGGGAGGAAATTGAGGAATACGTTTGTATGAAAAAAAAGTGTTAGATGACGCCCGCACTTCTGTTGCGCCAAAATTCGTGTATCGCGTGGGAATCGTAAATTTTTTCGGGAAAAAAGTAGGTATTCTATGTCATTCTATGTCCTTCCTTGACTCAAAGAATCGCAATAACAATTTTCAGCAAAAACGGTTCAGAGGTTTGCGTTTTAGGAGGTAACATTTCGAATATATTTCATTTACTTTTTATTTTATTCATTTATTAACCAAAATATATAATATACATTTTAATATTAAATACAGCAACAAAACACCCTGATAGGTTTAACTTGTTGCTGGTGAAATGATAATATTAGTATGTAAGTATCCAATCTATTAGAATGAATTTACTGGAACTAATTATTCAAATGGGTCCAGCTTTTCTTAAATTATAAAACAGTCTGCAAACTTTTGTTTTAAAATTGAAACCATTTTACCGAAAGGTATTTATCATACCAGGTTTTACAATATAGCATGTTTATAACTTTATATAAACTAAACAACTAATTAACGAAATTAAGTAAAAGCTCAAACTACAGCAAAATGTTTCCCAACTTTGTAAAATTTCGTTTAAAAGATTCACGGACTGGGACGAAGTTAGTGTTTTAAAATTAATGGCGGGATAAACTGCCACAGCCTCCCGGCTTTTTGCTGCTTAGGGCTGCGTCACACTGGCGAAAAAAATACGTCGATATAGAGCATAACGAAGACTAGTTATATGTTAATATGAAATTTGTTAATCGCGCGGAACCCGAATTTTTGCCTTGATTAAAGTAGATATCCTATGTCTTTTCCCAAATTCCCGGTCAACTCATTTTTTTAAACCAGTTTTGCGGTTTAAACAGCCCTGGATTCATAAATAGGCCATGTAGGCTGCGGCCTAGGGGCGGCAGTGTCCTAAGGGGGACGGCAACGTCTTTGGAGTTAGGGGGGACGGCAACGTCCTAGGGGGGCGACAGAATTTGTACAATGGGAGGCGGAAATTTAAAGTGGTTACCCATTCACGCTTAAACTACACTAACAAGTTTAAGCGCGAATGGGTAACAAACAGACAGACAAACACTCTTTCACGTTTTTAGGGTTCCTTAGTCAAAAAGGAACCCTAATATTAATATTAGTATGAAAACAGTCACTATAGTAATAATGTAAGCCCCCCGGAAATTATGAGTGTGATATCAAGAATTAATTTTAGTTTATTTTTGTATGCATTTTAAGTTTTTGGTATGTATACCCGAGGTCCAAATTGATTCCTATGCAGTTGACGGACCTACGTCATGTGGTAGGATTATGTCAATTCAATATTAGCTGTGATCGGTCGGAAGGGTATTAATAACGCGACCAAAATACGCCATCTGCCTAGGAATCAACTTCTCTGATAGTAGATACCCTATAGTTATAGAAGTCTAACTCGTACTTTCATAAATATTCATATGCCTTTGTTTATAAACTTGCGATAATTGTAGACGAAAGTCTGTTTATAAAATATTATGTAGGTAATAATTAATGCCTATATTTCGTTGTCTCCAGAGTGCTTTTTTCTTTATTTATTTAAAGGGATTTTTGTTAAAAAAAACGATGTCAATCCCATCGTACCTTATGCTAGATATAACAAAACTTATAATAATTCTGACTTATAGTTAAAATTATATAGCATTCTAGCAGCCTCAGAAGAAGGCTCTACTAAAATGCTATGAAGTATGCCAATATTACTTTTAATTAATTTAAAATTAAAAATCAGCTGATCTCCAGAGTGCTTCTTTTGACAATTAATTCTTGGGGCAATCTAAAATTTTAAGTCCTCTGAGACCTGACAAGTAGACAGCTTAGGGCAAAGTCACATTGCTACGTTGCGTAGCGTTGCGATGTCGCTGCCGCGTTGCTGCGATGTTTTAAGGCCCCGCTACAAGTCGAGCCATGATAAATAACCATGATTACCAATATTCAATAAGTAATCAATAATCATCAACGTATATCCCCCCTTTTTACGTGTGGAAAATACGATTACAATTTATATGGTACATAATTACGACATCGGGGAAGGAAATCGTATGGCTATGTGACACTCCCCAGCTAAGCCCTGGGTATTCCCACTGAAAACCACACGACGATCTCCTTCACGCTGTGGTTGGTAAACTAATATGTATTCTGTGGCTGTGGCAGGTTTATGGGAAACTTTAAAAGTACGCGCGGCAACGTATGTATCCCTGAGGGCCTAGACAAGTGGCAGCCGGCAAGTGATTTATCGTAAACGCTAACGCCTCAAAATGTATGGGATTTGACATTACTAAGTATATCGCTAGCGAAGCGATGAGTTATGTCAATCCCATACATTTTGTGGCGTTAGCGTTAACGTTTACGATAATCACTTGCCACTTGTCTACTAGGGCTGGACGCAATCGTAATAGCTTAAATTCCTTATGAGCCAAAATGGAAAGGCCACATGAGCCACATAACAGTCATGTATTTTATGGTATAATATGCCACGTCATACGTCATGCTTCGCCTATATTGTTGTTTGACGAAACGACGGACAGTCAATAAAAAAGAAGGGTGTGGTCACCTTTTGTTGTTGATATTATGGACTCTTGCAACGTCAGGAGAGTTGCAAGTGCGTTGCCGCGGCCTTTTCAAGAGGGCATGCGCTCTCCTCTTGAAGGTTTGCAGGTCCTAACTCCTAATGGGCCGTAAATACTGCTGGTGACAATTAATTCCAGAGTTTTACTGTTCGTGGCAGAAAGTTACGGGAAAAATTAGCCAAATCCATTCCGCCGTTCTTAAGTTTTAGCGAGACTGACAAGATGTCTTAGTCTAAAATACTATACATTTTACAGAAACATGCGTCCGACTATAAGGTTTAGCATTTTTCCAACCAGCACAAAATTCAAGGCACTAAAACTGAAACAAGAACTAAGAAGTCGGGTGCTAATTTTTTTTATGACAAAAGGGGGCAAACGAGCAAACGGGTCACCTGATGGAAAGCAACTTCCGTCGCCCATGGACACTCGCAGCATCAGAAAAGCTGCAGCAGGTACGTTGCCGGCCTTTAACGAGGTAATAGGGTATGGGAGGGTAGGGACGGGAATAGGGGAGGGTAGGGAAAGAAATAAGGGAGGGTATGGAAGGGAAAAGGGTAGGGAATGGGGCCTCCGGTAAGCTCACTCACTCGGCGAAACACAGCGCAAACGCTGTTTCACGCCGGTTTTCTGTGAGCCCGTGGTATTTTTCCAGTCGAGCCGGCCCATTTGTGCCGAAGCATACCTCTCCCATGGTAAAATAATTAGCCCCTTGTGCTAGCCTGAGCTCTTAGATAAAATCGAAGACACAGAAACACAGTCATGGTAGCCATTTTAAAACTCTATTTTTAATTAAAAATCGTACGCTTTTCTAACTAATTGTTTTGTGTCACGTTATTCATTGTGTTAAATTGTCACAAAACTAAAATATTATAAAGATGAATGACGACCTCTATGGCTCAATTGGTTGGGTGGCAGCCCAAGCCGGGGGTCGTGGCTTCGAAATCTGCCGACGGAACAAAAAGTTTTCAATGCTGGAACATTGAAAACTTTTTGTTCCGTCGTCGCGTCGGCAGGTCCGGAGGCTACCAGGTCTACTATGTAAAGTGTTACGTAATACGTTCAGCGTAAAGTCGCCTATAAGTGCGTTCTCGCCCTTATTATGCCATCACCTTTTTAAGTCATCGTCATGTCTGTTTTATATCGTCATTATTACTTCCAGGCATAACCTCCATCACAACCCTCACCGTGATCTCCTTCGAGCGGTACCTGATGGTGACTCGGCCCCTGTCAGCGCGGCACCTCACCGGCCGTGGTGCGGCGTGTGCGGTGCTGTTCATCTGGTGCTACTCGCTCGCCCTGACCACGCCGCCGCTGCTGGGCTGGGGGAACTATGTCAATGAGGCTGCTAATATCAGGTACGTGGGAGAGTCAAGAAGGGTGTTCCGTGTTTGTATTGGAATAAAATAAAAGTCTTCAATGTTCTTTGGTCATGGATTTGGATTTGTATTAAAAATAATAATATATATCTGTCCTCAGAGATATTTAAATAAGATTAAGCTTCAATTTAATGAAGAGTTTGACAGATAATGTATGGGGCTTATGTCAAAATTTTGAATTAATTAATAATTACATTTAAGTAAGTAATTAATGTTCCACTCTGAGTGTGGCAGCTAGGTGACTAACAGCTGTTTATGTCTAGCCGAATGATATTATTATTTTATTCATGAACATAGAAAAAAAGGCGGACTGAGTCTTATTAGAACTGTGTCTTCAGAGTCGGCCACGCACACATTCTTACGCCCAACTTACGCCTGTCAAATGGAATGGACTAGCGTAAGAATGTGTGCGTGCGGACCGTGTACATGCAGTCAGCCTGGCCAACTCTGAGGACACAGTTCTGTATATAATAAGACTCCGTCCGCCTTTTTTCTACGTTCATGATATTATTATTATGATTGTATGTCAACTTAAATCAGGCAAGCCAAACAATCTGAAAAAGACAAAAACTCTCACAGTACTCTGTATCTAGTGCTGAGTGTCTAGTGCTGTACACAGTATCTAGTGCTGAGTGTTAGTTTAAGGGTGAGTTGCACCAACTTAATTTAACTAAGTATAACTGTACCTTTAACTATAACTTTAACTATAACTTTAACTATAACTACAATGCAAAATGTCAAATCTTTGGTTAAAGTAAAAAATGGACACCATATTTAACCATAATCATAGAGCTCGACAAGGCTTTAAATGAACGTGGCGAAAAAAGGAACTAACGCTTCTATCATACAAAAACGCCATTTTTGACAGTTCACTTTTACCAGCAGCGCCCCAGCCCACGATCATTTAAAGCCTTGTCGGACCAGCAACAGACATATTCTGTCAAACTCTGTGGTCAAAGTTAAGGTTAAAGTTAAGTTAGCCTTAACTTATAACCACGCCTCTGGTGCAACCCCCTAACAGATTAACAGATTTAAATTAAGTATAATAAGGTACTTACTACCAGGTACCTATTAAAATACTTAAATAATTAAGTTCCTTTTAGATAATTAGAATATTTTGCTACACACAACGCTAGGAATATAAATAATAATACATTGTCAATATCAGTCCTGTACCTTTCTCAAAATATAACGTCATTGACATAAGACATTATTTGAGAAAAGAGTAGACCCAAAGGCTTGCGGCCAGAATATATTGTGTAAAGTGACCCTAAAGTGTCGTTATGGAATGAACTTGTATAATTGAAATAGGTAATGTTGGCCGACCCACACAACTCTACAATTTGTTTTTGCAATCCTTACTGTAAGCCTGCTTTTAGCGGCTCCCAAGAGTATAGACCAGCTATCCCCACGCCATCTATCGCCGGGACTTTATCTGTGGCCCGCGTGATGTTCAACCATATTTAAATTCACGCCCACCGGCAAAATAATGTAAAGTCGTCGTGGAAATCGTGTTTTTTCCACTTTCACATCGTTATTTTTGGAGAACGTTATTTTCTAACCCTAAAAAAATTCTGCTGCGGCCCGCGACACCAAGACCAAAACATGTTTGTGGCTCGTAGGAAAAAAAAGTTGAGGGCCACGAGTCTAGACGATCAATTTTATTGTGCAATATCACGTCTTGTGCAATATTATTGACCGTCTAGGGTAGATATTAAACGCGCCCGCCTTTCAATCTTATTGTCAAATAAATTGTTCAATAATATTGTTTAACGATATTGCACAATAAAATTGACCGTCTAGGGTCCACATATAGCATAATTTATTTATATTGTAGTGTTGTACTAACGATGGATTCAAAGATAATTATATGTGTTTATTGTTGAAGTTTTCATTTAAGTTTGTTTAAGAATTATAAGAGAGACTTGAGAGCAGGGGTGTAGTTACCGCCGTAGACGTATATTATGCCGTATCAATTATACGGGACCTCCGGGCTACAACGTGCCTAAGCAAAAATTAATATTTTTTTTCCATATTTTCGTAAAAGTAAAAAAGGCAACCTTCCCTTAGGGCCCCGAAAGTCGAAAAATTAATTTTATACGATATCCGATTCAAGGCACGCTACGCTTTTGGGTGAGAGTATAAATTTTATTGCGGCGAAATTTTTATACGCGGGAATTTGTTCATAAAAATTTTCAAGGCTTAGCAGTTTAGTCGAAAATTACAGACAGACACACTTTCGCATTTGCAATATTAGTAACGAGTAACGACAAATAAAATTAAGTAGGTAAAAGTCAACAAGGATAAAATGTGTTTGAAAATCCCGTATTTGTCGTTCCAAAGCCTTCCAGCTTCCAGCTAATAAGTCCATTCACAATCCCCTCTTTTCGTAAAAACAATAGACACACGTCATTCAAATCATCCAAAGCGTTTTATTTGAAAAAAAAAAAGCCTTATACAAAGAGACCAATAACTGACAATAAATCACAAAGGGCGATACTGGAGCCAGCAGCGCGTGGAATCATCAGTAATAGCTGACAACAGTAATTCCATTACAGATAACCAGTAACCAGTCGAGCCTTAACGCCCTTATATATTGTTTAAGGCCGATCGATAAGATCGGAGTGGTCGCAGGCCAATCTAACTTGTGCACACGGGAAAAAAAAACCGGGGGGGGGGGGGTGAGCCAAGATCTTTTCTTTATCGCGGTCTGATTTGAAAAATTCTTTCAGTGTTAGATAGCCCATTTATTGAGGTAGGCTATAGGCTTTATTTTATCACGTTAAGGCTACTAGGAGCGAAGAAATAAAGGAGAATGTGGAAAAAACGGGGGGAAATTACTTGAAAGGACTTATCTCACGAATTTCTGCTGGAGCAATTTTTCTGTTATTGGGCGCAGATAAGAAGTAGACCACGTGAAGGATCATAGGCTATTTTTCGTGGACTAATTTGTATGTGAAATATCTTATTTACGCGGGCGAAATCGCGCGGAACGTCTAGTATATTATAAGTTGAAGTTCGACTCGTCTTAGGCGTCTCCCAGACAGACGCGGCCTGCGGTGGCGGTCGCGGCGGCGGTCAGTTTTTTGTACTGCGACCGCCACCGCGTGTGTCTGTGTATATGAGTATAGAATCCCATCAAAAATATTTATTTTTAAAAATTTGTAAAAAGGATATGAGATCTCATGTAGAGCCAAGCTTCTGAATCTACACGGCCTAAATCTACTGACCCTAACTTAAACAAATTCTACGAACCAATAAATATTTGCACTACCGTGCACCCAGCTTTTGAAATTATTTTTATCTCACTTAAATTACGCATACCACCCAGGCGCAGGGGGCGACCCGAGCGGTGATGTGGGACTCCCGTAGCTAATGACACCACGGTATACCCACTAAAACCCCCCCATCTTCCGCCACGCCGCCTTTTGACGGGGCCACGGGAACGATACACACATCCGCGACCCCGCCAGCGGTCCGAAGACTCCACGATGAGCGCACAACACGTGCGCCCTCCTCCTCGGCCCCCACCAGGGCTGTAGCAGACGCCCCCCGAGTCTGCTACTTGGAGGCCATGAAGTCTGTGGCTCTGCCACCGACCACACCTCGGCCGCAGAGGATAGGGCAAGCGGCGCACCGTAATACCTACTTGCCTCTTCCTCTGCGGCCCACCTCGGTGCGCATCCGCAGCGGACTCCTCCAGTCCGCTGGGAGCGCCCTCCTCGGGCCAGGCGGCGACACCGGCCGGCCCTGGTTGCCTCTTTGCTTCACCGCGGTTGTCCAAGCCGCGGTTACTAGAGCCCCACCGCCACGACAAGACGAGCAACCATCGGGGGGAAGGAGGTGAGTCCCTTGGATTATAATGGACTAAGCCCCGGGTAACTTATGAACTTTCTCACACATACCTACTCGAGTAAAAATATTTTGATAAAACTTTTGTGAAGAATGCTCGCAAAAGTTAGCAGCCACGAGCCTTTTTATAACTTGGCACAAAAGAAAGGATACAGGGGTCGATCCAATTTGGCGGTGGGTCTCTGAGAGCCTTTGGCTCGTTTCAGCACTTCACTCTAAGCCTATGTATAATTCTGTAACACTAGAAGTCACAGTTCCATTGTATCTGGCTCACCTTTTGAAAATAACAAGAGATGATAAAATTAGATTGTATGTCGAATATTATCAAATAGTATCACTAACAAGTAACAGCGCATTTACAGACATTAATAATAATCTAAGATCACTTTAACTTTAATTTATGTTAATCGAGTAGTTGGATCTTTCGTCCCATAAATTTTCGTCCTAAATTCCGTCAGAAAACAATAGAATATAAAAGTGGGACGAATCGCCTACTCATCCATACTTCTATATCCATACTAATATTATGCGAAAGTGTGTATGTCTGTCTGTCTGTCTGTTACCTCTTCACAAATTTGGCATGGAGATACTTTGAGTCCCGGGAAAGGACATAGGATATTTTTTGTCCCGAGAAAATGTACGATTTCCGCGCGATAAACGAGTTTTGGCGCAACGGAGTTGCGGGCGTCATAAGGCTAGTAAAAATATAAATTCATAACCGATCTTATAATATTTAAACTGATCGATTATGACCATCACTTGTGACTTGTGAGTGATGATGATGCATTTGAATGGTTAGAGACGATAGAGAGAGTTGAATTAATAGGGAGCACTTAATTTATGAGTGGAACTTGAGGGAAGTCGGAAACTTCGATGGCTGACGACGAACTCGACTTACCGACTTTAAAACGTCCAACAGTTTATCAAGAAACCTATTTATAAGTTCTTGACCCGGCAAATGTTGTTTTGCTATATACGTTATGAATTATGATAATATATTATGCTTATCTGGGAGCACGGGGTGCCCCCGCCAAGACGAGCTAAGCGAAGCGCAAGGGCACCTACCTTTTCTCGAAGTGTTTCGTCGTTTTTTGGAACCCTCATAGAGTTGGTTTCCGATGTACCAGATAGTGCATATTCTTAGGATATGATGTCAATAATAGACTAATTATACTGTATACAAAGTCTCAATTGAATAGCTCTAATACTTTAGATTTTATTGATATCTAAAATACACCGATTTCGTCACTGACACACTAATGATCATCAAAATATTTGGCTACTTCGAAGTGCTAGAAATCTGAAATTTGGTATGTTATCTAAATTTAGTGTACAACCAACAAAAAATACATAAACTTATAACTTTCGCCCCCCATCCCCTAAAATTGGGGGGTGGAAATTTATATTATGACACTTTTACCAAATTTATGAATATGGATATAAAAGTTTACGCGGGCCTGCAGTAAACAGTTACTAAAAATCTATGAATAAGTGTTTACAAGAAACAACATACAAAAAGAACTGCATGATATTATGCAACCTTACGTCTTGGCAACATTTTACATGAAAGTCCGACTCGCACTTGGCCGATTTTATTTCATTAATGAATGTTTCTGAAACATCGTGATTTTGAATGCCCGCGGTTTTTGGACACAATTTGCTTAGGTCCACTTGCGCAATCCAGGCTAAAGCTAATACCGGGTTAAATACTGTTAATTGTGTAATCTCTTACGTTCTTCATAATAATATATTTTACGAAAGAGATGACGTTTAATCCGGGGTTAACTTTAACCCAGGGCCTGTAGCCAAGTGGCAAAACGCTAACGCTAACGTTACAAAATGTATGGGATTTGACATTAGTATTCGCTAGCGAAGCGATGACTTATGTCAAATCGAATACATTTTGTAACGTTAGAGTTAGCGTTAGCGTTAGCGTTTTGCCACTTGTCTGGGGGGCTGATCTGCGCAAGTGGGCCTTAACGATATAATAATAAGCGTACGGGCTGGAATAATTGTCACGAAAATTGAATCCAGGTTCATTTTTTTCTGAAATAAGGGGGCAAACGAGCAAACGGGTCACCTGATAGAAAGCAACTTCCGTCGCCCATGGACACTCGCAGCATCAGAGGAGATGCAGGTGCGTTGCCGACCTTTTAAGAGGTAATAGAGTAGGGAGGGTAGGGAAGGGGATAGGGTAGGGGATTGGGCCTCAGGTAAACTCTCTCACTCGGCGAAACACAGCGCAAGCGCGTTTTCACGCTGGTTTTCTGTAAGCCCGTTGTATTTTTCCGGTCGAGCCGGCCCATCCGTGCCGAAGTATGGCTCTCCCACGTTTAAATTACTTACTTATTTACAATAAAATATTATGCCATTTATCCAGGGAAATCTAATTAACTGGTAAGACTGTTCCAACCTTTACCTGAATACCATGGACCATGGTATTACCATTAAGGCAAAAAAAAAAAGATGTTGAAGACATAATATCATGAAGTGGTCCAGTGGTTTAGAGCGTGGCTCTTGACTCGGAAGGTCGTGGGTTCGATTCCCGCGTTGGAAACATGTTATTTCCTAGTTAGGACAATGCGGGCTGCCGGCTGATCACAGGCTGATTGTCTGACAAGTAAGATGATCCATGCGTCGGATGGGCATGTAAAAAGTCGGTCCTGCGCCTGATCTTCCGCCACTCGTGTCGGTCTTCCGTCCCACTGGGTTATGAGAGTAAAAGGAATAGAAAGTGCTCTTGTGTACTGAGCCCACACTTGCGCACTATAAAATTACTCCTGCGTAACTGGCCTGGTTTCAATGAAACCGGCCATCGACCGCGTCACCGAAACCGGTGTGGGGGTTATTATGAAGTGAATGAAGTGACTTAGGCAAAGAATAAACTGCTTAGGTATGTATATTGTATACCTAAACGGTAGATCATATTCGCAAGTCACAAGTTTATTTTACCACACCGTACCAACGATTACTCGTACTTTCAAACCTTGCATATTTAGCTTTGGGTATGTTTAATTTAATTTACTTAAGTGCTCACTTCTCAACCCGAGGTAGAGTCAGCATCAGCTGGGTACGCAAAATAATTTACATATAAATTGTCCCAGTCCAATTATAGTAGTCTGTACAAATAAGACCTATTTTCGTGACTCGAGATTACCAAGACCTTGAGTGATTCTTCACGTTCGAGGCATGAGAATAAGGCAAGAGAATAATAATAAATCGGAAAATTAAACGCTAAGCGAGGCAAATTGTTGGGTCTCGAAAAGCTGACGATTTCGAATTAAATTACACATTGTAAATCAGAATAATACAATTTTTCCTTGTAGTAGTGGCGTAGTACTCGGTTACTACTTTGTTCTCACCAAAAGAGCGTCCGTGGCCTATAAGTGGGTGAGCTTTGGTTTCCACTCAAGCGAGTGCAGGTTCGATCCCGGGTGGAGGCGTGTACGAAATGAGACATTTTCAGATCTGAAGTACAATCAGAGAAGTTTATTCCTAAGCAGATGGGGGACCTACGTAGTTTGGTCGCGTTACGTCAAACCCAGCCGACAGATCACAATTAACATTGAATTGACATGATATTCCGACCAAATAACGTTGGTCTCTCAACTGCCTAGGAATCAATTTCCTCGATGGTACATAATACGGACGCTCATACGGGGAAGGAAAACATGGTGAGGATACCCGCTCATAGTTTATCTCAGACGTATTGACCTGTTCATTCCTCTAAACTAGAAACGACCTCTGAATGACATTTTCGCAACATAGTCGATGTTTCTAGAATGTCGTATGTACTTGGGCTACCATACGGACATTTAAAAGCTGTCCCAGGCACTACAGTAGTTGAGGAGTGGTTACTTCGCTGATCGCTCTGAAAATACTGTAAAAATCATCCACAAGTCACAACGGATGAAGAGACCTCAATATTTATTATACAACGTGAAATTTTAGTGGTTGTTTTCCCGCAGCAGAACGATTTACCTATAGTACTTAGTACTATCGAACCATGCATGTTATTTTTTGAAAATAAAAAAATATTTTGTATGACGTACCATGGAAACTTTATGCCGATAGGCGCGAGTTACTATGGACCCGACAGAATTTTTTTTTTTTTGATTTGAACAAAAAAAACTTTACAAATCTATTGTACAACTAAGATAGAATCATTTTACTGCGGGAAAACAACCATTAAAATTTCACACTGTATAGCCTACACATAGTATTACATCACCATGACAAAGTTTTTGGATGATGTGTCTGACGGTACTTTGGATATCTGCATGTACTCAGTGTGATGAACAAGATTTTCATCAAATAAATCTCTTGCGTGAGTTTTATCGCTCGTCTACAGGTTGCGGCGAAATGTTGTAGTAGGTAATTAGATGCTATTTTGAAAAGAACCTGTCTGTATTAATTTTTTTTTATTAACCTCTTGAATACCGCCGGCTCTTTATCGAGCCACCCGTAAAAATACCTCTGTGTACCACCGGCTCGTTATCGAGGTACCTGACTGCACTTGACCTCACGCAGTTTTTTAACTTATTTTAATACTTATAAGATTTAATTTTGTTTGATCTATACATTATTTTTAAGATTAAGATGTTGGCTACAAAAAGTATGCACTAACTTCGTTGCTGATTGGCGCAATTTCATAAAATTTGAGAAATATTTTTAGAAAAATTTAAATGTCGCCATACAACTCGGGCATTAGAGGCTCGATTGAATTTTGACATCCCGGTATTCGAGAGGTTAAAATAGTTTTACATTCAAGATACATTAGAAAAAGTACTACGTCGGCAATAGCAAAAAATGTAATTATCTAAAACAAATAATAAACATAATTAATAAATAGCCATTTATTACACATAATATATAACGCACTAAAACAATATAAAACGACTACAAATTTTACAAAAATTTGAGACTACTATAAAAAATGAAGACTTTAAAATATAATATTAGGTATGCAATTTATAACAAACTTAAACTTTTTTAAAGCAAAGGAATACAAAATAATCGGCCAAGTGCGAGTCGGACTCGCGCACGAAGGGTTCCGTACCGTTATAGAGCAAAAATAGGCCAAAAATTTTGTTTTTTGTATGGGAGCCCCCCTTAATTTTTTATTTTATTTAAATATTATTATTAATTATTAAAGTACAATTATATTTAAGGCCTCCGTGGAAGTTTCAAGTGCTTACCTCTTATCATTATTGATTACGAGCAAAAAAGGCCAAAAAAATCACGTTTGTTGTATGGGAGCCCCCCTTAAATATTAATTTTATTTGTTGTAATAGCGGCACCGGAAATACACAATCTGTGAAAATTTCAGAACTCTAGCTATAGCGATTCTTGAGTTACAGCCTCAAGACATACAGACAGACAGACAGACAGACAGACAGACAGACAGACAGACAGACAGACAGACAGACAGACAGACAGACAGACAGACGGACAGACATCGAAGTCTTAGTAATAGGGTCCCGTTTTTACCCTTTGGGTACGGAACCCTAAAAAAGCTTATAAAAATATTGACAAGAAAAACATTCATAAATCTTCAATCCCCTATTATGGAGATTAAGGGTGAAGCCAAACAAGCGTTTGGCATTCATTGCATTCAGTTTCATACAAAAGTCATGTTTGATTCACGCGGCGGCGACTCAAAATGAGTTGTCATTTGTATGAAAAAAATTCTGCCTGGCAGAAATCTGCGGCTCAAATTACGCTCGTTTTGGCTTCGCCCTAAAGTCATTTTTGAAACAATTATTAACACTTTTTCAAGCATCAGAATGAAAAAAAAATTACCGGTCAAATTACTGAAAGTTGCTATGCTTTACCTAAACCTTCCATGAAGACGTATTCTTCTATTTCATGAAAGGTTTAATTAGGTTTAATTCGGCACTGAACGAGCGCTGATGATGATGAAAAATCGGTCCACCCATGCGGATGCTAAAATGTGATCATTATCGTTCTAGTACCACTATCTATAAAGTACAATAAATTTTATCATAAAGTTCGATGTCTTGGCTGATTTTTCGAAAGTTAGTGGAATTGAAAATGATCTGTCCAAATGGCTGCTAATAACACTGTTTTTAATTAAATATATTATCATACGTCAGAGCCGATGTTATAATGTACAAAAATAATATTATTATATTATAAATTATAATAATATATAATATATATAACAATGTTGACAGGCTGTGTAAAATTATGTAGGCTATTTTAATACTGTCCTCTATGAATGTTGCGTATCAGCAGTTACGAATTTATATTTTTATGAGTGTAGAACACTTTACCACCGCCTATTGTACGAAATCTGTCGGGCGCTGCCGCTCTAATGCCAATACCGCCTATTTATTAATATGCCGGGCATCTCTATACAATGTCCACCAAAGCGTACTCGCCCCATAGGGCAACGGTAACCTATTGCAAATCTTTTACTTCTTTCCTTCATCATATTATTGTCTTCTATTTCAGTATTTACCTCGTTTGATTGAGTTGTTATATCTTCCGACTTCCCGTTGTAAAGTGAAAGAGTAACCATGCGAAGAATTTTGTTCATTTGTAGCCGACACAATATGTCTGTCATGTTTTCTCCTCGTTCCATGGACACTTCTTTAGCAACTTCGTTAACTCTATCTATTACATTTTGTGCTCCATGAATGTCAAGTAGTATTGATAGTACACTGTTAAATATGGTTACTGATTGCTCACAACCTATTTGTTTGTTACCTTTGGCTGCGTCACATAATTTGTTATTCAACACTCCCAGTGCACAAAGTTCTGACAGTACGTTTCTTGTTTCAAAAATGCTGTCTCCTGATACAGATTGTTCCGTTGTCTCGCGAGAAGGGGCACCAAGGGAGCACCCTAGTAGTGTAACGAGCACTACAGTTACAGTGAACATTTTGCCACCAAAAGCAAATATGTGTCCGGACTCCGGACTCTCGACTCTTTACTGTAGCCGAAGTAGGGCTGGGCACGTTTTATAAGCATCCAGTGACTCAATTATGGTCGGAATGACGTGTGTTAGGAATTGATAATAAGTAATCACTTTGCCTGTTGCTATTTCCTTTTAAACATATATACCGAATAATTATTATTTGTGGATTGACCTTACGTCGTATTTAATTTAAAAAAACGATAACTTTTAAAAATTTTAGTATTTTTTTGCGTTTATTTGTTGTAGGCTGTAGCTGCACCAAACAAACGGTTTTTTTGCAGTTGTTCTGAAATAGTGTTTGTTGCATTTGTTGCAGTTGCTCAGTGAACTGGCACGAGCAGTCCAACAACACGCTCACCTACATCCTGTTCCTGTTCGCGATGGGCCAGATCGTGCCGCTCTCCGTCATCACCTTCAGCTACGTCAACATCATCAGGACTATGAAACGGGTCAGTCAGTATAAATATGTACTATCAGAGAAGTTGATTCCTAGGCATCTGCCTGATCTGCCATCTGGCGGACCTTAGTAATTTGATCGTGTTATGTCAAACCCATCCGACCAAGCGACGCGCGACGTAGGTCCGTCAACTGCCTAGGATTCAATTTCCTCGGTGGTACTTGTATCTTTGTAACTTAACTTTAATTGGGGCTTAAGAGGGAAGGCGGGTACAGTGAAATTTGAACGAAGAAACTATTGCCATCACGCTTCACCCTGCGTTGGCACGTGTATTGTGATAGAAACAGATACAGTAAATCGAGGCTACGTATTCCTCTGATTCCTCCTTCAAAATAGAGTCTATCTAATTAAATTTTTTTATATCTTCAGAAAGGATGAGTCTATGCCTCTACGTTTTTATTTTACCTAAAAGATCTTTCAAATTCGTTTTATGGTCGGTTGATTGGCGGGGTACGGAACATTCATTTTTTGCGATTTTTGAAGGATCATATTTTTCTATTTATTAGTAAATTTAAAAAAAAATCGGACGTAGAGGCATAGCTTTCACAGCTCCCAATAATGTATAAAAAATCATTTGTCTAGACGCATTATCCAGGGAGGAAATTGAGGAATACGTTTGTATGGAAAAAAAGTGTTAGCGTATGCTCTTAACATGTTAACAACATTTAACATGTTAACGTCAATTAACAAGCCAACAACAATAATCAAGTTAACAACAATATAATCAACAAGTTAACAACAAACAGAACTCGCAGCGGCTGGGGCGCGTGAGCCGTGCGGAGGCGCGCGCGACAGCCATGGTGTTCATCATGATCATCTCTTTCACGGTCGCCTGGACCCCCTACTCCATATTCGCGCTGATGGAGCAGTTCGCTACGGAGGGCATCGTGAGTAACAAACATCTGTGTCTATATTGTACAGAATTCTTCAGTTATAAGAGTATAAGACTTTGATGCTATTTTGTGAATTTGGAAATAGCATCGCATGAGCACGTTGCAGGATGTATGACAATGTTATTATAAAATCCAGATAAATCCAGCAGATTTTTTTAGCACGCTTAGGCCCACTTGCGCCAATCTGGGTTAAAGTTAACTCTGAGTTAAACATCATGTCATCTCTATCACTGACTTGGTGAGTGACAGATATGACATGATGTTTAACTCAGAGTTAACTTTAACCCAGATTGGCGCAAGTGGGCCTTAGAAAACTTAACTTTAACTTATGTAATTATCTACTTAATTGTTTAATATGTACTTACATAATTCTTTAAGATATTTTAATATGGACCATATGACGGTACCGGTTTATAATTGCAATGTTTTTTGTCCAGGTGTCTCCTGGAGCAGGAGTCATCCCGGCGTTGGTAGCCAAGAGTTCCATCTGCTACGATCCTCTTATATACGTTGGGATGAACACGCAGGTAAGAATTCAAAAGATATTTTATCAATTTCAAATGTTCTCCTTACTTTGGTCCACTCAATAAACATGCTATTGTCGTATAAAGATGATTTAATTTGTTCTAAGTAATTCAAATAATTAATAATAAGTAAATATTATGAATCAAGTAGCATCATCACAAATCATAAGAAATACTCGACAACTAACTAAAATAATTTTCCTTGCAGTTTCGTCAATCAATCAAACGGGTCTTTGGCATTCACTCGAAGCGAACAATCTCACAGACGGATAAGAACTACAACAATACCATCCTATCCCCCGCCCACAAACTATCAGCCTACAACGATATCACTGTACGATATAATTCCTCCGAAACAATAGTGTCCAGCACACCTATATCCCAAAGGGAAAGAAGCGCCGTGCGCATCGAAGCACAGTACGACATGATCAACGAAGGCAAAGCCAAAGCCAACCTCAGCACCATCCAAGAGAGCAAGGGTACGTCAGAAAATGAGAAATCGAGTGTTCTTGACAGAGAAGAAGAGAACAGTGCTCTAGAAGATGTGTTTGGAGAATCCTGTCAATTGAAGGAAGTTTCGACGAGTGCAGCTTCAGCATTACTAGAACCAGAGAATATAGAAAACGAGAAGAAGAAAAACACAGTGGTTGATGTGACACATAAACAAAAAATCAAGATCATCCAACACAGCTACTCCCTAGATTTGGGCGAGCCGCCAAGGGAGAAGAAAAGGAAATACTCGATTGAAACAAAACTAGACGCGTTTAATTCCAAAAATTTCCTGAAAGACAACGTGACGAATAAAATATTCCATTCCGATTTCATACAAAATGATAAATGCAAAAGCTACTTATTTGACTTTTCGAATGAGGACGACGCTAATTCTTAGTATTTTCAATCTGTAGGTAATAACCTTGTTTATCTGTATGACTGTATGTACTCTAGTACGATCTAAGTTATTCTTGGAATTAAACGCGTCGTTTAATGCAATTGATGTTATAAACAAACTTGGTACATGTTAAAAGTTAGATTCAACAAGATCATATGTTGAACCGATTAATGAAACGTGGGTTGAAATTCCAATGTTGAACGTAAAACAAAACCAACTAAAATCTTAAATCACCAGATAATGAAATTGCCTGATGTTTCTGAGATGCTGTTAAAGTTACAGAATGAACAGTGGTGCTGTCCTGAAGACAATTTTATAGATACGATAAGAATCTGTGATAGACATTCAGTGCCAAAGTTTAGATAAAAATATTTTTGGATGGGTAAAATAAACGAATTATTAGATAGACTTAGATCGGTTAGTTATTGATCTTTTAACTGTTCTTTTGTCGTCATAGTTATAGATATATCAATTCTATGTCAACTATTGTCATCATTTAAGATGTAATTTTAAACTACTTCTTAAATTTAGTGTATAGGACGTATAAGGAATTTCAGTGGATTAAAGTGAATTCTGATTTCTTATTTCTTTAGACAGTGAATTTTGCTTTAATAATATATAATTAATATATTACTATTATTGGTCTTTTCATTCACTATGGTCTATGTACGATTTACTTTTGCGGTTCGTATATTGTAACTAAGCTAAAATCTAAATGAATCATCAAATTTTAGCGTTTTAGTAAACATAGTAAATTTACTGGTATGGACCAATCAACATATTTTTATGAATTTAACTGGCTAGACTTAAGATGACTGTATTAACATTTTCGACTCTTGATAATAGCTCCCTCAATTTCTATTTTCAATGTTCATAATATTTTTCATTAACAAAATAGTTGGCTTTGTTTTTTTTTTTTAATTTATTTAATTTTTTTTGTTAAAAAAATATTAAAAAAATATTTTAATTAAAAAAATATTTTTAAATATTTTGGCATCCTTATTTTATTATTTTTTAATTATTATGCAAATTGACAAAAAAAATTATTTATTTCATATTTTTAAGCATTTTATTATTCTCCAAATTTAGTTAAGATATTTTATTATATAAAATTATGCATTTTTACGAAAATTAAATTAAAGTGTGTGTAATTTATGTGTTCTTCGTTGCTTTATAAATTGTAATTAATTTAACGATTAGATATTAGAAAACTGTATGTTAAAACTGTATGCAAAAGGTAGAAATCGCCGGTCGTACAATTTTTGCGTTTTGTATGGATTACGCAGCTTCAGAGGATTAATGGAGTTAATAACCTGAGAGAAAAGATTTTTTACAAAATAGGTGCTTATAGCGCCTTTAATTTTACCGTTAGGCTATTTATAATTGCAACTTCAAGCACTGACCAAGATAACAAAATCAGAGTAGAAGTCTAAAGTTGAATGGTTTTTTTTTCGAAATCGTGCACGCGTGAATGCACGAGTCCGGTCAAGTTGCACTGCGATTACTCTATAAATCCGACGCATCCGCCGATATGTAGAGGAGGCATAAGACTGGATCAATCGGCTTGTCTATGTATGGGGTCCTTTTTATTTCCTTCATAGTTTGTTTCCATAATCATAGTGATTAATTTGGCAGCTACTTGCAAATATGTACCTATATCTATTTTTTATTATACTTGCCATACTCAGAGTTATTAAAATATTGATAATAATAATTGTTTAGTTTTACTACGATCTCAATTAAATATTTATAATATAATCAAAGAATGTAATTAGTAATAATTATTACGACGTTTAAAACAATTACTGCATGTACTTACTAATGATGTCGTTTTTATTAAAGCACAATTTTAATATTGTTTGTGTGATTTTTTATCATAATATATAATATATTATGAAAAAATATTACGAGACCCCCTTTGCTTTTTCTCAACATTTGTAACTGTATAGCTATGTCCACATTAAAGAGATCAATTTAAAGAGATAAAAATTTTATGAAAATTGAAGATGAAAGGGCACAATGTGGACATAGCTAATCAAAACATTAATTAAATCTCATTATCAACATTATCTACTTTATTTTTAATTTCGATAGTTGGCGCTTCACAATTTTTAAATTGCAGATGGATGATAGATATTTTAAATTCCTTTTTTATTTGTACAAGCTCATAATTATTGTTTTTGAAGTGAAAACTTCTTTAGCGGCGTTGAGCACTTTTATGGGATGGGTAAAAACTGTGAAACTCGCGTCAGGGGGGTGGGCCAAATTTTTTTCGTTTTCGCTTCGTTATAGAATCGCCGATAAAAATGTATGGAATTGACATAAACTTTCGTTAATATGATGTTGACGTTCGACTCGTCTTATGTCAATTCCATACATTTTGATCGGCGATTCTATAACGAAGCGAAAACGAAAAAGTTTCGGCTAAATGGCCTGACCCCTTAGACAAAGTATCGTTCGTTAAAAACGATGACGAAATTCGTTATCAAAATGTATGCGGTTTGACATAATTAAGTCATCACTAAATGACATTTCGCTTGCGAAGACTAATGTCAAATTCCATACATTTTGATAACGAATATCGTCATCGTTTTTAACGAAAGGGACATTTGTCTACGGCCTCTGGTCACGTGTGCTGACCGAAAAACCGTAAGACAGTTGGAGAGTAGTAAAAATGCACAACGTTAATAATCAAGTTTTCACTTCTGCCGGCACTCCCGGAGTGCAACCCGTCTTTTTTTTTGCGTCTAATTTATCACTATAATCATGGACCAATCATAATTAATAGAAATGTATGGCCTTAGACACAATTTTTTACAATACTTACCTATAAAAATATGCCTTAAAAAGTCAATAAAAAGCGTTTAATTTTAGTGTAGTATCAATTTTTGTAACATTATACTTCGTTCAGTTGGCGGTAAGTTTACATGAAAAAGTATTTTTTAAAGCTCAGACATAAACCATTAAAGCGTCTAAAAGTTCGTGTTTCGTTATAATTAATGATGTAAGGTTTAACCGTATTGTGTTACGTCGCTGATTGCAATTAATGTTGTAAATAATTGCAATTATTCTTGTAATTACAATTAGCACGAGTGGAGAAATTGCAGTTTTATTTTCAAGTAAACAATTTGAACATAACACTGAAAATATTCTAAGTAAATAAACTTTGCATACATTGTGTTATATTTTATGGTTGATGTAAAGAATTATACCAGTCTTGTCAGTCATTATTAAAGCCTATAAAAAATAACTTAATACAGTAATTAGCTTTGTCCACATTGTGCCTTTTTCTGTTCATCAAGGGCATGCCTTATAGCGCGTGACGTATATATAGAACATGAGGCATGCCCGTAACGCGCGTTGAAATCGTAGCGCGCGCTATGACACTTTTCTTTCAACGCGGGTGGATTTTGACGCGCGTCACGGGCATGCTATTGACTGCGCTATAACGCATGCCCTTGTTGAACAAAAAAAAAGGCACAATGTGGACAAAGCTATAGGGAAACGAATTGAAAATCAAATTAAAACAAGACTTAGTAATTATTAATTTGTGCCTGAAAAGTCGCTGAAATATTTTGTCGATATTTTGAAGGAAATTAAAATGGTCATTTTAAATTTTAATAATTATGCTTATTTACCTACGTAAACGCTTATAATATTGCTAAATATTGACGCAAATTGACGCAATACGCGACCGCAAATATCGCACGATGGTAAAATATTTAGTGATAATAATTATATTATTTAAAGTAACCATTTCTTTTTTATGAGAAACGGCAACTTCCGTCGCCTATAGACACTTGCAGCATCAGAAGAGCTGCAGGTGCGTTGCCGGCCTTTTCTGAGGGAATAGGATAATAGGGTAGGGGAGGGTAGGGAAGGGAATAGGGGAGGGTAGGTAAGGAAATAAGGGAGGGTAGGGAAGGGAAAATGGTAGGGGATTGGGCCTCCGGTAAACTCACTCACTCGGCGAAATACAGCGCAAGCGCTGTTTCACGCCGGTTTTCTGTGAGCCCGTGGTAATTTCGTGCGGCGGCCTGATTCGTGCCGAAGCATGATGTCGCCCCCGCTATGGAGGTGGAAGCCTAGGCCCTGGGCGGCTGATCGGGGGATCACCGCCCACAATACAGGCCTCGAGCTCTCCCGATGCCCGGGGAGCTTCTCGGTGAAGGCAGGCGGCGGCAAGAGCTGCCGCAGCGAATTGTGGTGCGAAGCGGCAAGCGCTGCGAAGGACGCGGTGGAATGCGTCGCGATCCCGCTTCTTTCGCGTATAGCGTTGACGAGGGCAAGGGGGGGTTTTAGTCGGTGAATCTCCGGCGTAAGCCGGAGGGAGTCTGACATACCTCTGCTCCGTCCCTCAAGGGGGCGGGGGATGCGTAATGCATTTCCCCTCCTCAAGAAAAAAAAGGTTAACGAAGTTTTTATTAGTAAGAGGGTTAACAGTCGGGTAATAAGAGACACACATACCATAAAGTATTATCACTTTGTTTTGTTACATCCTATACATATAACAGCAAATAATTACAATGTTGGTCATAACTCATAACAATCCATACCTTCATTTCCTTTTAAGATGAAGTGGTAGGGCCTGAAGCGTATAATATCGCGATCTAGGGTATCTTTGAACCTGTTTTTAGATATCAACCGCTAAAATTAATACAATGTTATTCATACCGGCGTAAGGGTGAAGATATGCCTAATAACGTTATATTCTTCGAAACACGATTAAAGTAATTTGCCTCGATAGAAAAAAATCGTGAAAATCATCATAAATTGCCATTTTATTGCAATTTTTCGATTTTACGGCGAATTTAGATACAATTCTAGTAAAAAATTTATGTTTTCATAAACCTTTCATCAAATCCCATAAGGTAGTATTTATGGTTTTCACTAAAATGATAGTTAGTCATTCAAAATAAAATAATAACCTATAACGCTCGCACTGTATGAGGGCGGCGGGGATGCGGGGTGGCGATTCAGTCGGCCGCGGAGCCTCGTCGCAAGCAGACACGTACTACTCGTCGGCCCGCTCTTTACGAGAATTTGATGTGAAAATGGGAAATAAAAACTGCAGAGGAAAAAAATATCCCTTTTGCGGAAAAGAATAATTAAAAAAAAAAGAAGAGTTAAGGGAAAAAAAGAAATAAGGGTTACCGTACACTTGACTGAGTATCGGTATTATCTTTTTTTTGACGTTATTTTTTTCCTCAGTAGGCATTAGAATAAGGGTCACCGCATATTTGACCGGGTACCGATATGGGTATTGGGTATCTTGTTTTGACTATTCTTTTCCTCTGTAGGCATGAATTAGTAGAAATAAGAATAAGCGTCACCGCACACTTGATCTGGTATTGGTATCGGTATTATCTTGTTTTAAATTTTTTTTTCCTCAATAGGTATGAATGAGTAGAAATAAGGGTCACCGTACACGTGACTGGGTATCGATACTTATAATATTTTTTTGACACAATTGTTTCCTTAGTAGGTATGAATGAGTAGAAATGAGAATAAGGGTATTGTCCAGTATCAATAACAATATTGAACGCCGGGTGAGTAGCCGGCACGTTGACGGAGACAAGGGCCCTGCGGATAACGTCGTTCAAGGAGGCATGGCGGGACTGGCGGCCGGCGCTGCGTCGACAAGATAGACCGTGGTGACCCTGGCGGTCTACTGCGGCGCCGCAGGGGCAGCGGTGGGGTTCGGTGATATTGGCTCCTAGTCGCAAACTGAGTGAAAGATTGAATGTGTGGTTATCTAAAAGTGTTCCGGTATTGGATGATGGGTTAGCCTGGAGCCAGTAGCCTGATTCCGGCTCGGCGGACGCTAGAAGACGCGCCCGATCTGTGGTGGACGAGGAATTTAGAATTTCTGATTGTGCCAAATTGATTAGTGGTTCATCCCAATTCTTTTGGATATTGGGGTTAACTGAAACGTCACTAGGACAAACACGTTTCCAAGCGTTGATCGCCTCAGCTAGTGACTCAATGCCTACGTTTCCAGAAGAATTGGTGATGATTTTGATGAAAAGAGGATGAATGCTGTGAGCTGAAGAAAGGAAGGCAGGAAGGGACACACTGGACACGCTTCTAAGACCCAAGCCACCGAAACGAATGGGGAGAGTAGCTTGGGCCCAAGAGGTGTCAGAGATTTGGCAGTTGAAAATATTCATTATTGTGTCTTTTAAAATAGTGTCTAAATGGGAAAGAAGGTTGGGGTACTCCCATAGAGGGCAGCACCTCAGGACATATGTGAATTGGGGCACAAACAAACAAAAACGAATTATTTGGTAAGCCATATGGGATTTTATTGCGACGAGTTTGCCAGAAGATACTACGAATTTTTGTTTTTGTTCCGAAACGTAAGGCTCAAAACCGTCGTTGAATATAGGGGCACCTAGAAGGCGGAGGGATTCTTTACTGAGAATTTTGATACTAGGGGCCAAATTGTTAAATTTAGACATTATTACGTCATGCGGCTGTGCGATTGGGCTGTTAAAAAAAAGTTCACATTTGGAGAAATTTAAATCCAAATCTATTGCTTTAAATTTTCAGTTGTACCTATGGGGACCCCTAAAATTTTTAATATTTTTTCCATTTTTGCATCAAAATCTTAATGCGGTTCACAGACTACATCTACTTACCAAGTTTCAATAGTATAGCTCTAATAGTTTTGGAGAAAAGTGGCTGTGACATACGGACGGACGGACAGACAGACAGACAGACAGACATGACGAATCTATAAGGGTTCCTTTTTGCCATTTTGGCTACGGAACCCTAAAAATTAATAAATATATTTTTATAAATAAATTGACTATTGTATACTCTGACATAATAACCTAATAAATATGACACATTATCTCATAACGTATGTCAAGTAGGCTTGTACTTTGAATATCATTCATTCATTTATTTATGTTTGTTTGTTTGTAAAAAGAATCTGCCTGAAGTTAGCCAGGGATTAGTTTACTCGCGTTCAATGCGCGGCCTATACATACTAGCATAGACTTTGAGTCGGGAATTAGGGATAGGTATGGGCTACAGCTACGGGTCTGGGCCCAGCACTAAAGAGCATCTGTGAGCGTACGGAAGTATTCGAGACAATTTGGAATCGGTAACTAATGAGGTAAGTATCGGTATTCTCTTGTACAATCAACCGATAAGTGTGTACATCAAGTGTACGGTAAACCTTATTCTCATTTTTACTCATTCATACGGCATACCTACTGAGGTTAAAAAGTGTTTCAAACAAGAGACTCTTATTTCTATTCATACAATACCAACTAAGAAAAAAAATTTTCAAAAACAATATAATACCAATTATAACTATACCCGGTCAAGTGTGCGGCGACCCTTATTCTCATTTATGCCTACTAAGGAAAAAATTTGTCTAAAAGAAGATAATAAGAGGGTAAAATATTGAACTCGCATGCCCGGTCGCCGCTGCCGCACGCACTGTCTACGCTACGCACCTAGTAGCAGGCGTGCGCGGGGCGGAAGATGGTTGCCCCGCGCATGCTCCCGCCACGCTTCATACCTCACCCCCTCAGAAACGCGATGCGCACCCTACCACTTCATCTTAAGGCAATATTAAACTTTGTGAAGGAAACTGTGACAATACTAAGCCACACTAAACTCTAGAAATAACTTAAATGATTAATCATTGTTTATTAACTGGTGCCCTGCGTCATCGCAGGATAAATATTTCGAGTAGCTATATCCATACTATAAAATAATAAATGCGAAAGTGGTTCTGCTGTCTGTCTGTCTGTAACCTCTTCACGCCCAAACCTGAGCCAAACTGATTTTTCTGAAAATCTTTTGTGCGTAAAAAAAACTTTCGCTCTGCTGCGTTTTCGTTTCGTTTCTGAGTGTCTAATGCAAAAGTGGTTTTGTCTGTCTGTCTGTTACCTCATCACGCCCAAAGAGCTGAACCGATTTTGCTGAAAATCTAAGTAGGAAAACAAACTTTATGAGGATACACCATTCACCAAGGCCGAGAGAAATTGAAAATAGGTAGGTATTTGAAAATATATTGCTGTCTCACCAATCTAAAGTCTCCCACCGCAGAGCACGATAGAGACAACACGACAAAAGTTCTAATAAAAGAACAGAAAATCATCGATCGTTGTCCGCTGATTCCTTCTCCAAAACTTAACCGATTTAAGTACTTTTTTCATTAAGAATTAAAGGAAGGCTTGAGCTGTACCTGTTCCTGTTTTTTTTTTTGTATAGTCTAGCCAGTTTTGTTTTCTGGGTATTTGTACATAGAGGAAAATTTGGCCATTTTTTTGGTTTTTTGGACGTTCTTATCTTTTTAATAACAAAATTTTGAAAAAAAAGAAAACATAGCCTGGACATGCTAATAGTGGCCATAGATATTCAGGAGAAAAATCATAAATCTACCGCCAAATATCCAGCCTCCGTAGACAAGTGGCAAAACGCTAACGCTAACGCTACAAAATGTATGGATTTGACATTAGTATTCGCTAGCGAAGCGATGACTTAAGGTGACGCCATGTTAAAGTAAAAAAACCGTGTTGGATGTGTTTTGGATTGCTTGTTTTCTATGCGAGGATGGCCCGGCCTCTCATAGAAAACAAGCAATGGAACAGCAAAAAATGGAAAGGGCGTAGCGACAAAATAGTTTTTGTCGCGTAATTTAAAAACCATAAATATATTTCAAATAAGCTATGTACAAATTAAAGTGTATGCTTGAACCAATCTATGTACAAAATTTGGAAGCTTATATCACTCTTCTCTGTTCGCAAAATAGGAATCCCTTTTTTTACAGAGGTCTTTTTGATTGATTATTCTGTGTTATAAAAGTTGACCAATCGTGTTTTGCTTTGGGTAATTCAAAGACAAAGACATGACGAATACTGACAGTGAACTTTAATTTTTTAGCTTTAGTCATTGCTGAGAAACATGGACATCGCTACAGCCAAATTATCAAGGCGTCACCTTAATATGTCAAATCGCATACATTTTGTAGCGCTAGAGTTAGCGCTTTGCCACTTGTCTACAAGCCGGAGGAAACAGGGGACAACGTTTGTATGGAAAAACGGCTCTAGTGGTAGCTCTTGAGTAGGTTATTTATTAGGTAATGTAAACCCTCGATCACAGATTCTCGGAAATCTTTTGTTCTTCTTTTGTTATCGCGGTCGTATGCGACCGCTTGGGGCTGGGGGTATTAGACAATAGCACAGCCCCGCGATATTGTCCGCGGCTTATTAGTAGTCTGAGGGAGTACCAGAAGAGTAAAGATTCATAGACCGATTCTAGTTGACGTACGGATAGGTGGGTCGTGAGCCCACATCTGTACCTTCATGGCCCACAGGCATGGATTGCTTAGGGCATCAAGTAGTCTTAATCCATCACTGCTTATTAGGCAAATTAAATTGTGATATTTTAAAATTTAGCCTTAGTACAGGGAACGTATATATCTATAATAAATATTTCATAGCTAGTTAAATCTTTTACGCCCGATATAGAGTAGAAAAACAAGCATTTTTGCAACCCTCGTTGTTAAACTGAGTTCGGCGAGTAAGTGTTTTTTTATTAAATAAGAAATATACAATTTACATATTAGATGACTTCGGCAAATTTAATCAAGAAAATCCAAAAAGTAAAATTAACGAAAGTTAGTAAGTGAATAATTTATATTTGTGTTTTTCTTTTTTTATTAAACTTCATAATGTATTTGTCCTAAATTACTAAATATTTTTTATGAAAATAATATGAACCAGAAAACGAGCAAACAAATCTCATGATGTTAATTCGTTTTGTGCCTCATAGGCACTCAAAACAATACCTAGTACTGTGCTTGAAATTAAATTATTTTACAAGGGAAAGCGTAGTTGAGAGCGAGTTGAGCATAGAGTCATAGACAGTAGACTATTATTATTGATTTATTACCTACATGATAATATAAATTTATTCTTAGTAGGTATGTCTGCTCTTCATAATATTCTAAAAACATCTTCAGATGACTTTACTTACACTTTAAATAATCGGCCAAGTGCGAGTCGGACTCGCGCACGAAGGGTTCCGTACCGTTATAGAGCAAAAATAGGCCAAAAATTGTGTTTTTTGTATGGGAGCCCCCCTTAATTTTTAATTTTATTTAAATATTATTATTAATTATTCATGTACAATTATATTTAAGGCCTTCGTGAAAGTTTCAAGTGCTTACCTCTTATCATTATTGATTACGAGCAAAAAAGGCCAAAAAAATCACGTTTGTTGTATGGGAGCCCCCTTAAATATTAATTTTAATTTTATTTTAGTATTTGTTGTTATAGCGGCACCGGAAATACACAATCTGTGAAAATTTCAGAACTCTAGCTATAGCGGTTCTTGAGTTACAGCCTCAAGACATGCAGACAGACAGACAGACAGACGGACAGACATCGAAGTCTTAGTAATAGGGTCCCGTTTTTACCCTTTGGGTACGAAACCCTAAAAATAGTGTTATTCAACCTTTTTTGACGCGACCGTGTTGCCGACCTGGATAGTGGATACATAATAAGTATAGGTATTACCTTTTTGTTGAAATTCTTATATTTTTCATCTATATTGTTTTTTCTAAAATATTTTTTTCGATCTCTGGCGACCTACAGAAGCTTCGCGACCCACAGATTGAAAAACACTGTTATATAAACAGTCATAGGGTAGATTGCACCAGAGGCGTAGTTAAAGTTGAGGTTATTGTCAAATATGGCGTCCATATTAAGAGTGAGTTGCATCAACCTACTTTAACTATAACTGTAACTTTAACCATAACAAAATGTGAAATTAACTGTCAAATCCCTAGCAAAAGTCGCCATAATTGATGATAACCTTAACCTTAACTTTAACTACGCTTCTGGTGCAATTCACCCTTAATATATGGACTTTTACTAGGGATTTGACAGTTCATTTGACTTTTTGATATGGTTATAGGAGGGTTATAGTTAAATAAAATTATAGTTAAAGTGAACTCTGACATTGGCAACTCACTGAGGCCGCCATAATAAAAAGAAGAAGAAGTAGTTAAAGTGATGCAACTCACCCATAATATCAAATCGTAGTCTGGCAAAAAGTGAATAAATTAAAAAGTGGCAACATTCCTTTCAAATCAATCTAAAAGGGCCCATTCACGGCAGTCCGCCGTGCAGTTTCCAGCCAGTTTACAGGCCGTGTCTATGCAACGGCCTGTAAACTGGCTGGATATAAGAGCTCGTAATAGCCCTCCAGGACTGCAAATGGACATAGCTCACTCATTGGTTCACATTTGCAGTCCTGCCGTGCAAAAAGGGATGACAATACGATGTTGCTACTTTTTAATTTCTTCACTTTTTGCAAGACTATAACACGTGAGTAGATTGTTTGAAATGTTTCAGCGTTACCGAGTACCGCACAATGAGCATGAAACTAAAAGCTTTTTAATAGCTCTTAAAAAGTCATCATTTTACTCCGCTATAAAAATGCGTATCATGTACGTATTTTGTGGTATTTTCGTCGGTCTTAATCGGTGTTTAAGTACAATAAAAACGGCGTTTGTGTGATTTTACATTGAAATGCCGTGTAATAGCATCAGAATGGTCTTGATTTCGAGTAATTTATCTCTTTTGATTTAAATATAGAAACAATAATTATTTACAATAGAAAAATAACGGTTACGCATTATAGAATACTAGATGATGCCCGCAACTCCGTTGCGCTAAAATAAGTTTATCACGCGGGAACCGTACATTTTTCCAGGATAAAATATCCTATGTCCTCTCCCGGGACTCAAGGTATATCCATACCCAGAAAAATCGGTTCACGTGAAGAGGTAACAGACAGACAGATAGACACAGGCGCGGTCCGAAGGGGGGGGGGTCACAGGGGACATGACCCCCCCCTCCCCAAATTTAAGGTCAAACTGAAAATCTCAAAATCTTGCCAAATAATAAAAGGAAAAAAATTTACATGACCCCCCCAAAATTTTGTTACCGCGCCTGGATAGACAGACACTCTTTCGCATTTATGATATTAGTAAGTATGGATTTATTAATCTTCAGTACATAATATACATAATATTATACTGACTAGAGCCTAGGTGATAGTGAAGTCTTACTAAGAGTAGGTACTAAAGAGAACTTAAAACTAATCAGAAATAGTAAATCAGGTTTCGAAACGTTGGAATTGCTTGAAAAAAAAACTGGCATCGATTTAAATGTTTATTTAAATATCTATGGGTATGTTATAAAATACTCTACACACTTACGAAATACTAAACAAAACGATAAAATTTACAGTTCAAACATACGTAGATGAAATAAATACGGGTTACGGTAACATCTCATTAAATTATATTTACAATAAAAATTTCCACTTCCATTTAAAGTATCATGTAGGAGTCACATTTATTAATAAAGTTACGTAAAATAAGTCTTGTAAATAACAAAAACATAAAGTGTTGCTGCAATTACTTAAATGTTTTAAAACGTTATAGTGTAACTGCTTCATAAATAACATAATATTATTAAGTTAAATCAGTACCTCCAATACTACTTTTTTAATACAACTTTAATATTACACCTTCATTCATTATTTGGTCCAGTCACTGGTTTGTCAAAATGTTTTTTTCCGTTTGATAGAACAAACGGAAAAAAACATTTTTCTTCTTAAGATGCGCTTACACGAGCAATAATTGTGGCAATAAAATATAATAATCTGAAGCAATTAGTGGAGCAATATGGAGCAATTTGAATTTCAATAAATTGCGGCAATTATTTCGGCGATATTGCTTCTAATTGCTTTAGAGCGCTCAATATCGCAGATACGAATTGACGTATGGGCTTGGAAATTCCAGGCAATTGTATTGCGCAATATTGCTGCTTGTTGCTGCAAATTGCTTGATGTAGTCGTGACGTTATAGTTGACGAGAATTGACTGGAATTGAGCAATTCTAGTTGCTCGTATAAGCGTACCTTTACGTTCTAGAGTTTGGTCTAGACTAGGCCAAACGTCAGAAGCATTCTGATTGGTCAAAACTCTAAAAACAATCATTAGACGTTAGATTGATGTAAAAGTAGACTGTTTTGACGTTTGATATGAAACGTACTGTACCCAATAAGAAACTAAGCTGTACTAGGGGTTGGATAAAATATACGGATAGGGTTACAGGTATAAAACTCGACAGATATGTAATGAAATGATAGGTGAGGAACAGTCGAAAAGTTGCTACGAAACATGTAAAAATACAAAATGTAAATATATCCAAAAACGTTTGTTTATCGCGTTATATATTTATCTAGCTATTTTGTTAACGGTGATACAACTGAGAGTGGCGGAGCGGAGAGCGATTTCTGACTTTTCAGTGAAAGGAAAATCGATTAATATTCGATGGATTTTATAAAATTAAATAATGAGGCTTTACTGGGACTAATAATTAAGTATATTTTACTATTATTTTTATTCATACAAGAATATTATTGACAACTGCAGAGGATTATGACTTAACTTTCTTACAACAGACGGTCAACCATAAGAATTCCTAAGAATTCTTAGGAGATCGTTCATATAATAATATAACATACCATCTTACGATGGTAGAAAGCAGTATAAATAATGCATTATGAATCTACGGAAATATTATATTATATTTTTAAATCAAAACCGCTTACCGCTCCGCTCTACAATATGCTCCTCCCTTTAAACGTTAAATCCTAACAATTCCTATTTAACAATACGTATTTAGCGTCTCTATCATATTCACTAAAAGGTCCGATTTATATTAAACATAGAATCAGAACTATACTGTCAATACAGTTTTAAAGAACAAATAAATAAGTTTAAAATCTAACAAGTTTCAAAACATTTTCAACTATGTAAAACTTTTAAATTAATTTTAATAAAAAAATATTAATATAAAATTATGCACATTCACATCAAAATAAATAAATTAATGAATTAAAAATACAAATAAGACAATGTATTGACAGCATCGCCCAAGATTATTAATTCGATCCAAATGAGAAAACTATGACCTAATAGTAACCAGAATCACACAAACACTTCCAAACGGAATACAGTCTTATACAAGCAAAATCCTTAGGCTGGTATTAGACTAAGGGTCAGTTCACAATGCAAAGTTGCGAGGCGTTGCTTTGCACGTTCCAAATTTGAATGTTTAGAAAACTAATTTTTTGAAACATTCAAATTTGGAACAGACACCCTGACACTCCGGGCTGCAAAGTCTGTCATTTAAATGTGTATCTTCTTGTGTACTAAATAGAGTTTAGTTTTGAATGACTCTAAGCGTCACGTTGCAATGTGATCGACCCTAAGTGTTACCAATACAGAAAATTCAAAATTATAGCCGTTAATATTGTGACTACTATAAATTGAGCCTAATTTTACATTGGACTTTTAATTATTTCTTCTTACATTTATGTCTTTGTCAATTTGGTGTTTACACATACACAATCATACTGAACCAGCTACTAAATTGTAACATCTAGTTAGCTAAGTTTGCAGCTAGATATCGAAACTTCGTAATGACTATGTATGAAAGTCCTAAGTCGACGAACGAAACGAGTTTATTTCTACTCGAAAACGTCAATTTGGTCATGTCGATATCGATTTTTGAGAATAGTAAAATCAATAATATCGATTATTATAGGTAGCGTAACTAGTTAGAGATATCTGTTAACCTTTATTTCACTACAAAATCACTCGATTCATCGTTTCTCGATTATTCGACACTTAGGCTAAAATCGATTTGACTTCGATTATCACCAAAATCGATTCTCACTCTGACAGTTCGAAATTCAATTCCCGATTCAATTCTTCTGTCTCTCCCTCGAGTCCTCTCTGTGGACGCCGCGCGGGGGGGAGTCCCGGCCCTTGTAACTGGCCTTTGACGTCTTCCTTGAGCGCTTGAACTTGGCTACGTCATCACCGAAGACATCACCAGTTCTGAGGGCCGATATGAGGTCATCGAACTCGCCCTTCTGGCCGTTGGTGAGGGTTCCGTCGCGAGGGGTCTCGTGGCCGTTGCAATCGCCGTTGGATTTCAGGGATTTCACTGAGCCGAGTAAACTTGAGCCTTGTTTCCTCTCCATCGTGCGCTTCTTGAGCTGCAATAAAATAAAGTTGTACCTAGTACCTTGCATGGATTTGTGTGAGTGAGGGTGTGTTGTTGTTGGGTGTGTGAGCATATGCCCCGTGCCTTTAAGAGTGTGAGTGAACGTATACCACGCGTTGTTAAGGTGTATGTGTGTATGATAGGTGTACGCTTGGTGCGAGTGCTATTTTATTACCACGCGCGTGTATGTGTGATGGTATTGGCGCGTTAGCGTGTTTGTGAGCTTAGTGCTTCTTAAGCTGCAATAAAAGTTGGTAGATGTATTATTTGTAATTGTACGCTTGTGTATATTACGTGCTAAAAATTTTGTAGATGCAGTAGCTTATGGACTTGTCATTGTAAGCTTGTGTATTTTGCTTGTGCTAACAATCACAGAGCCGAGCCGCGTCTTGAGACCAGGTCGCATCTTAAGTACTGACTATATATACGGGCCTAAGTATACATGGGTGTGAATTACATCTTGCTCATAACGCGTGCGCTGCGTGCGTTTGTGTGTGTTAGCTAGTGTGTGAGCGTGTGTGTATTACCTCCTGCTCATGTCGCGTGCGCTTCTCCTCCTCGTCTCGTCTGCGTCTCGCGGCATCCACCTCGGCGCGGGCCTCCGCCAGCTGCGCGAGGAACTGGTCGAGCGCGCCGAATAACAGCTCCGGAGACGCGCTCGGGTCCTCGCCGAACGTGTGCGCGCACGCTTCTAAACGACTCTTCATGTCCTGGCAAAGCACGTTCAAAATATACAAGGTGTAACAAAAGTAAGTGATAATACTTTTGTAGGTGAAAAAAGGAACTCTTTCAGCGCAGCTACTTACACCTCGAACTCTATATATGGGACCCGTATACACCCTAAAGTATTTTCACTTACTTTTGTTACACCCTTTATAATAGAGAAATTTTATAGGCGTCTGGGAATTTCGCTATCAAGCAGACCTACGTCATTAATAACAATCGTTCTGGTTATTTTAGGCTCTCTCTCTCCAACTTAATCTCTTAAACTCTCCCGCTCTTCAAACTCACCCTCACCTGCCTCATATCTCTTCCCCTTAAATTCTCTCCCTCTCTAACTTTCTTCATCCTAAAAATTCTCCTACTCCTCTCTCAAGTCCTCCCTTTCCTTCTCAACCCTCTCTTCTCTCTCCAACTCTCTCACACCACACTATCTATCTCTCTCTCACCTGGAACAGGTCCTCGAGCTGCGTGAAGGAGCAGACGGCGTGCGCGTGGAAGTCCCTCATCACCGGCACGAACGCGTCGCCCGGCGGCGGCGCCGGCAGCTGCGCGTGGTACTCCAACTCGCGCGCCACCTGAATAAATACCATGCATCGTGTCTAATCTGGCCACCAATTATGAAACTTTGATGAACATGAACTCTATTGCTTACGCCGATGCTGCGAAACGCGAAATAGTGGCGAACCGATTTGCTGTCTCACTCGCCGCATAGCAATGCGTTATATGGCATCTCTCTCTATTTCTGTTTCGCAGATATTACACGTTTCGCATCGGTGTACTAGAGCGTTATGGTTTCAACTTTGATGTTTAAACTTTTTAGAAGTCAATTTAAAAAATATTGACATAACCACTTTTAAAATTGTGTTGTAAAAAGTTCAAACGTCAAAGTTGGGACCATAAACATTTTTTTTTAAATCGTCCCAGTCGGGACAGGCAAAGGGAGCGTAGGGACCACGGAGCAAATACAAAGAGGAGGTGTGCTAATCAAATTTCCTTATAAAACAACGCGTGACAATTTGCGGGGTAAGGGGGTGTAAAGCTCCGCCCACTTTACAATATTTCACCTATCGGCTAAAAGCAAAACTACTAGCTTAGGTCGATGTTGATGTTACTACGTAGTTCAGCTATCGTACACTAGATGTCAGGACCTAGTTGAAAATCACAGTGCACAGTTGCTTAGGCCAGCTCCTCTTTGTATTTGCTCCGTGGTAGGGACCATAAACAATTGTGATCATGAAAATCAACATAACTTGCATACTCTACAGTAATTCTAGACGCCAACTTTTTTTCACTTTTCTCAACAGTAAAAACCCCTCAAACTCACCTCTCTGAGCCCCGTCCTGAGGGCGGTAACGTCCTTCTCGAGTTGTTCTACGCACACTTTGGCGGCGGCGCGCACGTGCGGTAAGTCCTCCTCCAGTAGCAGCACGTCCTTGAACTGAGAGAAGAGTTTTGTTAATAGAGAACTTGAACTGGCAATGTCACAATATCGTCCATTCAAAGTTCTAGTGAGCTTATTCTATCGACTTAGGGCTCCCACACAAAATTGCGAATTTGCATCCCATCGCATCGCAATGTCGATCTTAGTATGAAGTTTGTCGCGGATATTTGCGATGCGATGCGAATTCGGAGTTATGTGTGGGAGCCCATAGCGCTATTAATTTGTCTTTCATTAGCGCGTGCCCTCGTGAAAGATACAAATAGCATAAATAGCCAATAGAGAATGTAATACCTGTGTCTCGAGCAGCTCTACCAGGAAGTGCAGCAGCGTGGTGTTACGGTTGACGCTGGACTTGGTGTCCGCCAGCTTGTTCAGCGACGACAATCTGAAGCCGGACGCGTTGCCGCGCGCGCCTCTGCGAACATACAACGATCATCAATTATAGTACGTTAGCGCCGCCAGACCCCACCGCTTGTGACAGTACAGCGGGCTGGACACTACAGTATACACTCACCGGTTCATGTAGTTGCCGAGCGCGAGCACGATCTCGAGCAGCGCGCGCAGGCGGCGTGAGCGGGGCACGTCGCGCGCCGCACGCAGCACGACGCCGGCCCGCGCGCGCGCCTCCCCCGCCGCCAGACCCCACCGCTTCTTGAACAGTAGCGTGCGTACGCGCGCGCTGTAGTGCGGGATCCTGAAATGAGAAATGATTTATTAAATAAATGTATTTTTTACAATAAAACTGTTTTTTTTATTTACACTATTTCCAAAACTTCCTGTGAACTATCACACTAAAATAAGCAACCGCACAATACGATTGCCACATAAGGTGACAGGTTTCTGGTCAGCCCCGTCACTCACTTGGAGATCTCGTAGAGGAAGCGGTCGGCGCGCGCCATGCTGTCCAGCTCGTCCTGGTGCTCCTCCAGCAGCGCGGCCTCCTCGGCGCTCGGCGTGAACTTGAGCAGCTGTTCCACCATGTCTATGGGGAGCTGTTCCGCGCTGTCCATGCGGAGAATCGCCCTGAAACATGGCGTTAAAGAAATTTTAACAATATGGTAAACGTCACAATTGATGTTTGTCCTAATAACCTAGTTTTTATTATTCGTAGTAATATCCCAAAAAAATTACATATTGAGTTTTCAGACCAAGAAATTATGTTTCAACTTCTGGAATCTAGAAAGAAATCTGTAAATTTCCCGTAGCCCGTTTAGCTATAGTAACCTTAGTTTAGTTATAGTAGGCCGTTGTAGCATCCTTGCACGTCTGGCATAATTATACTGCAGCAAAGCAACACTATCCTTGTCACGGTAGAAGATAGTTGACAGCTGTGAGAGACGCGTAGCTTCGCTGCAGTAGTAGTTACTAGATAATTATATTATATGCCTTTAACTACTATGAATATAATATGTTCCAGCTAGCATGTTCACCTGCAAATCTCCTCATCCGTCATCTTGAGTTTGGACAACAAGATGGTGCAGTTCTGCGCGCGTCTTCCGTCTATCACGGACAGGATCTTCGTACGCGGCTTCGAACCCAACTGCCTCAGGTCCTCCACTGAGCCTTCATTCTAGAAGAGTAAAGAAATAGCTTTCAAACACTTCTCAAAGGATAGAGTTTGTAAATAAACTTCTTAAATTACACAAAATCGTTTACTTAATAATGATTTTTTTGATTTAGCATTAAGTAATTTTCTTGATTCGCATGAAATTTCGAATTAAAATAAAAACCCCATGACACAGAAACTGAAGCTAACTTAAACTTTTAATTCCTCACCTGAACACCATTCTTCTGGTACGCGCAGAACATCTTATCAATGGAATGCAGATCTATCGCGTTATACAGTTTCGTATCGTCCAACTCCTGCCATATGGTGCCATGTAACTTCGCATCAGGTAGTTTACTCCAGTTGAAACTCTTCAGGGGATTCCCGGGGCTGGGGACATTCTTTTTGGGTCTAGGTGGGGCTGGGGCGAGTGGAGGGGCGGGGGCTAGGGGCGCGGGGGGCGGTAACGGCGCAGGGGGCGGGGCGAGCGGCGCGGGGGGAGGCGGCGGGGGCGGAGCACTGCACGTCTCGATTACGCTCTTGAGATTGCTGACCTGGGGGAGACAAAGGATAAGTTGTATTTATCTATTGAATTAACAATAATTAATTTTAATAAAATTATATAAATTAATAAAGTTTTTTTTATTTACCTTAGCGTCATCGGGTATGCTGCCTTCGCTCACAAGTTTCTCAAACCGAGATCGTTCTACTCTTTCTTGTGTAAGCTGTAAACGTAAATATATTATACCTATTAGGTTATTATTATGTAAGCTATAAAATAAATTTTCATTATCACCTATTTCAAATTATCTACTAGAGCTTCTTTACACGTTTTAAACTTTACCTGACAAAGATAGCAAGTTTGTATAAGTTATCCAATGTGTAAATATCTTTTTCAAAGTGTAGAACCCCTCATACCTGCAGCCTAAACAAAAATTTTTACATTCTAGCTTTCACAATAATATCACCGAAACTACAATCTTACTTCTGCAATAACCCTATAAACTCACAAATTCACAATCAACCTTACCTGAACCTACAATCACGCTACTCTCACCTCAATCTCTCGGTACTCATACAATCTCCCGCTAATCTCCCGCATCTCACCTGCTGCTCCAAGTGCGTGACTCTACACGCGGCCGCGCGCGCTCTCTCCGAGCACTCCATGTGCGCAGCCGTCTCCCTCTCGAGCCTCTCTTTCAGCCGCGAGACCACGCCCTCTAGCTCTTCCCTCTCTTGGCTCTGCTGGTCCACCTGCTTCTCCTGTTAGTACCACATGCGCCATGTTACAAGTATGAAAGCGGGTATATGGTATTAATTAGTTGTGATTGTTTATTTGAAGGTATGATGTCGTTATGAGTAGATTATACGCAATGCGTCCTCGTTTGCGTGCTGTACGCAATTTTGGTATAGATTCAGTAGTGTGTAAATTATGAATAAATGTTTTTTTTTTCCAATCTATTTGTTTATAATTATTATAATATTTATTTATTTATTTATTTATTTATTTATTGGACTCGTTATAATAAATATTATAACGAGTCGAATATTAATACGTTTTACAACGTTCTGTTATTGTAACAAAAACAAAACATTAAGTAGCTTATTTATAGAGTAAATTGTTTCATTAGTAACGGGATAAGAATATAGTTAATACTGCATCGTTATTTTTTGGCATTTTGTCTTTATAGTCGTTATAGTAAGTTTAATAAAAATGGTGTTGATTGATTATGGCTATTTCACCTCGCATTAAGCAACATGCGATCGCCAACACCTGTCGAGTGATGTGGCATATTATGTCATATTGTTTTGTTTATAAACGGCATATGACTTATTATTATAATTGTAAATGGCATATGAAGGTGTGAAATTACATAATTATTATTATTCTAAACCGCATGTGACATATTATTGTTTTAAACGGCATATGATATTATTATGACGCGTTGAATCTCGTTTGACGTTATTATATGAGAATAATCATAAGATATTTTTACCTTTTTCGCGAGTTCGGTAGCCAAGTCAACATTTTCCTTCTCCAAGTTCTCTGCTTTATTTCTGGCGGCCACTAATTCTTCTTCTTTGGCTAGCAGATGGACGATTTCGCCAACGTTAATCTCTAAAGGCGCGTCGTCAGGGTCGTAAGCCTGAAAATAACGGACACAAAAGATGTTGAGTATTCTATTATACATATAAACGCTGAATTTGCTAAATCATCAGATTCATCATCATCAGGCATCAGATTCGTAATATTGCCACTGCTATGAACACGAGACAGAAATATATTCATGCGCCACTTGTGCATTAAGTAATATATTGTATATTTCTGCATAATATTTTCCTATAATTAAATTTTACAAGTTTCATTACAACATAACGAAAAAAAATACACGGTACATACCTTTCCTTGGTCTATAGACGTGCTGTCGCTATCCTTCTCACTCCCAGCACGGGAGGGCTGCTGCAACACGATCTGCTGCACGATGCGGTCTAGTAGTAGCCAGTGCTGCGCGTGCGGACTGTACTCCACTATGGAATGAAAACAAGAATATTAGTTTTTATAAACACATTATAAGGACAATTTATTTGGACATTTTTTTCTTTACCCTTGTACTCTTTTATTCTTCTACATATTCTGTACTTCAACTCTGCCTGTGCCTGCCTCAACAGTGGCCTGAAGCCGCCACATTGTGAAGTTCATGAACATCCCCAAAAATTTTACTAGTTTAGTGACGTCAGATGATGCGGCAACATGGCGGCCGCGCTGTGGCATCACACTACTCACGCGGGAGCAGCAGCAGGTGTCGCAGCACGGACAGCAGGTGCGGGTAAGCGGCGGTGTGGCTCGCGCGCCGCCGCAGCAGCTCGAACATGGCGGCCGCGCTCTTGGTGTCGACGTGCTGCTTGTCGAAGCGCCGCGCCAACTCCCGCTCGTCCTCGTTCCGCACCATCTCGAAGAACTCGATGTGCCTGTCTAGCGTCTCGTTCTCGTATTTACGCAGCTTCTCGATCACTGGAATTATGCCATGTTCGAATTAAACAATAGCTTTAAAATTGTAAATAAATAAAAAGTGTATTTAGCACACGCTATTCACACAGGAATCAGGAAGCATAAGACTGTGCCAACTTAAAATTTTGTTAAAGACAAGATGGCCGATGACGGTTAACAAGATGGCCGCCAATCATCAACCACAAGATGGCTGCCTGTCAAAAGATCGTTACGTGACTTCTTCTATCAAGTTACGAGCTTCTACTCACCAGGCTGTATCCCCAACATGAGCAGCTCGTACCGCAGATGCAAGCGGAACTCGAGGCTCTCCTCCCCAGGGCCGTAGCTGAGCACGGCGTTGACGAACGACAAGATGGCGGTCTTTAGTCCAAGGTCGTCACGTGACGCGCCCGTGCCTCGGTCCAACTCGTTGACGATGCCCTGAAAGCGAGCACGCTCGCCCGCGTACTTCTGATAGTGGATCATCGCTTCTAGCACCTGAAGGTAACAATAGAGGAGGTTTATTAAAATTTATATTATTATTGACGAGTTTTGTTAGAGTGATAAATATGGTGACTGTTCTGTCATAAGCAGATTAATACTGCTTGTAAGCAGTAAAAATCTGTCAATGGTCGCACAAAAAGCTCTATATATATGGAAATTTTACTCTTATAGTCACCAGGTATATTACCTGGTGACTATAAGAGTAAAATTTCCATGGTCTGTATTCTCAAAACCTCTCAAAGGCTTCAAACTTAAATCCAAACAGTTGTTAGATTGCACTACCTTCAACTGAAGTTACATAACTTTTCATGATATTGTGCACCATGTTACCTTCCCATTCTCATTCAAGCTTTTTACTACTTCTTTTAACCTCCTACTTCCTAGCTCTAACCGCACCTTTGAATATGCTTAGTGACGTAAAATCTTTTGCGATTATGATCTTTACTCCCCTAATCTTTACTCTTTAGAGACGTACCTTTTTATGCCCTCCTGGTACCAGGCACACGGCGCCCAGGATCTCGAGCGCTGCGACCTTAGTCTTGACGTTCTCCGTGTCCAGGGACTGCGCTATGAGGTCGATGCTGGTTGGGTGCGCTAGGACGTGAGCTCGACCCGTCTGGAATGTAGAAAAATTAGAATTAGACATATTAAGAAGACCTTACAAGTTACAAGATACAAGCCGGCCTGAATGCTTGTTGTGTTTCAGCAAAATAAAATAATAAATGAAAAAAGGGGAAAGGCCCAAGGTGGGTTTGGAGACTAAACCCACGAGAAACAGGAAGAGAAATGTGGGTTATACTAAGGGATTTACAGGACTTGCTTTCCCACTATGTTTTGGGCATTTACTTGCTTGATGCTCGCGTTCCCTGCATGGTGATTTATAACTGCCGATGGACTCTGGTCGATGGAAACTTGCCTGCGTTGTTATTGATAGGCTAGGCGACAGTCGTGGCAAGTGTTTCTACAGGGATGCTGTTAAATCCAAATACAATCCACATTGTGTCCACCTTGGTCCATTAAAAAAGCATTGTATAACACAAACATACCGAGTTATTCATGAGCGCCTTGATAGCAGCTATCAGGTTGTGCCTTGTGGTCGCATCATCTCGCGACGCCCTCTGCAGCACCTCCAGTATGCTGGTCAGTCCTCCCTGCTTGATGAACCGGAGGACAAAGCTGTGAGCCCGCGTCCGTAGAGCTGTCTTCAGTCCGTCTACCAGGGCACACGCCTCCACTGGAGATGTGGAGTCCGATGATGCAAAAGCCTAGAATGTAATAAGATAGTGACTATAAGTAAACTGCTAAAATATTCAGTAGGCTGTAGGCATTTTTTGCATTATTGACAGTACTTTGCATTAGTGTTTAAAATTAACTTAGCAGACGGATCTACTCTGATAGTCCTACGAGAACATACACACTTTAATAATAATTCTAGAAAGTAGAAAAAGTATATTCAGCGATTTTAAAACACATACTACACTACGTCCACTTGCGCCAGACGCCAGTCTTTGGCATGTCATGCTATCCCTCGTAAAGGGAAGATTTTTTTAAATATGGACCAAGAACGATAAGGCGAAGCCTGAAAGTCTTTGGCCTAAATCTTAAGCCAAAGAATCTTGTCCTATAGATTCTTACCAACTTTATAAGGAAAATATCTCAATTATGGCTCTGCATAATGCATAATATTGTACAACTTTCATTCGTTTTTCTCTCTCCATCTCTTTTTACCGTCTGTCTCTATAATATAGTTTCTACTCACATCAGCGATCTCATTCAGCGCTTTGATGTAATCTTCGACCTGTGGCGCGGTGGCTAGCGGAGGCGCCTGCCCCGGCGGTGGGCGGCGGCTACAGTAGATCTGCCACTTCTTGACAGCCGGCAGATCCATCATGGCCGCCTTATTCACAGCCGTCAAGTCCAGCTCCTCCTGAAATGAAGAAAGGAATTGAGAAGCTATTTCTTGATGAACACTAAAATGCACTTTTCAGTGGTTGCTATAATGTTACGTCAGGCGTTTTCTAATTTCTGGTTAGGTATTGCTATAATCTGTGGCTATAATATTATTAATGTAAGCGTTACCTAGTGTAGTTTTGGAGTAACTTATCATAAGCAACGCTGGCAGCTGTCAATCAAATATTATAATATCATATGATCATGTCCCTAATAATAATTAAAGAGAAGGCATAGTATTCAGATAAAGGGCAGGGCGTTCGTAAAATGAGGACTGCAGCTGATAGAAATAATAAGCTATTGAATTTTCCTTTGATAAACTGAATATGTATCACCCATCAAGAACACAATATAGTAATTAGTAACTTTATCTCCTCGGACTTTTACATTATACACACGAGTAAGGCCAAACGCTCAGTAAAATAAGCCTTTAAAAGCAATTAATCCCATGACCATAAATCGCTCAATTTTGGCGGGAAAATCCGCGGCAAAACATCTCGCGCCATTATCATAAGTTTTTGGCGGGAATAAATGATGGATGATTAGGGTTGCCTCACACAAAAGGCAAAAAAATCAAAACAATATTATTGTTTTGTAATCTAAGAAGACAGAAGTCTAAAAAAATACATGAAAAGTTTAAATTAAATGAAACTAAAGAATGAGGTACCTACTTTCAAATTCAAAACACGCTGTATGATGAAAATTTATAGTCTCCGCACGATCAAAGAACTTTGGGGAACCTAACTTAGATTCGCCAAAGTTACAGCAGGCAACATTTGGTAGATTACTATTTGAAAAAAAAGTTGTAAGCAGTTGACAGCCCTAACACAAAATAAGATTAAAATTAGTCTAATTACACCGGATCTAGTCTAGCCTTCACACACATACTAGAATGTGGATGCGACAAAAACCTACGATCCTAATTCCTAGTAGCTCTGAATCTTAGAATGTAGTGTTACCATTTTTGGAAAATACTACTATTACGTGTCTACAGGTGTGTAAACACTAGAGTTTTCCTCTTAGACGATTATAAACTAAATGACTTTAAATTCCTTAGATTTTTAATATCAGCTTTCAGTATTAATACTTTATGTAGTTGTAAAATTTAAGATTAATGTAAAAATAATATTAGGTACTTGTGCTCTTCCGAAAACAGAGTTACTCAGACAAAACTGAAAGGAAGTGTAGTAAATTGTTTTTAGGCTTTAAACATTATGTAATAACTAATAAGATACCTACTACCATGAAAAAGAACATGCTTGTAGGCTGATGATGATGATGGTGAAAGTAATACCACTTTAGTTTTGTACCTCCTAAGCTTAGAGTCTGGACAGTGTTGTTTGTGCATCGTATCAGTACAGTCGACACAGAAATACATGTTTAGTTTTGTCATTTGTGCCTTGAATTTTACGGACTTCAGGTGCATATAATATTATTATGCTCATTTATATATTATGTACACACAGCACAGTAAAGACAAAATGTAGAGAATATATCCAAGAATCACAGCTGTAGGTATTGTTTGTAAAAGCTGTCTTTTTGTAGGGCAATATTGCGATATATTCAACACTCGACGTTGATTATTGTCAATCATAGACAAATATGTCTCTCTTCACGTTCGTATGTAACGCGTGGCCATCATGTGCTAGCGCAGGGGTTCCCAAACTGTGCGGCGTGGAAAGGCAAGAGAGGCGCCGCGCCGCCGTGAGTCGATCCTCCATCATTATCCGAAACAACAGATATTATAAAATTAAATTATAATATATTTAGTTATCTAAGGCAGTTAGATCATTAAGTATGGTAGTTTATTACTACTTACCTGTTTAACTTAACAATAATCATTAAAGGCATTTATTTATGTATCTTTTTCGAATAGCTAGGTAGAGTAGGGCGCCGTGACAAAATATTTTACGTGTAACTGCGCCTCAGGCTGAAAAAGATTGGGAACCCCTGTGCTAGCGTATAGACTATAGACTATAGTCTATACGCTAACACAGGGGTTCCCAATCTTTTTCTCTATAGTATAGAGGCTGCATTATATGTATACACGCTGGCAACTGTACAATGAAACCATTAACCAATAATCGGAACTAATCACAACAACAGCACATATTAGATGAAAGCCACTTTCGTTTTTGCACCCGATCACAACGATGTAAACACTATTGCATAATTCGCGTGATGGTGATCATTATGATCATCACTCGTGGTCTCCCGTGATCAGAGGTGATCACAGTCAATGAGCCGTAATAAAAAGTTAATTATGTGTTCGAGGATATAATAATTAATTTAAAGACACAATATTATGTTTATGGATCACGTGAGAAACAGATAAGTATGATCTTTGCCGCAATTCTGCTATTTTAATGTCGCTTAATTATACAGCTTTAAGGTGCTCCCTAACCGGGAGCATTCGCTTGTAATGTAACGTTACAGTCGAGTCGAACATTAAATCAGTGAGGGAGGAGAGCCGAGCATTATAATGCGCACCTTGTGATAATACAATGTGTAATACTTATCAGCTTGATACAACTTGTAACATCAACTAGCTATGGAATGATCAAATTCGAATGTTACTTTACACGCGAATGCTCGTCAGTCAGGGAGGTAATATTGTAATGTAATGCTCAAAGTCGAATCTAAAATGTTACATTACACGTGAATGCTCGCGCCGAGGGAGCACCTTTACTTTCGTTCTTTATTCGAACTAGTCCGATCCATTTTAATGAAGTTTCAACCCAAATATTTTCATAGGTACTAGATATATAATATACATGTAGCACCCGCAACTCCGTTGCGCTGCAATTCATATTTTATCGCGCGAGAATCGTACCAACATTTTTTCGACACAAAAATTATAACGTATTTCCATTACCGTCTCTCAAAGTATCTTCAGCTTAAAAAGGAATAAGGAGACAGACAGACATGCACACTTTCACATTTATAATATTATAGTTAGGATTGGTAACACAGACTATCTAGAGTCTGGACTCTAGAGTCTACCTCTTAAACTTAAAAATGTATGTGGTTCTTGACAAAAGGTCCTCTCAGGGGCAAAATAAGTCTGAACGAACTCTATAAATGTGGTAACTGGTAATTAAAATGTCTTGACATTTTATGAGCCAACACGAGGGAGTTTCGGATCTGTCATCGGACTGTCAAACTAATGTCAAGGGTGAGGCGTTTCTTGGGCGATTGACGCTGACATTGTCACTATGTTAATCTAGAACAGTAGTGGCGACTAGTAAAATACGAAATTAATCAATTATAGTCAATGAAATAAAAAACATTTTTATAATAAAAAGGCAAAATTATAAAATAAACCGATATGTGCTCACGTTATATCAGAACATTGACAGAAACGTCGTCAAAAACTTTTTGTTTACTGTCTGCGCTGGTGCTATACCAATGCCATAATTACTTGCATCAGTGTGGACCTCAAAGGACTAACGGTCGTATGAATAAAAACTTAGCGAAGGTTTACAACATCTTTATAAGCCTGTTGTAAAATTTAATATGAATAAACGTTCTCTAACAGTGCTCTAACACCTCTTTAAGGTGACAGCTGTCAAAAATTAGCGCATGTTTAATAAGCCTGATATAAACCTATTTTAAGCATAATCGTTATGAATAAACGTTTGCTAACAGTTGTTTAGGCTCGAAACGTCAAATAGGAGTTCGCTAACTTTAGTGAAGCCTCGGACCTACTTTAAGACCATTTTATGAGATTGAAATGGACGAAATATCGAGTATTATCGCGATTTCTGACATTATTGCAATTTTTGAAGGAATTTCTAGCCGCCCTCGTCGACAAAAAGTATACATATAATAAGATAATAATAAATCCATTTGACGACTTAAAAATATTTTTATTAGTACCTGCATGTTAGGGGCAGAGGGCGCTGCGCGTTGATAGTATTCCTGTTTGTCAATAGATGGTGTTTTTTAAATATTTTTTTTGAGTAGATTTTTTTAACTCATGAAATAACTCTATTCCTTTCGGGTGTCCTTTGACACCTCTCAAGTTTTTTTTCTACAAAATACTCATTGAATTTCATTGAATTTGACACAATATTGATGATTGAACACAATAAATTGGCACACTACCAACATTACCAAAAAAAGAATACTATAAAACGTCATCTAACAGTATTCAAGCTAGCGAAGGCTTAGCAAGCGTTTATTCATATGGAGTGTTTTAAGACGGTTTTTAACTTTAGCGAACATTTTAGCTAGAAAACTGTTAAAACCTTCACTAAGATTTTTTTATTCATACCACCGAGTGTACACCGGGCAAGAGAGGACTGGTGCGGAAACTAGGCAATCTCTTAATGCAGCAAAAGCCGCGTCAGCCTCCGGCGTCCACTGAAAAGGTGGTGCCTTCTTACTATTAGATGTAAGCTTGTTTAAAAGACCAGCTACGGTACTGAAATTTGGAACGAAACGGCGCGCGGCGGTACCAAGTTGCAGTACCCAAGAAACGTTTTAATTCCTTTTTGTTAGTAGGTACAGGAAAATTTAAAATTGCTTGTACCTTTTCTGGGTCCGTGCGTAAACCATGCGAGTCTACCACGTATCCTAAATATTTTAGTTCGCTACGAAAGAATTTACAATTATCGAAATTTACTGTAAGATTTGCCTGCTTCAATTTATCCAAAACACGTAACAAACGAGACACATGTTCCTCGAAAGATGAGCTAATAATAATTATGTCATCCAAGTATGCGAAGGTTTTAAAATCGTTGTCACCAAATAAGCGATCTACCAAACGCTGTTGAGTAGCAGGGGCGTATGTGAGACCAAAAGGAGTTGTCTTAAATCTAAACGTTCCTCTGCCTGGTACGTAAAAAGCAGTTTTGTCTCGGTCTGCAGTCTCGATTGGAATTTGCCAAAATTTGAATTTGCTTTCGAGAGATCCACGCTCGACAAATATTTAGCATTCCGATTCCCGAAGGCTATCTAGTATTTCCGTGCGTTGATAGATCACCATAAATATATAAAACTCAAAGGTCTGACTGACATCACCTGACATATTATGTCAGGTGATGTCAGTCAGACCTTTGAGTTTTATATATTTAGATATAATAAAGTTGTAATGATTTTCAGTACTCACCAAAACCTTCAAAAAGTGACAAAATAACGACTACCTGCAACTTTTGTAACAGATTTAAATTCTAATCACAAGCTCAAATCTGTAATTCACGGTTAATCGCCTAACAAGCTTCGGACTTTCAAAAATTCCTGCTCCTTATCAATAAATAACAATATTATCTTTTAAAGGTAAACTACAATATTCGACTTTAATAATTTATGCAAAGTTTAGAGCCTAATATTTAGGCGTAGGTTAGGCTAGGTTTAGAAAGTTATGCGCGACCTAAAAGTATATTTGATACTTGAAGTGTTTTCATACAAATATTGATTTTATAACTGGCATTTAAGGTTTTGCGCTTCTCTGTTTTAATTCAGTTTATTCTTAATAATTATAAACAAAATTTTAAACTTGACCAAAATAGTGTTCATATGGCATTTATTGCGCCGCGTAGTTTTAAATATTTAAAATGGTAGCATTTTTGCCGCCCATAGCTTTGTTTACATAAAGATCAAAATGTATGAGAGTATAATATATACTCGAAAGGACCAAAGTGGAACACAGGGCTTTAAAGATAAGCAACATTACTCTCTTATTCGAGATAGCCCTACAAGTCCTAAGTCCTAACTGGTAGCCTTGAGCAAAGATCTAGGCCCTAGCAATTATGTATAATAAAGATTTGATAAGAATTTCTCAAACCACTGGCGGTGAGACTAAACGGCGTACTTAATGATAGCGATTAACATACTTTTTAAAATAATATGTTCCTGCGTTTGAATTTGACATTTGAAGTCTAAAGCTAAGAACTCACGGCGCGGTTTTCTCCCGCGCCCGCGCGCGATCGCGGGCCCGCAGCCTTCGTAGAATGCTGAATGACGTTTTGTATGTAAAAAACAAAAGCAAAACTCACGGCGCGGGCGCGGGAGAAAACCGCGCCGTGAGTTCGCTAACTAAGCTGGCGCAGACTAAAAAAAATATAGCTCAAAATTTAGTACAGTCTTTAGCTGTTGTACACTTGCTATTTTAATAAGCAAAAAACTATCCAGGCTGCGTATTAACAAATTGCAGCGTTTAGTCCTTATTTGTCAAGTCTAGCTTATCAGACAAAGACAAAACAAAGATATTTTATAAGAATAAATAAAATATGAATGAATGAATAAATAGAAAGGATAGTTAAATAAAAAATATTTTTTGTTAGTCTCTCGCTAAAACTCAAGAACGGCTGATTGGCTAATAATAGAGTCTTGAAATATTCGTGACAGTAACTCTACTGTCTGGAAGGTTTATATAAGGAGGGAAGTGATACGAAGTTCACCGTCTCATCTAGTTAAAGATATAAATCTAATGTGCATCGAAAATTCGAAATTAACAAAAAATAACGTTCTTTCTTTTAAGACAAAGATAAACATATCGAGTGAGTACTGAGTAGTGACAAAAAGACAAGATAATCAAACAGTAGCCTGACAGTGTGTATGTAACTGAATAACTCGATAACAGCTCAAGTGTCGGCGCCCGCGCCGTGGGAACATGTTTTGAGAGCATCTCAATTCTATCTTGTATGGTCCAAGCCACGAGACGTATCACATAGAGATACATGCTAGAATTTGTGTATCTCAATCAAATGTACTGTTTATATAAGATAGATGTAAGTTGGTAAATGGTAGAAGAATACATTTTTGCTCGATAATCGATGTAGCTATAACAAACACAACGCATATAGCGTCGTTGTGTTTGTTTAGGTTTAGCAAAAGCTGATAGCATCGATCAACAGTGCTACGTGGTGCTACGATGAGTGAAAATAACATAAACTTACTAATTTGGGACCTATTATGTCACAAAGGTCCTCAGGCCAAATAGAAAAGGAAATGCAGTGGGTATATTTTTACGCACCAACTATGATAACCCGTATAAATATTTCGTAGTAAGTATTTAGTCATAATCTGTGGTGATATTGTTTAATTGCATGGCTATACGCGTTGTTCCCACCAGTCACCAACCCTTCTTTACTTATTTATTTAGTCTTTCTCTTCAGATGGAAAACTCGTGTAGTGCTTTTGCTGATAAGTTAGATCTTTCTACATGTGGGTGACTGCAGGTACATTGGAAATTCACTTGTCCAGCTCGTACTTTCACACGCACCTGACAGAAAGCTGCCGACCCGTGACACTGACAACACAACTTGAAAGCTTACAACCCGAGCTTACATAGTAAACTTGCTAAAGCCGACGACGACGACGTTATTTAATATTTTACATGCCCAATAATTATGACATAACGAATTATGTGCATGAAAACATGATCTAAAATATACTGCTAGACCGATTTTGATTAATTTTGACACAGACAATAATATTATAGACTCAGATTACTAAACAGTTACAGTACTCGACTTTCTTGCGTGCCCAAAGTCGCGGTAACATCTAGTAAAATGCATAACTTTATAGGATAGTAAATAAACTTCTTAGGGTGTGTTCTCATTGCCTAGCGGGGAGTGGAGCACCATGGGGTTTTAGTGGGTAGCTCCCGGAGAGTCCCACATACCCCGGCCGATGCCCCAATCCGCCGGGGATGCGCAAAGCATTTCCCCATGTAAAAAAAAAAAAAAAAAAAAAAAAAAGGGTGTGTTCTCATTACGCATTACGGTTTGTGTAGAATATCCGTGTACATTGAAAACAATTTGAAAGACAGTGAGACGTTGGACAGGACAATGTTTGTGAATAAACATTTACCTTGCGAGTTTCGAACTGGTAACCTCTTAGGAGCCGCCACTTAGCCATAGGGAAAGTACAAACACTGTCAAAGTACAAACAAATTTGACATTACACAATACTGACACGTCATCATAAGTAGGTAGTCCGTAGTTGTCAATAAACTATATTATAGTCATCTGATAACAGAATGAGGAATTGGATATTATAATATTAGTTCAATGTCTTCACGCTAGAGGCCCACATAGAGCACCAGCATAGACAGTAAAATGAAGTTCTGCGGCTCACGACTCACAAATTACGCTCATTTGGCTTCACCATTTAAAAATTTCAACATCAGTTCTAACTTCTAAGTCGGCATACTCTATAATTCTGTCTACTCTGTCCGAGCGTTCTCTAATCTCTACTAATAAATATACAATTGTATGTGATATAAAGTTGTGTTTGACTTTTGACAACGCTTATGATAATATTTTAAATTCTGATAATGACGTATGTGCAACAAGTCGGATTTTGGTCGGATTATAATTACTGTATGTGCTAATAGCACCCTCTGCTTTGACCTTTGCAGAATATTCCCTATGCAACAGTAACGATGATCGACAGAAGTACGGTGTTCTTCCGTATTAATATGATAAATGCGAAATAATATATTAAGTAATAAGTCAGGTTAAAAATAAAAGTTAAAAATTAATAAAATTAAAATACTCTCTCTGATACCTCTTCACGTCCAAACTGCTGAACTGATATTGCTAAAATTTGCTATGGTAATACTTTGGATCCTAGGAAAATACATAAGATACTTTTTATTCCCGGGCAAATGTTTTCGCTTTCGATTCCCGTTTTGACCAATTTTGACGCAACGGTTGAGTTGCAGGCAAAAAACGTTGAGTTCCGGACATCACCTAGCACTGTTTACAAAACACAATAATCGGCCAAGTGCGAGTCGGAATCGCACACGAAGGGTTCCGTACCATTATAGAGCAAAATTAGGCCATAAATTGTGTTTCTTGTATGGGAGCCCCCCTTATTTTTTTATATTAAAGTACATATTATTATTAAAAATTAAAGTACACATATAACTAAGTATTTTGTGAAAAATTCAAGTACCTACCTGTTGCCATTTTTGATACAGAGCAAAAAAGGCCAAAATAATCACGTTTGTTGTATGGTAGCCCCCCTTAAATATTAATTTTATTTTATTTTTAGTATTTGTTGTTATAGCGGCAACAGATATACATAATCTGTGAAAATATCAAACCTCTAGCTATTACCGTTCTTGAGTTACAGCCTGGAGACAGCAAAAAAGGCCAAAAAAATCACGTTTGTTGTATGGGAGCCCCCCTTAAATATTCATTTTATTTTATTTTTAGTATTTGTTGTTATAGCGGCAACAGATATACATAATCTGTGAAAATATCAAATCTCTAGCTATTACCGTTCTTGAGTTACAGCCTGGAGACAGACAGACAGACAGACGGACAGACAGACAGATTTATTCAAAATATACATTTTTCTATTATTCTCTGAACGTCGGGACTATACTGGTGCCTACCACCTTAAACTACCATGTATAAACTGTATAGTTAGCGCAAGCTAATCAAGCTCAATACACAATTATCTCCTCAACTCTAGTGCTACTAGAAAGCTCACAAGTCAAAACGAATAGCTATTGAGCTTTCAACTATCGGCACCCTACTTCATAGAATTTATAGACCCCTTACAACTATTTATAAGTATTTGTAGATGTTTATTACTTTATTTATGACCTTGACTGAGATATAAAGTAAGATGTAGGTTGGCTTGCAATTTATTTGACATCAAAATATGTAATCGAATAGAATCATTAAAGGTTATATGCGGTGAATTAGTAGAAATCTAAATGATAATCAAATTGAATGTCATTTTTCTCCATTTTGAGAAAAACAGTGCATGTTTGAATATAAGAACAATAATATTATGTTTAGGCACAAGCTGTGTAAAAAGGAACAAAAATGCAAAAGGCGCGAAGTACTTATTAAGATTTTAAGACAGTACAAATACTATTTCGTAATCTGTGATAATATGAAGGCTCAAAACAATGTTTAGTTTATGACGAAGGTACTTAAAATATCGCTCGCTTTTTATACTTTTCTAGGTACATTTATTTTATTTATTCGGGCTTAGTATTCAAAAAGAAGAAGTTTACATGAATCTGAACTGAAATCCCCAGTATAATGTTACTAAGGTTTGCTGAGCATCTATTATTTAAGCTAAGCTTCAAAGGGTTCTAGTCCTTACGCAACTTTCTGCTTACATTTTGACAATGGCTAAACAAGTAGCCTAGACAGTTAGAAAGCCGGCGGGTTATGAAATATGAATGCAAGTGAAACCGATACCGAAGTTCATTACGTTCATTAATACTCGGCGAAATGCTGACAAACGCCAATCACGGGAGAAAGTCGGGGTATTCACCATGTATAGTTATACTATATGGACGTATTCGAAGAGTATGAACATAAAATTATCAGTAACTAGCATTTGCCTGCGGCTTCGCCGTAAAGTAGCGTTCCTACTTACAAACTTTGTCACTCTAGCTCTAAGAATTGAACCGTAGAATTGACGTTTTACAAACGTGAATCTGACGTTTTATAAACGTCACTTCTATGGAAGTGTCGCGTCGTCGTGTCGTGTCGCTTCAGTGCGGTCTTGTTGTTTAAATTTTATAAGCTCTATATACATATTGTATAACTGCAGATATCATAAGATTTGTCGCACGCGGCAGACTACAGAGAAATCTAAATCAGCAGTACCTTAAATGTGACATAAGTAACGGTCATTTATGTCATAGCTCAAAATCGACAGGTAACACCGAACATAATAGTCAGCGATTAAAGATTAAACGATATAGATAATTATTATGTAACAACACTTTCGCTGTCATACCGTGACAGATGATGATGATTTAAAGTTGTAGTACCCCAGCTGAGAGCGTCTTTATGATAACTACATAGGGATCAAACTCCAAGATAAATAACTGAGATAGTTCCGATCATGTCCGTATGATGTAACTTACATCAGACGTGCCAATAGATCGCATGTGCACTTGTAACTACTTGCTAGTAGTTGATAAGCGAAAGCGCCCAAGCTTTGTTTTGTTTGATAAGAATTTAGATAAACTAGGAAATTGTTGGACCGATTTCGATGAAATACAGAATAGACTCCGGACGCAGCTACGAAGAAAGATGTAAGACATAATTAAAATATCTATTATTATCATAATGTCATAGACTACAAATGAATTAGATCCTTTGAAAGTACGAACGCGAAAGCAACTATTTATGTAGCAAAGATTCTTCCTTTTTATCCGGCTACAGCTAAGCCAAAAGAAAAGTTAATGATTGAATTTCTTTTTAGATTAAATGTCTTATGGCATTAAGTAAACAACTGGTAAATCTTCTGATTGTATATAAAGCATTTCATTATAATAATATATTCGTCAGCAAATCCTCTCCCTTTCTCCTAGAAAGCGCTAATCCTAGTCTAATTCTGGCGCCAGACCGGCTTGGTGAAAACTCGTACGCATACAATCTGAGCCTTATGACTATAGACATAACGTCGGTTTGCTGATTAAACTGTCTTACATGCAGTCGCCAGCTCAATAAACATGTGAGTAAATTAGGTATTTATTGGAATACACTTTCTAGTACCGTTTGATTTGATACGGATTATAATTTATAACGGACATAAGGCATAATAATATTATGATCTGTAACCATAAAACTTGGAAACCGTCTGATATGATGCATAAGTATGAGAGACACGCAGCACGCTAAAACTCTTGGGCCCGCAACTATAATAATTATAATCAGAGGAAAATAGAAGAAGTCGAAACTAGGGACCCCAGAAAGTAAGTATTCCAATTTTTCATTCCCAATTCCCCATCAATGGCATCTATGCCTCTAAATGCGATGACCAGTGCAGCCGAATGTCTGAAGACCTATAATAAGTATTCCCGGCGTATGACCAGACCACAAATTTCGCTTTCCTATTTTGCAGTAACGGTAAAACGTGCCTCGCGGAAATGCGCTACGGCAGCTTTGTAGGCCCTATAGTCTCTGAGCAAAACCGCGGACAAACAGACGGACCGACGGACAGACAGACGGACGGACAGACCGAAACTATAAGGGTTCCTTGTTGACTACGGAACCCTAAAAACCACTAATATTCGGTAGTAGTCACAATAGCTCCTCAAGGCTCAAGGGTCGCAGTGATGTCAGGGCTCTAAAGACCTTCGGAAAAAATTGTGTCAGAAGTGGTATAACTCACCACCAGCTCGGCGAACTTGGCGTCCAGCTCGTCCTGGGGCGGCATGGGGTGTGTGGGGGTGACGGCCTGCAGCGCCAGCCCCCCCTCGCCGCCCACCACGCAGTACGTGATCTCCGGGGGCTCGTCATTCTGAAACAAACAGGGTCACATTGAAACTACAGCAAATAGGGGAAGAAAAAGGGGGAAGAAATGAAGAACGGGACAGTAAGTTCAAACTGCTCGATGCTTAATCAATTTAAGATCAAAAATGCTTGACAAGTTCGTTAAGCATTATGTAGATCTTACATTGATTAAGCAACTACATTCTGAAGTACTAGTCTATAATAATATTCCCGACTTTTTTTATTAGCCTATAGTGTCCCCACTGTTCTCTCTCCTACTCCACCGATAGCCAGCCTGGCTAGTATGCTTCCAAGTTCCAGCTCGTCACGCCACCTTTTTCTAGGCCGGCCACGGCAGCGGCGTCCATTCCCGACTCTTAGGCCCACTTGCGTCAATCTGGGTTAAAGTTAACTCTGAGTTAAACATCATGTCATCTCTATCATTGCCTTGGTGAGTGACAGATATGACATGATGTTTAACTCAGAGTTAACTTTAACCCAGATTGGCGCAAGTGGGCCTTAGTCACCTAAAAATAGATCCGTCTTGATCTTAACCTTACAAATGGCGGATCAATTTGGTAATCATTGTGATAAAGGTGGCGGTGATTTTTAAAATAGCGCATCTGTCTAGGCTTTAAAGTCTACATAGGCTGCTATTTATGTATCCGGAACTGGCCACTTACAAGAACAATATTTAAAAAGTAATTACAACATTTGAAAATATAACTCTTTGGTTGAAGAATACATTTTGTTTCATGTGACTGTCAATTATTTTTCCATTGTGGCGTCATTTTGAAAATTGCGTGTCTTCATTTGCCATGGATTTAACGCGTGAACATTTTCGTGCAATGATTTACTACGATTTTCGGCGTGGGCTAAATCAACAACAGTGCTTTATTCAACTCACCGCAACTTTTGGAGATGAAGCACCATCAAAAACCACTGTTTATCACTGGTACAGTGAGTTTAATCGTGGGCGGTCTATGCTCACGGATGAAAATAAAGAAGGTCGCCCAAAACAGCTGTTGTCCCACAAAATATAGATGCTGTGCGGGAACTAATAATGCGTGATCGTCATGTTACATATCGCGAGATAGAGGCGTCCTTAGGCATAAGTATGACGAGCATACATAAGATATTACACGAACATTTGGCTGTAAAAAAAATATGTTCGCGTTGGATTCCGCACAACTTGACAATCGATCAAAAACGGGCTCGTGTCGATTGGTGCAAAAAAATGATAAAAAAATACAACCGTGGTACGTCAAAAGCCGTTTATAATATCTACACAGGTGATGAATCTTGGATCAATGCATATGACCCCGAAACTAAACAACAGTCAACGGTGTGGGTGTTCCAAGATGAGCCGAAACCAACAAAAGTAACTCGTGCAAAAAGTACTTTGAAGCAAATGGTCGCCTGTTTTTTTGGAATTAATGGACATGTGGCTACAGTGCCATTAGAGAATCGTAAAACGGTTAATTCTGAATGGTATACGACCATTTGTTTACCAGAAGTCTTTGAAGAAATAAGAAAGGACAACCGACAACGCAGAATCATATTACATCACGACAATGCTAGCTGTCACACCTCAGCTGAAACAACTCAGTTTTTGGAGGGTCAAAAGATCGAATTGACTGGTCATCCGCCGTACAGCCCTGATTTGGCACCTAACGATTTCTTTTTATTTCCATACGCGAAGAACAAATTACGTGGTCAACGTTTTTCGAGCCGCGAAGCGGCTGTTGATGCGTTCAAAATGCACGTTTTGGAGATACCTCAATCAGAATGGAAAAAGTGCTATGAAAATTGGTTCCAGCGTATGCAAAAGTGTGTCGATCATCGCGGCGAATATTTTGAAAAGCAATAAAACCATATTAAATGATATATGTTTGTTTCTTTTTTTAATTCCGGATACATAAATAGCAGCCCTCGTACAATCCAGTGGAAGTTAGTCAGAAGGATGTAAGTGAATAATCAGTTTTCAGATAACAATCAGACATAACAGTTGAACAAACTCTATTTTAGAAAAAGTTCCATCTTTAAAAAACTACGCTACTAACATCCAAAACTCATACTTTCTGATCACTGTAGGTACGTAATCGTACCTCGCAACTCAAAAGTCACATGTTACAATCGGAAGACATGATCTGCCCATATACAACATGGTCATGTCCATGCGTCCCGGTCTCTTCCTCATACATGGCACAGTCCATTTATGGACTACACGTCATGCAATGTACAGACAGCAGAAAGTGTCTTAAGAAATTTGCTTTTGCTAGCAGAAAATAATACGAGTCAAAAAATCAGATTATAATTTCTAGGTATGTACAATTTTATTAACATTTTTGGATTTTTCTAGGCTGAGTCAAAAATTTACTGATGACAAAGTTTTCTGTTATCGTTCTGAGTAAAGCTTTTTCAATGGGACGTACATAAAACTTTTCTGTCTTTCTTTTAAAACTGATCGATCCTGTTTACTCAGATTTACTCATATGATTTTTTTTTTGCAAATAAAACTGGTTCTTCCGTAGAACATTTTCATTTCCACCATTGAATCCTTTCAGTGGTGCACTTTTTACTTTTTAGGACTTGAACAAAGTTAACATTTTCAAAACTTAAAATATCCTGCTACTTCTGCTGACTGTACTTACAGTCTGTCATGACTCATGTTGTCTGTATGTAAAATTTATTTCGCTAAAGATTTATATATGGCCAGCGAGTTAAGGTTTTCTCCCAAACTTTTCAGGGTATGGTGATTCAATTAGGTAACCAACCAGTTAAAGAGTTAACGATACTTGTTTGTGAAAGTGATACAACAATAATTATTATTCTCATTGAACCTGACTTATACTGATATTAAATAACTATAACTGAGATACATGTCAAGGAAACAGTGGTAGAATATTGTTTGAATGTGTCAGTTTTGTTATCATTGTTACAAATTTCATAACAAAACAGTATTTAAAACGAAACTGCCCATAAAAATGAAATACTATGATTATTTTCAGCAAAACGATCAAAACAAATGGATGAGTCACACGACAAAAGTGCATCGCCAGCCCTGTGGTGAACTCCTTGTAATCGAGCGGCGTCTGCGCATGACTCGCGAATTGATTGTTCCAAACTAAGGGTAGGGTTGCCAAATATAAAATGAAATCATTTTTAAATTCGTATATTTCAAGCATAAATAGCGCTAATAATTAAATATCTTGATAGAAAAAGATTCGTGTAAAGATAAATATTTTAACTGAAATGTAAAATGCATAATATGGATTGATATATCTTAGGTACCTACAGAGCAAAGTCGGGGAAAATATTTGCCAGATATGAAACTCAAACAATGTTATACCCATGTCAACATTGATAAAACGGAACAATAAGACTTATTAATACAAATTCAATATAGACGTCGGATATTTGATCCACGAACAATGGAATCATTCATTCATGAACGAACTTTTGTGAATGAAAACCCAACAGTGGAAACATTTGAATATCGCATGACAAGAAACATTATCGCTTTGATTAATTAAACCGGAGAGAGAAGGAAAGAAAATTATAATTAGTTTTGCGATGCTTAAGTTGTTTGTTGGGATTGGGACCTACGTAGTTTCTATTATTCGTAGGTCGGAAGTTGGGACTCAAAGAAGGTTGAAGCCAAACGAGAGTAATTTGTGAGTTGTGACTTACGCGAGTTTACGCGACCGAAATTCTGCGACTCACAAGTTGTGAGTCGCAGAATTTCGGTCGCGTATATATCTTTTGACTTTTCATACAAATCATGACTCATAAAATTACGCTCGTGTGAATCAAACAGGACAGTATGAAACTGAATGCAGCAGAGTTTCTGCACTTTCTGCCAGCCGAAATTCTGCGACTCACAAATAACGCTCGTTTGGCTTCACCCTAAGTGTCTAAGCGCACTAGGCCGAAGTTATGCGGCGTAAATTCCGCATGACTACGCCCGGAATGTATTTTATATAGGATCAGAATTACATAATATACAAATTTTTTCTTATATAAAACACAAACGAGTATAAACAATAATTAAATTGCCTCATAACGACATACAATTTAATTAGTCATTGCGGTTTTTACTAGATTACTAATAATAATTTACTTTTGCGTCACTAATCATTATAATATTATAATTACCCGTTTACAAACAAGTATCACTAGTATTTTAATATTAAACCAAATTAAAAAAATCAAGTATGTGAGTGAGTAAAAAATTTGTTAGACAAATCTAAATTTAGTACATTATACTAAATTTCGATTTGTCTAACAAATTATTTGTTAAAAAAATAAAGGAATATATATTTTTTTTTCTTAAAAGTGCCAACCCTACGGCAAGTAACGTTCTCGCCGATGACTTCACTCGGCTCCACAACTGCACATTATTTACACAGGCCGCCAGAGGAATTAGCTCAACGAGATGTGAGATCGACTGATTTCTGGAGGTAAATGCTATTTTAATTGAGAGCCTCTCAAGCCAATGCGCTTCTTGAGATAGTGACAGACTGTAACATGTACCTATTAAGAATAGTGGGAATAATATGGTGGCAAGAACCAACAGAAGATCTACCGAGTTACTATGTAATGCTATCTAATGCTCTTTCAGTCCGGAGCTTAATGTAGATTTTAGATGTGGTTACATAATAAAATTAATATATTATCTCATCGATATCAGAAACTTAGGCTCGTATAAATAGTTAGTACTCAAGATGCATCTCGATCTCAAGACACGGTTCAGGCTCTGTGATTGGTTGGCTGTCAAAATTTGGACCAATCACAGAGCCGAACCGCGTCTTGAGACCGCGTTGCATCTTAAGTATTGACTATTTATACGGGCCTTAAATAGTGCGATTCAGGATAATGCAGTTCGGTCTGCATGACTAGTTGTCATGAAGGGGGCATGATCTAATAGTCATAACATTTACTATAGTCATAGAGTAATAAATAGTTATCTATAACATATTTTGACGTGGGAGAGCCATGCTTCGGCACGAATGGGCCGGCTCGACCGGAGATATACCACGTCCTCACAGAAAACTGGCGTGAAACATCGCTTACGTTGTGTTTCGCCGAGTGAGTGAGTTTACCGGAGGCCCAATCCCCTACCCTATTCCCTTCCCTTCCCATCCCTACCCTCCCTTACCCTATTCCCTCTTAAAAGGCCGGCAACGCACCTGCAGCTCTTCTGATGCTGCGAGTGTCCATGGGCGACGGAAGTTGCTTTCCATCAGGTGACCCGTTTGCTCGTTTGCCCACTTATTTCATAAAAAAACATACTGATACTGATGTATAAAACTACAATATTAAATTAAATCAATTAATTCTACTAATTAGATCAACTTTAAGGCCGGTATAAATAGTCAGTATTCAAGATGCATCTCGGTCTCAAGACACGGCTCTGTGATTGGTTGGCTGTCAAAAATTGGACCAATCACAGAGCCGAACCGCGTCTTGAGACCGGGTCGCATCTTAAGTACTGACTATTTATACCTACGGGCCTTAGATAACGAGCTGATAAAACAACGCAATAATATTAAAAGCATTTAGGGTACATGCTGCTCTACTTCCTGATAAGTGCCGAAAAGGCTATCCACCACTACACTTGACAGATGAAGTATGGAGAATCTGTCAAAAAAGTTCGCCTATTCGCCACTTCATTTTCAGTGGTCAAACAGGCCCTTAGTTTGCAAAAATCAACACGCTATTGATAATACCATGTGCAGATATATATCAAGATTTATTTCTGTGGATAATACAAGTACAGACGAAGAGCAATTCTGTTATGCCAGGAACAAACTTAAATCGCCCACTTCCTCATTACTCTCATTAGTGACGACTTAGGATTAACCCTCCGGCGACTGCACTCCCGGGCTGTGTCTGTCATTCCGCGAGGGAGTTGGGACCCCAAATACTCATTATCGCTTCTATTGTCACTACTTTACTTTGTTGCAAATATTGCACAGAAGATATTTATACAATGATATTTTGTAAGTTTTATCATTTGGTATTGGTAAAAATTAATTAGAAAAATTTTGGGAAGAGTCTTTGAAACCAAATTCAATAATTGAGTCCAGCGCATTTCATCGACACCATTTCAATTTTCCAATCGATTGAATTATATGTTTTAACTATGTCAAAATGTAGGTTAGTTGGAGAAATTTGTTATGTATAGTGGTAACTCATAGGGGAAATAGAAAAAGTAGAGCGACCATTCCCCTGTTGGTAAGTGATAATATTATACTTTATAAGCACTGTTATAAATAACTTCAATTTATAGTCCACACATAGGTTTCTAGAGGGACCTATCCTAGTGAACTAAATGTTTAAAAACCTACATCTATGCCAAATGAATGTTTTCTGGTAAACTGGTGAGTGGTGCCTAAAAGACCTGTGCGTCATATTGGTTAAACCTAGTAAAAATAAGGTATACTATTTACAACGTAATTTCCAATTGAATCAGGCAATCCATTAAAAATGACATCAAAATGAAATTGCATAGTTTACAAAATCTTAACATACTTTGTTTTTTAGTTATCATGTTACAGTATTAAAATCACAGTTAAATTCAGTAAAACTCAGCAAACGACTATGCTTTCTATAGATTAAGTCAATTTAAGTCAAAAGAAATGAAAATTTGCGAACGAAAGTTATCGTCCTAGATACGTCTAGGGTAGTGGGTATATCAGACCGGGCGATACATATAATTAACCAGTTTCCACTTTCATTTGTCGGGTGTATAATTACAGAGTAAATACTGCTTTTAGATTGACGTTAAATAATTTATTACTTTAAATAATTTATCACTTCAAATAATTTGTCACTTTTCTCTCTAGTGGGGTCTAAAGGACCACAGTACTGCTATTGAAGGTTGTTTTTTGGGATTGGGACTAAATACTGCGTTTTTAATTATCATACCCAGCAGTTAATCAAAACTCTATAATTTACAACATAAACAATGGGTGTAACAAAACTAAGTGATAATACTTTAAGTTTAGGGTGTGTATGTGTTCCTTGTAAAGAGTTCACTGTGAAAGTAGCAGCGCTGAAAGTCCAATTTTTTTGTGATTTGTATGGGCAAGCCGCCCCAGCGTCACGAATTTCCCCATACAAAAGTGAAAAAAAATTTGCTCTCTCAACGCTGCTACTTTTACAGTGAACTTTATACACGTCAGTCATACACAGTACACACCCTAAAGTATCATCACTTAGTTTCGTCATCGTGACACCACGACACCCTATAGAATATCTTACATACTGTCAAATAAAAACATACTTAAATATGAACTTTTTTAGTACTCTACAATTCGGTCGAGTTAGCTCCGTACATGGCGGCCATGCATCTATATAACTCGACCGAGTTGTAGATATGCAAACAGAACTAATCTGTACCTTCCGTTAACTTTCATAATAACTGACGAAGAATCATCAAGACGTATAGATAAACATTAAACATACATTAATTTTAATAGCATTGTTTGTTTGACTTTCGCCACTATTCCAACTGTAAATTATCCTTTTAGATAAGGTTTCTGGCTTAACCATTCGGTCCCATTTTCCTGTTTGCATGTATGCTTTTGTTATGACATAAATAAAATTAAATAAAAACTTTGAAATAAAATTTTCAAAAAGTGGGTACTTGAAAATATTATAGAAGATTTTCAAGTAGATGCGTTTATATCCATTTAAATTTTAACCCCCGTTGAAAAGAAAGGTAACAGTACTCACTCTACAAAATACTACGCACCTACCCATTTGAGTAATATAGATAATAATAACATCTAGCATCTACCTTAAAAAACAAAGTAATATCCCTAAAGTAAACATTGGAAAAACACAGGATACAAACTTACATGTTTCGACTTTTTATTCCTTCTCCTCGTAAACATAACTCATCACTACACTTTTCCGAAACTTTCTGTAACTTTCCGCACTTTCCGAAACTTTCCGTATCTTTCCGAAACTTTCCGTACTTTCTGAGAATATCGTGCTAATCACGAAACAGGAGCAGGAGTTACGTAGTCCCAGGCATCGAGTGCCACACTAAATGACATAACTCGAGTGTCAATTATGACGAGACCTATGACTGTATACACATTACACAGAGTAGCGAACGCACAGGTAAAATGATGATACGCGCTTTAAGGGCGAAACCAAACGAGCGTAATTTGTGAGTCGTGAGCCGCAGAATTTCTGCCGGGCAGAATTCTGCTGCATTCAGTTTCATATAAAAGTCATGTTTGATTCACACGGCGACTCAAAATGAGAAATTCTGCGGCTCACGACTCACAAATTACGCTCGTTTGGCTTCACCCTAATGCTCTAGTACCTTTTTTCACGGTGGGAAATGCATGACGCATTCCCGGCAAGTGGCAACCCGGGGGAAAGGCCGCCGGGACATGTGGGAAACATAACACAGAATCAAAGTATTTAGTGACTGCTACTACACATTTACACAATGTGACTCGAATCAAGATAAAAATTATTTTAATAAATTTTATTTCAAAATTGTAAAAAAAGAAAAAAATATTTCAATAGCACCTAGCCACCTGCATTATGAAATCGTTCTTCTATGTACAATTCAATAGTTTTCATTAGTAACACAGTAAAAATAGCAATGATTTTTATCAAAAAAATACTATGTCAATTGCCAACAAAATCAGTCTTTGTTGAAAAATAAAATCTGGTATTTATGACTAGATTTTACCTTTTTGAGCAGCATAATAATTTATATTATCAGAAATAAGAATCGAAATCGCTGTAAATAATATTGTTCAAATCAGTACACCCCAATTCGGCTATTTTATATTAATACCTACAGCTTTGATATGATTTAGGTGCAGCCTCGGTACAATACAATGACAAAAATGATAATGTTACACAACCGCAAAATGCGTATTTTTGATTGGTTAAAAATAAATTGTTCAACGTATACGTAGAGCATACTAAATGCAATTTGAGACTGGATCAAAGTAGATGATGGATTAATAAAGCAGAATCGGGTGCACACTAGTGTACAGTATACATTTAAAGTAAAAAAAAAATGTACATAATATCGCTCAAGTGTGCAATGTAAAATAAAATAAAAAGTAGCGCATGCACAGAGCTATCTGTGCATGCGCTACTCTGTGCAGGTTTATCGTTCGTCTGTCGTATGCAATTACAGAACGAGGTAGTAAACTGCTCATTATATTACTCATGACTCATGAGCTTTGTTTTCGGAATTTTTTGAATAGATAACGATTTTTGTCGTCAATAAGATAAACAACAAAACAACGTAGAACTCAATTCTTCGGCCAGTTACGATAGAATAACGCAGCCTCTCCACGTTGGCCAATGATGGACAAATATCGATGACGAAGATGTTGACAAGATTGTGCGTACTATGCAATCATGGGGGTTATCCATCATACTTTACTTACATAGCTTGCTTGCAGCTAGGTTTGCATAGCAAGCTCATCTTCTCCTGAGTTAGGGCCTGTTTCACCACTTACCTGATAAAGTGCCGGATAGATTATCTACAACTTATTTGAAAGATTATCCATACCCTATCTGTCTAGTTAAGTGGTGGATAGCCTATCCAGCACTTATCAGGAAGCGGTGAAACAGGCCCTATAAGTGTTCTTTTTTACCCTCTGTCCCTAGCTGAGGAACCTGATTTGACAAATTGTTGCCTAGTTTTGCATGTATTAATAAGAGTTAAAACCATTATAATTATGCTATCAAAAGTATAGAAAAAATATTTAATGTCGATAATAGCATAGACAAATCAATTTAATTTGTCTATGATAATATCCAATAGCTATGTCCACACTGTGCCTTTTTCTATTCATTAAGGGCATGCATCATATCGCAGTCAACAGAGCACGTGAGGCATGCCTGCGACGCATGCCCTCTGACTTCTGAGTTCTGACCGTATCCAAAGCTTTCGCTTTGTTCTTTAATGACAATGTCACAGAATATATAATAGTACTCCGACAATGTTGACGTTGCGTTCGTTGACGCATTCAATTATTGGATGCGCCAATATGAAAGTTGAATGTCAAAAGATGATGAAAATTGAAGATGAAAGTGCACAATGTGGACATATTAAATAAAGACGTAAAGTAAACATGCATTAATATACGTATTCCGTCCAATATATTACTATACTTATCATATTTTGCATAAGACCTATTAGACCTAAGTTATGCTAAGTCTAGACCTGCCTTAACCTAGTTCTATTATGTAATTAAATTATTGAACCGAGTTATGAATATGGCTAAGAAATATTATTTACTAGAAAACGGAATTACTAGCCAGTAATATTACACGACGATCCGCGCGGCTATTCTGACGTTATTACAAGGAATTTCGAGGAAACCGTGCATTTTTAAAATAGCCTTTGTTAATCCCCGTGGTTTACTCTAATGTCTGTGCCAAATCATATAAAATCGATCCACTTGTTCTTAAGATTAATTCGTTCAATTAAACAAATTTTTTAGCTTTGTAATAAAACTAGCTGACGCCTTAACTCTGTCGCGCCAAAACGCGTTTATCGCGCGGGAACCGTGCATTTTACCGGGATAAAAAGTATCGTCCTTTCTCGGGACTCAAAGTATCTCCATACCAAATTTCAGCAAAATTGGTTCAGCGGTTTGGGCGTGAGGTAATAGACAGACAGACAAACTTTCGCATTTATAATAAAAAATAATATTAGCATAGATATCTAAGTATAATTATATAGTGTAGAAGTATAAAATATATACGTCTCGTTTGACAAGCTGATACATTATTTATAACGAAACTACAAGTTAATTATTATTAATACTTTCACTATCATGTCAGTAAAATGTAACGACTTATAGGTAAGTGATATATCAATAATTATTTTATCAAAATTAAATTTAGTGTAGCAATTTTTCTCCACTATTTTTATAATTGGAAAAATATAAATATGGAACCTTTACACGCTAGCCAACGGTCAGATTGTTTTGACATTGGCATAAAAAAACATACTAAAAAGGCGAAAGTTTGTGAGTGTGTTTGTAATTTCTTTACGCAAACTCCTAAACAAATATTGATGTGATTTGACAGAGTAATAGTTTGAGATTACCCTTAATATCTTAAGATAAACAAAAGATTTGTTTCCAAACCAATAAAAATGGCACTATATTTTCGCTGTGGCCGTAGCTGGCCCAATGGCAATGTGGTCCAATTAAATAGTCATTAACGAAGACCAAGTCGTTCGGGGTCACGGTGAATGTTGCTACAGACAGACGGACAGTAACAATTAATTTATGCTAATTATTCACACACTCGTTTATTCATGAATAAACATGATATCTAAAAAAGTCTGTTTATTAATAACACCATTAACACCATTTGGTATTTATGACTCCAAAACTGATAACGAAAAACATAGTGTACAGTTTTTATCTGTAGCGAAAGTGTTTGTGTCTTTTATCTTTTCATGCTTAAACAGCTAGATATAAGAGTTTTTATGAAAATTAGTATTGGGATTTCAAGTTCCAGAAAAATATTAGATTTTATCTTGGAAAACGTTACAGAATTTCGGTGCAACGATATTCCAGGTAACGTCTAGTCTTTTAATATTATAATGTATAGTACATTATAGAGAAGTTGATTCCTAGGCAGATGGGGGACCTACGTAGTTTGGTCGCGTTACGTCAAACCCAGCTGACAGTTCACAATTAACATTAAATTGACGTGCTCCGATCAAATGACGTTGTTGTTCTCTCAACTGCCTAGGAATCAATTTCCTCGATGGTACTATCAGAGAAGTTGATTCATAGGCAGATGGCAGACCTTCGTAATTTGGTTGCGTTATGTCAAACCCAGCATATCTAACATTGAATTGACATAATCCGGCCACATGACGTAGTCCTGTTGTGCGAGTTTCTTACGTCGGTTCTTCTCGCCGCCGGGTTAGTTCCCGAACCGGTGGTAGGCATCTTAGTTTCTTTGTTCTTTCTACGACGTTCAAAAAGAGTATTTATGATACCTATTTTGAATAAAAATATTTTTTATTTATTTATTTACCTGTCAACTACCTCATAAATCAATTTCTTCGATGGTACATAGTACATACAATAGAAAAGTTGAGACATTAGGTAGGTACCACTGGTTGATCTGTGTACCATAATATTCAAGCTTATACAGTAATGTGAAAGTCCGGTATTGGAACCGGCGACCCGCGCCTATCGCGTTACAACTTACATCCAGTAACCACGGTCCACTAGGCCGCTTGCACCCGCAGCTTGCCTCACATCAAAGTGTGGGCTGCACTTTACACATGTTGCAGTGAAGGGTTAACATTGATGTAACTAATAAGTATAAATATCCTAGGAGTTTAACCACAAGGTTTTATGCTGCAACCACTAAAGTTAATTATTCGTTAAAAATGTCCACAATGGTCCATGATGGACAAATACATGCGAACGTGAGCGTGTAGTGGGGGCATATTCGTTTTTTGAATGCCCACAACGATAGCTGTGAAATCATGGTTACAATCATGGTTATCCTTTTGCAGATGGATCTACTAATGCAGCACATATCAGTGGGCTGAATAGGCTCTGATTTCTGAAGCTTCGCATGCTGACCAAGCTGTTTGGCTAGCACGAAATCGCCTACTTCAATTGGTGAATAATACAACACTATCATTGGTATTTTAACAATCAAGCCCACTCTATACGTTGGGCTATAATGGGCAGCCGCAAAATATTGTGTTCTTGTATTATAGCTGAAATAGTAGGTATAATATGCAATTTTAGACAAATATTCGGGCGTTTATTATGGCCCAACCCAACGTATAGACACTAGACAGTGCCGGATTTATATTTTTTGTGAGTAAAGGCCACTTTAATTTTACCGCACTATGTACGTACTCTGCCGACCATAGGCCATGGCCTATACTGCCTATTATCTATACATATAAAATTACAAGTCCTGACTGACTGACTGACTGACTGATTCATCATCGCTGAGCAAAAATTGTTAAAGTTACAGCCACGAAATTTGGTGAGCAGGGTTGTTTTATTAAGTAGACACCCACTAAGGAAGGAATTTTTGAAATTTTAACCCCAAGGGGGTGAAATAGGGGTTGAAAGTTTGTATGAAAGTCCGTCATTTCTTAAATTAGAAACTTGAAACTTTATATTTGGGTTACTGAATAAAAATGAATGAACACGTATTTAAGCGTTTTTGGAAATTCTACCCCAAAGCGGGTGAAATTGGGGTTGAAAATTTGAATGAAAGTCCGTCATTTCTTGAGTTAGAAACATGAAACTTTATTTTTGGGCTACTGATTAAAAATAAATAGGTATTTAGGCGTTTTTGGAAATTCTACCCCCAAGGGGGTGAAATTAGGGTTGAAAGTTTGAATGAAAGTCCGTCATTATTTAAGTTAGAAACATGAAACTTTATTATTGGGTTACTAATTAAAATTGAATAGATGTAATTTAGGCGTTTATGGAAATTCTACCCCCAAGAGGGTGGAATTGGGGTTGACAGTTTGTATGAAACTTTGTCAATTTTATTTGTAAACCGATCGGGCTGAGAGTTGAGACTGTGTATGCATAAAGATACTATGACATAGGCATCCCCTCAGAAAGGAATTTAATAAATTCCACCCCTAAGGGGATGAAATAGGGGATGGAAGTTTTTTACAAATTTTCTTAGACTTTCGACTGATTGAACCAATTATTAATGAAGGCGTTCGCTTTAATAGGATGTGGGTTACTGAATAAAATCGTAGGAAAGTCAATTCTGTACATTGAATATTTTTGAAAAACAATATTAATTGGGACGTGATCTAACTATGCTAACGCGGACGAAGTCGCGGGCAACAGCTAGTAAAATATAAATCCAGAACTGCCTACAGGGCTGAATCTAAACCCATTTGTCCCATTGCATAGAGTTGGTATTTATCTGGGGGCACGGCAGTGACCCAGCGAAGCCTAGATAGTATTTACCTGCAAACACGCGCACAGCGGCCAGCGCCGGCGCAGCGCGTGCGGCATCTTGCGCGCGGGCTCGGGCGGGGGATCGCCGCACGCCCAGCGCACGAGACGCGCGCGCGCCGCCGCCGCCGCCTCCACGCCGCTCGACCACGACGGCAGGCCCTGGGGACAAAGACGATGGGTGTTATTGAGAGGTCAAGTAAGAATGGACAACAGTAGTGTACGGATATAGACTGATGATGATGATAATAATGATCATGATGATGAAACAAAGACATAATATTATTATGATAGCTACAAGAAACGTATGAGAGAAGTTGACGAAGAATAAACAATACAAGGGTAGTGGCAATAAGACACGAATTCCAAAACATAGGTAAAGCTGCAGAGACAAAAAAGGAAGTAAAATAAGCCACGAATCACGATGTTCCTTCGGTAAACAAATATGCCGTTTATAACATCTTAAGGATAATATTATCTAAGACCGTAACTTATTGCGGAGAAAATCATAAAAATGCGTAATAAAAAATAAGTAGATAGGGTTACTTAATATAACCGCAACGCTTTTCGCGACAGTAGATCAGGTAAAGATAATAAAAGTTAGGAATAACAAAAAAAAGTTTGATAATAAAGATAATATGTTTGTAGAAAGAGTGATTACTGGGTGAGGATATAGATTACCGGGATTTATTAACATATTAAATACCTTTACTCATAATAACAGTAAAAATAAATTCAGTGTAATTGGTAATTTGACGGCTTGCCGATTAATTGATTCTAATTACTTCACATCCTACCACAACCGATCGAGCGAGACTGTTATAATACAATTTACATATTGCTTTGCCTATTGAGACACCACATGTTTGTAAAGGTGATGGTTGGAAGCGGACGACATGAAGCAACAGCAGACAACGTGTCGCAGCGACACAACTGCCAATCGTCATGCCGCTGCCGCGCCGCTGCCCGACGCAGCAAGTACGTAGAAGGTTAGGTGTAAATGTTCACTCGCGAGTTGCGTCGTTACTGCCGCAGAACACAGAAGTATTCAGGGCAATATTGCCAACAGCGCGAGGAGCAGCGGCTATGAAATTGCCTCCAAAGTTACATGGAGTGGTCAAATAAACTCATAGAACCAGACGTGTCGCTGCGACTCTCGTCTGCCGTTCCTTCATGTCGTCCGCTTCCAACCGATACCATTAGAATAATAATAATAATAATAATAAAATGCTACAATAATTTACATATTATTGCTTTGCATATTGAGCCATGTTTACATGTTTGTAGGACTTTCTCAACCAGCGGATGGGCGCTTTACCAATCTTCCGTTGACAGTGGAAACAGTAGTTTATAGAGAAATTATACGGAGGAAGGAGGCACTTAGATAATTTTCACATTTTTCCACTTTGATGGAAAGTTGGTAAGCTACAATTTCAAGGCAATAAGAGTAGTCCAAAAATAGTTCAGTCTATCTAAACGAGTAGAATATAATAGATTAGAAAGGATCAGATAAGACCAAAGCTCCAAGCCACAGTCCACAATAACAGAAACAAAATAAACAAAACACCAATTTATAATCTGAGACTAGACAACATAAAATATGCATTTATAATGAAGCCGATTAATCAAGTTATCTATGCAAATATCATATTTATCTAACCGCGTTTTAGAACCTGTCAAAATTAATTAGATATCCCCTAAGCCTATCGTAAAAAATCACAAATAAAATCATAAACGTATAATTAACGCGTTACAAATCACAGAATATAAGGACATAAAATATTATAATAAGCAGCTGTCAATTTAAAATGTTTCGAAATCTCAATAATTACAGTTAAAGTTTACACAGACTATAAGAAGCTACCACATGTAGCTTGTGGTAGCTTCTTACAAGCTGGTATAAAATGATTTTTGACAAAAATCTGTTGTGTCAGCTGAATCATCTGTAGCAGTGAGAGGTTGACCTCTCACTGCTTGAGCTCTCAATACCCCAAAGTTTCATTCTTACCAGTGGGTACAGGGTAAGTTGGTTTCTTCTTTATTTTTAAACACATTGGGGTTCTTTCTGATACACAGCAAATTTTATGTGCATCAATTTTCCATAATCGATTTTAACGAATCTTTGAATGTGTTCAATAATTGAGTGGCGCGGAAGGCGAAAACGTTACCGTTTGACTTTCATTGTGCTGACGCAACCTTAGGAAGTGTGGAATGCGAACGCCCGTAGACGAGACTAGACGTAGAATACGTAGATAGATCAATAATCTTTGATTAGTTTCCAGTTTCTGAAGGCTTTTTCACAGAAGTTCCATTCAATAGCGTTCATGATTGGCTAACAGCATTAGCCAATCAAATACGCTTGTTAATAGATCTCCTCAAATAAGCTCAGGAACGAGGCAAAAAACCTGTTACTTAAAGGGTAAATGTGGATGTTTCACTTTTTCACATAATATGACTGACATTTTGTTTGAGAAATCAAATTAATCCAAATTGGAAAATTATGACACACGTTCTAAATATTGATCAGATAATAATAAATAGGATCTGAATATTAATTGTCGATTAATTATTAACGTGACACAAACATCAGAAGCGAAACTCAAAGTGCAGCATCTAGACCAGTTCAACATCGAATATAGCACGCTTGATTAGAGAATGCCAGTAAAAATATGATCACATCAGAGTATAACTTATCGTACAAATCACCAGGCACTTATGTCGGCTACACACGAAGGTTGGAGGCCTTTCCGGAAAAAATATTTCATACATAGACAATTTCTTCCTTCTTCGTTAATCTTTATGTATTAATATTTACTTTTTTTATTTGGTACCAACTACCATAAGCAAAAGAAAAAGAAACTACATATTTTATTGCAAATATCACTACTTTGCTTGAGATCATTGCACCTTTTAAATAAGATTTTTGATAACAAATACGATTAAAAATTTTGACCCTGCAACCATGTTGACTGAGTTAAATTATTTTAACTTAGCAATCAAAATCTTAAAGAATCTTAGTTCTATCGTTGATCCACCCAACTTCACTTATAAGCCTAGTTCTGCACTTGATCCTATTGACCTTCAGCACCCCACCACGTTTCATCATCTGAACTTTATCCGACATTTGCGCTTGCGCAGATCGAAACGATAACTGACGTTACAACGACTACAAAATCGGGTTAGGCGAATTGAGCAACTGTTAGCTTTGTATGCATTCTTTGGTTTATAATTATTTTCCTTAAATATTTGTATTTCACCACTTTAATATTAATTAGTTTATAATGTAACGAAACAATAACTTAATAGCATAAAGTGTGTCAGTCTCCCTCCGGAGGTTTCCCAACTTAAAATCCCAATGCTCGTCTTTCTGCCGTAGGGCTTGGCTCGATAGTGCCCAAGCGAGATGTCACCTAGCCTTGATAAAAGCTCAATGCGACATCAATCATGAAACTATTAGATCAAACGGAAACACAGTTATACTTCACGACTTATCAGCTGTCATCATCATACCATACTTCCGTTTGCCCCAATGATTAATGCCTGATAGCAGACATAGTAGACATTTCTCTGAGGAAGCACCTCAAACTGGTACAAGATAAACAATGCCGGCAACACAATGGCCGAGTCAGCTGACCGTGAACTCGATGGTGGCGTAACAATGCACGGCCTGAGGGATCCATGGCGGTGGGGAAACTTCCTCGGACGCATTAGGTTCGGTATAACTACCGATGCAATGTCGGAAAGTTTTCCGACTGCCTTCCGACCCATTGCTAAGGTTGTAGCCTTATAATTAGAAAATATAGTAGGTGCTTTGAGTGATGCAATTGACGGTATCCTAAATCGATAGGTCGAAAGAATAAAATATAATGTCTGTTACACTTTCTCGGAAATCCTGGACAGGACATTCGAATGTTGAAGACTGGACATTCGAATGTTGGAAAGCTACCAGAAAAAGCGTTCTGCATCATATCTATGTCTCCAGTCAGCAATATAATCAGACAATCGTAGAAAACAATTTCTCAGAGTTGTTTGTGCTTCTACATCATCACCATCACATCTTACTCTATCAAGTCTGTTTGTTCCTTCATATCGTTGATAAACTTCTGACAGGTTTGACCTTAGATTTGACGGCACTTTCTCCTTTGGGGTGATAAGGTAAAAGTTGACAACGACCTTCCTTGCGGAACGAAACTTTTTTTTTTAAACTCGTACATTTGTAGACGTCGTTTTCGGATTTTTGCTCATAAAAAAGTATGGCGAGTGGTGACTTATCGGCAATGATAACCTTCATTCATGTAGGTTAAATAAATAAATTTCGAGGCATAATTAATTATCAATTATCATTAATAGACAGAGGCGCAGCAGGTATTTACAATTTACATAAAAAGTTGAAACCCGTTTGCGAACAAAGAGACAAGACCGCCTTGTTTGGACGACGTAGGTCAGACTGGGTGAGATTTCCAGGTTCTGCGTGACCTAGGTTTTGCATTTCCGCATCATCATCATCGTCATGATTATGACTATTAGCAACGTCATTATCATCAGACTACTCAAATTTATAGTTTGGGAGCTATTATTCTAAATTAAATCAAATACAATCGCATTTTTTTAAGCTACTGAAAAATTAAAAGCAATTCTTGTTGAATAGAATAGACTTCTCTAGTATAAAATGTCTCTTAATTTCAGTCCAGACTCCAGACACATTTTTCAGGTAGACACAACTTTCAATTTCTGGTAAATTTAAGAAGCACGTGAAAGAATTATTATCTACTTATGTTATAAATGATATTGGCATTAACACCTCATAAAATCATCATCTCATCCCATACATTGAAATTTGAAAGACCAAGTTTATGGAATTCTCATCGAAGAACCCATAGTCAATACCCCTAAACGTGAGAAACCTCGAGGCCATAAAACGTAATGAGAATTTGACGACATTTGGAATGCCTTTATTACATCTCGCTTATATCTCGTTGTCTTTCAAACATGGAGCGACCTTTACGACTTTATGTTACCCCATTTACACTTTTACCGATTCGTAGAAGTCGTACTGGTCATTGAATTTTGTTGTTCGTGGAATAAGACGGTAAAGGAGCAGTCATCACCTGAACACTTAGGGGGCGTCCACAAATTACGTGAGGTGTTTTTTTTTAAATTTTTTTACGTGAGATTTGCCGAGACCCCCCCTCTCCCCAACGTGAGATTAGATGAGATTTGACTGGACCCCCTCCCCCCCTAAACACCTCACGTTATTTGTGGACGCCCCCTTACCTATTCTATCGCCTTGATATTTTCAGAGTTTTGACCAATCGACCAATCAGAACACGTTATTGACATTGTAAGACTAATATTTCGTAGTTTGTATCGAGACTGCATGGAAACCATAATAATAAGTATCCAAACTAAACGACGAATCTACTGACTACAAACGATTTAAATGTCTGCAAACGCCAGTTGGTCTTTGAGCCACTTGATTATTCGAAAGAGAGATCTAATATTGGACACAGAGATGGACCATAAAACTATAATAAACTAAGTACCTATAATTTGCATGACGTACATTGGTAAATGTACTTTACATCATGTTTATTACCATCCGTTTCCTAAGTAAGTGCAGAGTAAAACTTTCATCCATTTCCGTTAGCCTAAAACTGTCGTGTGAAAGCAAGGATGTGATAAATACTAATACATAACTACTTAATTATATAACAATAGTAAACAGCTAATTATAATATCGCCTAAGACCATAATATATACCACTATCTATCGCCTAAGTCCTAAGACAATATAGACCACTAGATAACGCCCACAACTGCCGGCCCGGCGGCATAACCCACCGGACAAGGCCGGCGGCCTAATTTTGAAAAAGCTTGCCGGCGCGGCGCTGCGGCACACCAAATCCGCCGTCCCGACCGCCCGCCCGCCCAAATTCGTTTTTCGCGCAGGAACCGTAACTTTTTGCTGGATAAAAAGTATTGTACGTCCTTTCCCGGGACTCAAAGTATTCCCACAACAAATTTCAGCAAAATCGGTCCAGGAGTTTGGACGTGAAGATGTAACAGATAGACAGACACACATTCGCTTTCATAATATTAGTATGGACGGTTTTTTCTGCGTAGGACAGAGTGTTCACGTTTTGACAAACTACTGCACTACTCGATCATTCAACTAACTACAAAGATAATAGAGCGAAGCACCGTAGTTTTTTGGTAGTTTCTGCATAAAAAGCGTACTTTAATTTTTTTGTGAAAACAAAGGTCTTGGTGTTTTATTTTTTTATCTAAGTCCATTACTAGTAAATGATACATAGTAAGCACATAACAGTAATAACTACGTAATAAAATGGCGATCAGTTTTTATGAAACCTTGCTAGCTACCGGGTAGGAAATATAGACTAGCGAATTCCAATGTCCAGATGATCAGCCATTTCAAACTTGTTAGTTGTTGTCATTATCAAGAACATAGATAAAGTCGTACATAAGATGTCAGACAGTAGATAGGAATTTTAATGTTTTATTCACCGGAATCAAAGCCCACAGCCCAGCCCACAGCGCTGGTGGTCACCGCATGTTTTTCGTGTGTGGTCTTCTTTCGAGAGTACAAATATTACGTCCAACTTTTCTTTTAGGGTTCCGTACCCAAAGGGTAAAAACGGGACCCTATTACTAAGACTTCGTTGTCTGTCCGTCTGTCCGTCTGTCTGTCTGTCTGTCTGTCTGTCTTCTGTCTGTCTTCAGGCTGTAAATCAAGAACGGTAATAGCTAGAGTTTTGATATTTTCACAGATAATGTATATCTGTTGCCGCTATAACAACAAATACTAAAAATAAAATAAAATGAATATTTAAGGGGGGCTCCCATACAACAAACGTGTTTTTTTGGCCTTTTTTGCTCTATATCAAAAATGGCAACAGGTAGGTACTTGAATTTTTCACAAAATCCTTAGTTATATGTGTACTTCAATATTTAATAATAATATTAAAATAAAATAAAAAATAAGGGGGGCTCCCATACAAAAAACACACTTTATGGCCTAATTTTGCTCTATAATGGTACGGAACCCTTCGTGCGCGATTCCGACTCGCACTTGGCCGATTTTTTCCTGTTTTTGTATCGGAAATTTCATGATGTTGAGGCATTTCTCATCAAAGTCAAAAAGAAACTCTTGCAGCGCTGCAGCGCTGTAGAGAACTTTACGCAACGCACACATACACACCCTAAAGTTTTTTTTTAATTAGCCTATAGTGTTCCACTGCTGGGCAAAGGCCTACCCCACTGTTCTCTCTCCTGCGCCACCGATAGCCAGCCTGGCTGGTACGCCTCCAGCTCGTCAAGCCACCTTTTTCTAGGCCGGCCACGGCAGCGGCGTCCATCTTCGGGTGCCCACTTTGTTGAGAGTTGAGACCCTTGCCCACCGGTATTTGTACTATTATCTATTCTGTGCCCGCGGTCGGGATGCATGCGGCTAACGTGACCCGCCCACTCCCACTTCAGCCTGGCCGCTTCGACATATACTACGTCCTTGATGCCCGTTTGGGAGCGCTGTATGGTGTTTCTTATTTTATCGAGAAGCTTTACTCCTAAGTCCTAACATACTGCGCTCCATTGCTCTTTGGCATACCCCGAGTTGGGACCTTTGCGAATCGGTCAATGACTATGTTTGCGCACCGTAGGTTAGGACCGGCAGAATGCACATGTCGACGAGTCTTCGTTTCAGGGAGATTGGTAAATCCCCCTTTATCAGCGTCTTCATGGACCAGTAGCTCTTCCAGGCGTACTCGATTCTGCGATAGACTTCCTTGCCTTGTCTATTTTCAAAAGAAACTGTCTAAACTCTTAAGTATTATTACTTAGTTTTGTTACACCCTGTATAAATAATAATTAATAACTATTAAAGACTTTTCTGCTAATATCAAACTTCTCTAGACTTCCACGAATATTTTGAAACTAAAATTAGCCAAATCGGTTCAGTGGTTCTCGAATTTTAGCGAGACTAACAAAATTCATTTTTATTTAAATAGATAGATTAAAGTGAATGCTTTATGTTCATGCAATAAAATAAAACAAATTATATGACATTAACATTAGCATACGTCAATCAGAATGGCCATAATTTTATAGACCTGTGTCTCAGATAATTAAGATCGGGTATCAGTTTCTAAGGCCGAGTATGTCGGAAATGTATGACAGTCAGTTTACATTCCAATTATATTGTTCTTATCAAAATATATTACAAAGAAAATCAATAATAATAATAATAATAATAAACATTTATTCAACACATACACACTACACCACATTACATTTACATTACATTACGCACATTACAAAAAAGATAAAATTATAACAATGTCAATGTTATAATTTTATCTTTTAGCGTTAATATTTAAATGCATAATAATATGCCATACTAGCTTTTTCAATTTCCACAGAATTTTTCAGTACCCCTCAGGCACTTTGCCTTACGCGGAAGAGCAGGAACACCGTTGAGGTTTTAGTGGGTATGCCCGGGTGCGGCCCTCCGCCCCCAGGGAGTCCCACATACCCCGGTAGCCCTCCCCGGACTGCCGGGGTTGCGTAAAGGCATTTCCTCAATGCAAAAAATCACACTAACTTTATAGGAATACAAACATTTTTCAGAACAAAAAGTAGTCTATGTGTTAATACACTCCATAGTCCAGAGTTATTTAACTTTTTTTTTCATTTACCATGCCAAATTAGAATAAAATCCGTTTAGCAGTTTTTACGTGAAGAAGTTGTTACTTCTTCAAGTAAAAACTGCTAAACGCTAACAACAACCTAACAACACTCACAGACTTTAACAAAAGTTAGAACTATCAAATATCAATCAAATAGAAAAACATCAAAGTTACAAAAAATAAGATTTCTCTTTCTACAATCGCAAACACGAGGTTTGCAAAAAGTCATTGCAATTTATTTAAATTCAATACAATTATTTCCAGTCATCCAAATACATAGAAAATCAGCCTCACCGTGCAGAATAAGTCGATTTCTTTTCTTACATCGTAAATATAATAGAGTAAGCCAAAATATGATTGAAAAAAATGTCCATTATTAATGTAAAATTGTGTCTGTCTGTCTGTCTGTCTGTCTTGACAGACAGTCAGACAGACACAATTTACGTGAAAAGGTATTTTCACGCTCAGCCAACTAGACTGATATAATTAATGAAAATTGATCCCTGTCCACGAAAATATACAGGATAGTTTACCTGAAACATTAAAAGATAGAGAGGATATCCCGGGAAATATTTCTACATTTATATTGTTATACTTCAGCTTCATATGCTTCCTAAAGATATCTGAAATCACGTAAACGTGTTGTACATGTGTGTGTGCGCTCAATTCATGCCAGTATGAAGACGTTCTACTGTGGTAACAGTCACCGTGACCGCCACACGGCCATCACTGTGTCACCGGGTCGCGGGCAGCACGCCGCTCACGTACCGAGTGAAAGTGTACTGACCGCTCCGTGGAGACGAGTCACCAATACAGATGATGATGATGATGTTTTGGTGATGAGACGAAAAATTCCTGTTAATTATAAAGGCCTGGTGTTTTGGTGATGAGACGAAAAACTCTTGTCAATAATTATTAGGCTGCGTTTCCACCATAAAGTTAATATATTAACTTTAAGGTAAGAGGTAAGTATATTAACTTTATGGTTTCCACCAAAGCTGAGCGATGTCATGGCAAAGTCATGTCAATGAAGCGATTCTATTGGTTTTCAAAAACAGATTCCTCGCAACACATCTCCGCTCAGCTCTGGTGGAAAGGCAACCTTATACAGGCAACAGCCTACAGGTAATGAAATAAATTATATTTAGATGATGATATGATGGTGAGGATTTTTCGGTAATGAGTGCTTGGAAAGTGTACTGAGTACTGACCGCTCCGTAGAGACGAGTCATTGTCCTTAAATAGATGAATAGGCAGAAAAAATAAATGTTTTTGTGTTTAAAATAAAATAATAGTAACCCCCCCCCCCCCCCCCCCGACCACTGCACCGTTCTAAAACCGCTCCGTACGGAAGAGACATTGACACAGGTGGTGATGATGATTGGGATGTTTTGGTGTCAAAGAGGATGTCATTGGTACAAGATCTCTTCTCTAAAGGCTATGATGGTTCAGGAAAAAAGTCCTTTCTTTCGGGCCATGGATCGGGCACGATTAGATGTATCTCAATTCTAATAAATAATGCCGTCCTCCATAGATAGTAGGTATTCCCATTCATAATTTAAAACTACAAATCTTTTAAAAAGTAAACATAATATAATGTTTCAAAGCTTATAAAGAGTTAAAAAGTTATGAAATCTTTTGTAACAAAGTAACTAACTTTAGCCTAGACAGCGAGATCACGATTCCTCGATTTGAACCCATTATATGGAGTAAAACAAACAGTTCTCTGAAATGATAGTAATTAAATAATATGAAATGTAGCGACTACAAACTGGTTGATTTTAACCTAATACGCCAATATTTAGGAACACCGAAATAGCAAAGCCTATTAATATTATAACATAACAAACAAAAACATATACCTGTCTGTCTGTTACCTAATAAAACTCAAATTGCTGACGGCTAAACAGATTTTGATAAAATTTCTAATAGCTATAATAAGTTAGGTTTTTAAATTAATTATGAAATAAGTAATAAGTAATAAGACTTTGGACATTTCACTTCCTTCCTTTCTCAACCCTAAAATACTTATCGATCGGTAACGCCAAGTTGTAAGATGGCCAATTATTAATTAATATCAAGCTCATAAATACTCCGTTGCTTAGATTAGATCATTGTGTGGTTTTGATTGGTTTATTATTCGTTATTAAGGCTACAATTAATTAAATTAAATGCCAACAACACAGCTTTTGAGGTTCATAGAAGGCTTGCGAAATATTGCGAAAATAATAGGCGAGTAATGAAATTGAGAATGGACAATAATTAACATTAAATTGATTATAATGCGGCAGTATATTATATTTAACAAGATACTTGGCAGAATATGAAGAGGAGATGGTTGAAAAACCTTATTCGAATTATACATTGCAATAAAAAAAATCACACGTCGAAAACGTGTATCGGCCTCCGCCTATGTGTCTGTCGGTTAAACCGCTGAAATAATTTTAATGAAGTTTGAATTAATGGAGTCTCGACTCGCGAGGTCACTTAGTAGATTGTATATTGTAATAAAAGTGTACGGTTCCCGCTCATTAAACGAGGTTGCAAGCAACATCTAATTCTTTACAAATTGCAATAATCAGCACGGTAACTATATTTAGCACAGAATAGATAATAGTACAAGTACTATTAGTCTAGGTACAACATAGTCAAAATTGTGTACATATAATATCTGAAAATACATCCTGTATCTATGTTAATGATTGTACACCATTTACAAGTAGTTGTCATGTAACTGGGAATTAGCAAAAAGTCCTGTAATAATGCGCATAATTGCGCCAACGACTCTATCAGCTTATAATGGCGGGGTTGGTTTTGTTGGTATATTTATCACATCGATTTATATGTAAGGATATGCCTACTAGAAGATTTTGCTAATAGGTTTTTCATACAAGGAAATAGAGAGCCATCTATGAAAAATCGATTGAACTACGTAGTGCGACACAATATTCGGCCGCGTGCGAATGCTGTTTTACCGACGAACCACGCGTTCCACCTGGCGTTGAAAACGATCAAAACGCTGAAAATGCCTCCTATTTTTAGCATTATGATCGTTTTCAACGCCAAGTGGAACGTAGGGGTTGCGTTATTACTCGGTAAAACAGTAGCCATGGCGGACATCGGTATGTAGTAAAATTATAAATTAATTATTTCTATTCTTAAACAGTTTGTGAATTTGTGATGCTTACCGATGATAAGATATTCCAATGTGCTTTTTTAACTTTTTTGACATAATTTTTGCAGCTTTTTACCACACAACTAGGCATTTTTATGGCACTGAATAGACATACGATGACACCCGATTTGTTCTGCGGACCACAGACGACTAAGTCACGTAGGAGTCAAACGGAGCGTTTTGACCCCTACGAATCTGCATCATTGCAACGCGCGATTGACCCGGTCCTTAGTAATATATAAGTCTATGATTTATCATTAACGTAATTTGGCGGCAATTGGTACTGGCCAACTGCAGTATGCAAATTGGCGTTGACCGAACTGCAATTTGACCGGTGTTTAGTACAGTCGTCGACAAAAGTGTGACAAGTGGTAAAGTTTAAAAACTTTATTGCCCAGTTTCTGTTTTTTTTTGACAGAAGTATTATTTTCAATAGCGTTGTTAATTGGGTAACCGCTAACTGCTTGACGTTAGTCTCTTGTATGTTTATAAAAATGTTTTATTTATTTTTATTTAACTTATTGTATGTTGTCGGCGACTGTACCGTATTGTCATCGATGTCAAGGATAGGCCATCAATAATATTGAGACGTCAAATTCATTATAAGGCCAATTTGGTTTACATAGGTCATAGGAAATCTAATTCTGACGATGCAGTTTTGCAGTTTGCTACTGATTAACCCGCGTGACATTTGAAAATTGGATGTCTAGTTTGACGAGCATAATTAATTGCATATAAATTGCCATCAGCTATGTGGTGTACAGATCCTGGATTGTGACGTCATATGTCAGTAGTAATAAACTGCTTAATTTTACAGATGACCTGTATATTTAAGACTAGCTGCTGCCCGCGACTTCATCCGCGTTAGCATAGTTAAATCACGTCCCAAGTATTATTTTTCAAAAATATTCAATGTACGATTTTATTCAGTAGACAGTAACCCAAATCCTATTAAAGCGAACGCCTTCATCATAGAAGCTCAAATCTTTAATAATTTGAGTTCAATCAGTCGAAAGTCTAAGAAAATTTCTAAAAACTTTCATCCCCTATTTCATCCCCTTAGGGGTGGAATTTATTAAATTCCTTTCAGAGGGGATGCCTACGTCATAGTATCTTTATGCATACACAGTCTTAGCCCAATCGGTTTAAAATTGAGAAAGTTTCATACAAACTGTCAACCCAAATTTCACCCTCTTGGGGGTAGAATTTCCAAAAACGCCGAAATATATATCCATTTAATTTTAATTAGTAACCCAAAAATAAAGTTTCATGTTTCTAACTTCAGAAATGACGGACTTTCATTCAAACTTTCAACCCCAATTTCACCCCCTTGGGGGTAGAATTTCCAAAAACGCTTAAATACGTATTCATTCGTTTTTATTCAGTAACCCAAAAATAAAGTTTCATGTTTCTAACTTAAGAAATGACGGACCTTCATTCAGACTCTCAACCCCAATTTCACCCCCTTGTGGGTAGAATTTCCAAAAACGCTTAAATACGTGTTCATTTATTTTTATTCAGTAACCCAAAAATAAAATTTCATGTTTCTAACTTCAGAAATGACGGACTTTCATACAAACTTTCAACCCCCATTTCACCCCCTTCGGGATAAAATTTCCAAAATTCCTTCCTTAGTGGGTGTCTACTAATTAAAACAACCCTGCTCACTAAATTTCGTGGCTGTAACTTGAACAGTTTTTGCTCTGCGATGATGAATCAGTCAGTCAGTCAGTCAGTCAGTCAGTCAGTCAGTCAGTCAGTCAGTCAGTCAGTCAGTCAGTCAGTCAGTCAGTCAGTCAGGACTTGTAATTTTATATGTATAGATAGCATTAAGCACCGTCAAACTTGACAATAATTGTTTTAATAACATGACTCTACGCATTAAGCCGTCAGTATTCTTACCCTTGTCTCATCACCAAATCTTCCTAATAATCATCACCTGTAAGTTGTAACAGCTTCTGGAGAGAGATAGACGGTAGACCACCTTGAACCTGAGCTGAAGTGCTTTTTAATGTCACAAATAAGGATGGTAAAAAATTTCATAAATGCCAAAAACGCCCGTGCACTTTCTTATAGTAGAATTATAGATGAATGAATGCACATGAGAGCCCAAAATGCGCCCGCGTTTACCATCTATAGTTGGTACTAATAATATATTATATTATTCTGTGTCTATAGTTACAAATGCACACATACAAGAGTTTAACAAAACGGAACCGCGTACAAGTCCGGTTGGGCGACCAATATTTTATCAGCCGGCTGAATAATGCATGGCGGCACCCACACACGTACGGTGACCAGAGGAGGCGAAACTGTCACATTGGATCGATGCCATCAGGATCTGACTGTCACTCAGGACATTCTCAGCGACGCTGACGACGATTTTGATAAAATTTGACCCAGATCACAGAATATATACCTTCTCAGATGTACAGTTGACCTATGGATCTATCATCTATGGATGGTTAGTATGCTAAAATATCCATATTATAACTAATCTAATAAATGGCAAAGTTTGTTTGTCTGTCTGTTACGTCTTCTCACCCAGACCGCAGGACCGATTTTGCTGGGTATCGAGATACTTTGAGTCCTGGGAAGGGCATAGGAAACTTTTATCGGAAAATTTATAAACATATAAATAACTTATACGGAAAAATTACGGTTCCTGTGCGACAAACGGGTTTTGGTGCAAAGGAGTTGCGAGCGACATCAAGTCATACTAATAATGAAATCATGGGATTTCTATCAATAAATGGCGCAAAAAATATTGTTTTATAACACAAACGTTTTATTTTGCAATAGAGCCTATTTGATTCAATCAGATCAAACAAACAGAAAACTTTTCTCTGAGCAGCTTGAATTTATTCTGTTTACAGTTTTACACCTACTTATCATAATATAATTATCTCAAGTTAGACTAGAGCTGTTTTAAACATGACAATAATTATTATTTTATCATTGCTTAATTTCATTTAGCATTAATTTACAGCATCATAATTATTACAATGTTATCATTGGGTACATAAATTGACTAAGCAATGCATATTATGATAATTATTTGTAACATTATATTATGCATTAAGCTTAAAAGCATTAAGCTTAAAGATTTGCAAAAAAAACTATAGCCCAATTCCAACGACTGCAAGATCCGTAGTAGTTATTTACTGGAAATGAAAAGAAAATTCAATACAAAACCAGCATAACACAGCACCCATTCCATCAATCAGCATTGGTGCAACAGCTGGTTTAGAGTTGACCTACACCTACATATTATCGATATCGATAAAATTACCATCTAAATTCGACTTGCACAAATATTACCAAATATATTAATTAACAATTTAAATAAACTACCCAGTATACGGTACAGTTAATAAGATGTGTAAACCGCGAATGAGGCAATTTTAATATCTATTACGACTTACGAGCTGAACACAAGTTCTCATATTTAATTACACTTTTACTTACATTGAATTAAATATTAACAAATCGTTTTGGTATTATTCAAACTGTTTTTTGTAGTTTTTACTAATTGGAAGTTGGAATGTGTTTTTAACACGTAATGTGAATTATACCATTGTAGTTCCAGCAATAAGGAGGATAATAATATCAAAATTGTCTAATAGAGCTAAATTATTATGCAAAATTGTTCTACAGTCCAAAGCATATTCCATCATCCACATGCCTAAAACTTTTAAAAACCGGCGTGAAACAGTGCGCTGTGTTTCGCCGAGTGAGTGAGTTTGGCCCTTCGGAGGCCCAATCCCCTCCCCTCCCTCTCTCCCCTCTAGAAATGTCGGAGTTGAAAAGTTAACTCTGGAACGAACTGTTACCAGCAGTATTTCCGGACCTATACGACCTACAAACCTTCAAAAAGGGAGCGTAGGCAACGCACCTGCAGCTCTTCTGATGTTGCAAGTGTCCATGGGCGACGGTAGTTGCTTACCATCAGGTGACCCGTTTGCTCGTTTGCCCCCTTATTTAATTTTAAAAAATGTCCTACTTTTCCAATATCAAGTTTTGTTATTTGTAGCTTAGACTATTTAAAAACTGTATAAAATGCTCAGAGTACAGATTGTTGAACACAAACAGGCGCAGCGGAAGTGTAATTCTGTAACAGTGTTAGTGTAACGTGCACCTGCGCTTGCGCACCCGGTCTGTCTTCATCTCAATAACGTAGAAACTTTACAATTTTAAACAAACGTTAGCCGTAATAGCTTACGTTAGGTCATCCTTAGTGTCTTAATTTAAAGCCTTGAAGACATGAACCTATACTGCGTGAAAACCAATTTGTACTTTATTTTTTAAGCTTACCATTTTTACAGACTTTAAATAAAGGAGTAGGTTCCATGTTCGGTATGTATTTATTTTTTATTTGAGTATATTGCATCTTTACTCCAAGAATGAGGAAGCATACGTTCAACACCCAAAACGTCAATTACGATAATTGGGGTCAACTTATGTAAGATAGATCCGGCCCGCCGCTTCCGGGTGTTTGAATATCGAACACGTGTCACGTCAATACGAAATTCGAACGCTTTTAAATTAAACTTCAAAACTGTATTTTTTTTCTTTTTCGAGTGCCAGTCCTTTTAATGAAACTTCCACAGGGAATTTAAATGGCATAAAGAATCGAACAAGTGCAATGTCACTTCGAAATTCGAACGCATTCAAAACATTTATTTTTTTAAATTGGTAGGTTCTAAGGGCATAAGTATAAACGGTTGAGTGCTGACACGTGCCAGTATTTAATGCGTTTAATGGCACTAAAGGGTAAGTGTAGGTTCTATTAATTGGGCGTTAACCGTTGACAATGGAAGGGACCAGTGCAGCCCTTTCAATTAAGTACATAGTGATTGCGCTATCAAAACCAGTCATGGGAAATATAGCTTTATTACAGGCTTTAACAAGTTTTTTGAGGGTTAAAGCGAACAAAAATAAGCACTTTTCAAATCTAGTAGTTATTACACAGATCTTTTGAGTAGGTATAGAGGGAGTTTTTTTTTTTTTATAAAATGTTAAAGAAAGGGTTTGCTTTTAAAAATAAGTTTGCTTCTCGACTAGGGAAATTGATATTCTCATAAACTCGTAACGCAATTATTTTGGTTTCTATCAGGCTAGCCACTCCTTTTATCATTTTCCACTATCTCCTATAGTTTAAGGATTTCAGCAGTAGGTAAATAGGTACTTAAATAGGTACCACAGTGTCCATATTGTCCGATAGGTGCCAAAAATGTATAAAGTTAGCATTATAGAATAGTGTGCAGTAGGTACGAGTATTATTATTACTCGGTAGCATCACAATTCACAGCATAATATTGTGTTTAGTTGTTTACCAAATATTTGTCACACCCTGATATTATGTGTGAAACTCATAAACTTGCCACTCCCATCAAAAAGGTCGACGTATATTTGGTCATTGTGTGATAAAGGAATCACCATATAAAATATGTATTACACTAAGGGCCTGTTTCGCCACTTCCTGATAAGTATCGAATAGGCTATCCACCAGTTAACTTGACAGATGAAGTATGGAGAATCTGTCCAAAAAGTTGTGGATAGCCTATTAGGCACTTTATCAGGAAGTGGTGAAACAGGCCCTAAGAACAATATAGATAAGGGGGCGTCCACAAATTACGTGAGGTGTTTTTTTGAATTTTTTGACCCCCCCCTCCCCCCTGGTGAGATTTCGTGAGATTATATTCAACCCCCCTCCCCCCCAAAAATCTCACGTGAGATTTTTCAAAATGTGGGTTTCTTATGTAAACGTTTGGTTTGACAGTCAGTAGATTTTCTTTCGAACGAATTTGTAAATGATCTTAATCGTATAACGATTACGCTTACTATTAAATCTTAAGCATACGTACCTAGTACCTACAATCTGGATGAAATGGACCAAAATAGTATTATTTTGTTAAGAAAAAAATTACGTGAGATTTGCCGAGATCCCCCCTCTCCCCAACGCGACGTGAGATTAGATGAGATTTGTCTCGACCCCCTCCCCCCCCTAAACACCTCACGTAATTTGTGGACGCCCCCTAATATAATGAAAAGAATTACAACATCACACCTTTATGACACGTTTGTATACGTATATTAATGAGAAACCTCCTCCTTTTTTGAAGTCGGTTAAAAATAATATACAAATTAACCTTCGTTTTACACATAAACCTGTCGAAATTCATCGATTACACAATAAAACGATGTTTCCATCGATCAAATGTTTTCTAAAGGTCGTAAATACTTAATTATTAATACATATTATGCTGTTTTTAAGTAAATTACTTGTAGTTTCAAAACTCAACTATGAACTCGCCATGTAGATAATTTTCATATTATAATTAAGGGTGGGAAAAAGTGACTGTTTACCTATATACAAAATTATGATCACAATAAATATTCAACCGAAGTCGAAGGAAATCGAAATCGATCGAACAAGCAAAAGCAAGCTAAATAAAATATAACACCTGATGGTGATGTTAACGAAACCGGTCGTGTGAGATATAATAATTGTAGCAAATTAAATTAATAAATGTGGAAAAAGTGCATGGAAAAGTGTGTATTATTATTATTACTGTGAAACATGAATTTCCACCAAGAAGTTAGTTACAGTACATTCAATATCATCATAAATAAAATATTTTATTTACAGCTAAAACCTACTAAGCACTTAATTAATAAAAGTGTTTGCTAGCTGTTTTCTAAAGTGAAGAAACCCTTAAGATTTTTCCCCCTTCAAATGCTGTAATTCTTTTATTTTCGATGTATTTTTATTCAAATTATATTAACGATCATAATATAACCAGAGTAAACAGATATAACGAGTAGGCCGACTCAGAAGTTTGCGTTACCGTGTACTAATGCGTTACCCAGCACTGCGAAACATGTTGAAAGTGACAGTCACGCCCAACTTTCCCAAAGTGGGTGATAACGCCCGGCCCCCTTGTGGGCGCTGAAGGCCTAAAGGGGGGTGTGGGATCAAGAAAAAAGAATGGGGTGTTGTGTTGAGACTTGATGGGTGATCGATTCTAATTTAATTTCATCTCAATCTGACACAATAGGTCCGGAAAAAATTATTTGTTCTCAAAGTGGGCAGTAGACAAAATAAGTTTGGAAATCCCTGGTTTAAAGTCTTCGTACTCCTTAGTTCTGTCTACTTTGATATAACTCCGAACAGATAGTACCTACTCGGAATCATGAATCATGATAGACAGGAAAATAAACATGTACAAACGCATTAAAACATCAAAAGAGACGGTCAAACGAACCAAACACATCAACACATAATTAAATTTGATAACCGATTTGTAATTTAAGGTCAATGGGTCCGTTTAATTATTACATCAATCAAATTAATAATTAAATTTGACAATGAACCCTCTGCATTAAATAGGTTAAGGTTGCATTATTCACTATTATTTTATTATAACTTTTTAATGCATGTAATTATTGTTAGGTACGAATAATTTCGTCAAATCGGTAACGGCATACACAGTTATGACTTATGAGTTTTTAGGGTACCGTACCCAAATTGTAAAAACGGGACCCTATTACTGAGACTTCGATGTCTGTCCGTCTGTCCGTCCGTCCATCCGTCTGTGTGTCTCCAGGCTGTATCTCAAGAACCACTAAAGCTAGACTTCTGAAAATTTCACAGATTGTGTATTATTTTCTGTTGAGTGCTTTAACAACAAATACTAAAAACAAAATAAAATGAATATCTAAGGGTGGCTCCCATACTACAAACTTGTTTTTTTTGGCTTTTTTCGCTCGTTATCAATAATGGAAACAGGTAGGCACTTGAAATTTTCAAAAATGCCTAAATTGTATGTCTACTTTAATAACTAATAATAATATTAAAATAATATAAAATTTTAAGGGAGCCCCCCCCCATACAAAAAACAATTGTTGGCCTATATTTTTGCTCTACAACGGTACGGAAGTCGGAACCCTTCGTGCGCGAGTCCGACTCGCACTTGGCCGATTATTTTGAGACGCTTTGAAAACACTGCCAGGCTTAGGCTGCTGTTAGGGAGCGGTTGTTCTGTAGGTCTGTACCTAGCTATTAAGGCCTTGAACGGATGAACGAATGAATGAATGAACACACCGCAGGATCCAGTGGCAATACCTTCGGGTCACATCGCCTCAGATCAATCATTCGCCCACTGATGAACGATGAACGATATTGAAACCAACAGAGTGGAAAATTGTTTGAGACGTTGACAAACTATTAACTAAATCTAGGGATTTCGATCCTATTAAATTCATAGTTTAATATTTGAATATTCAATGACTTATTATTATCATAGCATATTTTAACCAACTTCCAAAAAAGAAGATTATAATTATGTTCGTTTGTTTTTTTCATTTCTTTAGAACCCATGCAATACCAACTATTATCTATTCTGTGGCAATACTTTGAATGTTTCACGACTTATTTGGTATCCAAATGGTATTTTTTACAACTACGGATAGAACGTTCGAAATAAAGGCCCCTGTAATTTTGCTATAATATATATTTACATAGATTAAAATCTATAGCTTGATAAGGTTCTACAAAGTAAATTACTTATAATATTTTTTACTCACCACATTGATCTTCCCGAGGATATGGTTGATCTGGTCTTTGCTGCACATTTTGGAGTCTTCTGATCACATTTCACTACACTATTCCCACACTATTTAGATTCTACTAGTTACTACAAAAATCGTCATATAAACATTTTGAATACCCTCCAAATCCCTTCTAGAAGGAAATGTACACTGGTTATTTCTTATTGAGGTTTATTTTTTAATTTATTTAGTACTACTTCGGTCTCAAGAATATTCAAATCGAATGTCAACGTTTTTTAAACAAAATTTTACAACTACCCTCATTTTGACCATATTAAGTAATTTAAAATTTTGTGACAATTAATATACGTTACTAAATGCTATCTTTAATCTACAGCGGACCTACATAAAACGTATTAAAAGTGGACATTACATAATGACATTAAAGATAAGGTGATATTAAAAATATAGCCTAAATAAAATCACGTTTAACATACAAAGTTTTTACGATCCCATAAATATACGGTTTGTAACTTAATTCCTTATGACTGCATCATAATTTTGGTACAAGACAGTATAAGACAATTTAAAATTTCAATTTAATTTCTTGAAAAGTATGCTTTCAAAAAACGACGATGGAGAAGAAGGAACGTCATTAGTTTGACGTATTGAAACGTCATTACTCATTAGTCAATACTTTTTTTTACTGACATGCACATTGCACATAGCACAGCCGAACAATGTCCGATTTAATTGGCCAATATTTCTGATTGGCCAGCATTCTATGGGCCAAATTACCGTATTTTCGTGCCAGAACTGCATTCCACGGTGAAATACCACACAATAAAGCATCTTAACAACATGTTATGCAACATCTTACCCAACGGTGTTCAATATAGATCGATATCTGTTAATTTAAATTTTGTTGTGTCTGTTGTTACTTGTTACGACAGATAATCAACGCGTTGACATTAATTGTTGTGTTCATTACTTTCTTATATCCGGAATGATAACAACATGTTATGAGAACATTTCTATTTTAGTTGACTCATAAATATTTTGTGTTTTGTTACAATATTATGTTTTATTATAAAAAAATCTACTTACTTTTCAAGATTTGTTCTAAAAGTATGTACTATATTATATTATCATACTAATTCCAGTCTTAACCAATCGACAAAGCGAATATGTTGTGTGTTTCTGAATATGCGCAAATTATTCTATGCCACTAACTTTCCTGCTTGAAAAGAAATGCTGTTTATAATAATAATTAATAAGTAAAGATTCTTCCAAGTAAAATTTGCTCATGTTCAGAGATAGCTTGAAGATAGGTTGAATTTTTTACTATAAATAAGTATTATAGCTGTATTACAACTTATTAACTTCCGTTAACCTTATCGATAAAAAAATATAATATGCAATAGGGCGTTAGCGGAACTAAAGGTGTTATTAATCAAACTTACTAATGAGAACTCTCCGCACCTACTTTGTTAGAAATACTTGTATAATCTACAGCTTTTTAAATACATAAATAATTAACATAAAAAAACAACTGAAGAAATTATAAAAAATTTACTTAGTAGCCGTTGATGTTTGTGAATCTAGGTTTTGCTTTTAGTACACCTGACTTTAACCCTACCAACTAATAGGTAGGTAACAAACATTTAGGCAGCGTATAACTATTTAAGATTAGCTCTCTTTCTCTCTGTCATGAGTCTTCCCTAACGTGCCAGACATATACATACTGCAGACCTTTAAATATTTTACTAAGGCTAAGGGGATCTAATAAGAAATATTACTGTAATGTTTTGACGCTAAATTCTAAAGGCAGCACCAGCATAATAGGTTGTAAACAAAAAGTTTTGTTCCATTTTTTTTTCCATTTGACGACCTCTGTGGCTCAGTGGTGAGCGCGTTGGTAGCTCAAGCCGGGGGTCGCGGGTTCAAATCCCGCCGACGGAACAAAAAGTTTTTCAAAGTTCCTGGGTCATGGATGTGTATTAAATATGTGTATCATATAATAAAAATCTTAAATATATGTATAGTATAAAAGTAATAAATATATTTCCGTTGTCTGGTACCTGTAACACAAGTCCTTCAGGTACTTACCACAGGGCCAGACTGACGTGGTGTAAAAAGCGTCCATAGATAATATTATTATTATATATATTTTTTTAACAACGTCTCTGTCAATATTGTGATAATATGATATTGTGTGCTAAATATCGGATTTTGGACGGATTATTTACTGTATGTGCTAGCAGTGTCCTCTACAGCTCTGACTTTTGTGCATAATATTATTTTGTGCAATCTCTGTGTATAATAAATGCACGTAGAAACACCACTTCCATAAACGCAAGAAATGCAACTAAAAATTTTCAGTAACGCGACATTTTCCGCCAATTCTAAATCCGGTGGTACGGTCAACCCTGGTGCACCTAGTCCTTATTGTTATAGGAATAAGGTCGAAAATAACCACAGTTTTGTCGGCAAATGTACGTGCGTGCCCGTCTTGCGTGCAGTCGTCCTAGCAGTGGTGCGTGATGCTTCCTAGTGCCAGTGTATTCATTCTCTACTAATATAAAATGTTTGTCCATCTGTCCGTCTTTAGGGTTCTCTACTATTAAAAAAGCTTGTCCGTCTGCCCGTTACCTCTTTAGGGATAATAAAAATCTATACTAAAATGTTAAGTGTGCCTGTCTGTTACTTCTTCATTCTGAAGCTGAAGCACTTTTTATGGGTATCTAATTATTGTAACCAGTTTCTTGAGTCCCGAGAAAAGACATAGGATACGTTTTATCTCCGAATATACATAAGGGGGCGTCCACAAATTACGTGAGGTGTTTTTTTGAATTTTTTGCCCCCCCCCCCCCCTCCCCCCTGGTGAGATTTCGTGAGATTTTATTCAACCCCCTCCCCCCCAAAAATCTCACGTGAGATTTTTCAAAATGTGGGTTTCTTACGTAAACGTTTGGTTTGACAGTCAGTAGATTTTCTTTCGAACGAATTTGTGAATGATCTTAATCGGATAACGATTACGCTTACGCATAAATCATAAGCATACGTACCTAGTACCTACAATCTGAATGAAATGGACCAAAATAGTATTATTTTGTTGAGAAAAAAATTACTGAGATGAGATTTTACTCGACCCCCTCCCCCCCCTAAACACCTGACGTAATTTGTGGACGCCCCCTAATATGATGTAACAATAGCTTTCGCGCTCGTTTATGTCTTTTGTATGAAAATACTTTTATATGTACGTATTCTTATTTTTCTGGATGAATAGTTTAGTGTTTCAGTTTAAACTTTAATGAACGAAATAGATCGCATAGTAGATATTCTAAAATCGGCGCAATTTTAAACACCACTTAGGGCATGTCCACATCTCCACGTCACGACGTCGCGTCGCGCGTGGAACGGTGCGGTAACGTGGCACGTAAAATTCATGTCACGGCGTTTACACTTATTTACCTCTCGGTTTCAGCTTTGTCTAAAGTATCACTTAGATATTCTTTTTCAAATGTAGGCTAGTCATAACCCGTCCAAATTCCGCTGGTCACTCAGGTCCCACAATTCAGCAGTGATAAACTCGTATTTAATTTCCCTCGTGTTCATATGTCACCGGTCTTCGGAGGTCGGGGGTCAGAGAAACTGCACATCATTGCTTTCTCTCTGTACCTCCATGTAATTGAACGAGTAGCTAATTTAATAGTTACTATCACATTAAGATGCGAGGGGCATAGATCTCTGGAGTCTGGACGCAGTTTTAAAATAATCAAAGAATCATCATCTATAGATATCATTATTAATTTTTGCAAACCACATACCAACCACATTAGGATGCCTTAAAAATATTGGTAAAGAAATGGTAATTGCCGCTTGCATAAAACACCTTAAAAGAAAAAGTAAGTACTTGATTTCTACCCACGTAATTGCTCTACAATCTACATCTACTAATACCTAAGTGTGCATGGACAGTGTACACAGACATATATTATATTATGATTCAGCAGCACTATTTAGCGATCTTCATCTTAAATCTTGTCAAGGGACTGTGGGGCAACTTTATTCAATCCAAGTGAAGCTTTTATACCCGTTAAAGAATTCTCTTTTTTACAGAAATCTTGAGACTAAGAGAGAGGCTCGAATAACGATAATAGAACACTACCATAATTATTATTAAATAGCCAGGACTAAAAATTCCAGTTTAAGAGGATTAACAGCCCTATGCTTTGAACTCGTCAGAGTAGACAGAATTATGTCTATTGTGCTAGAGTCTAGACTCTAGACTGACGAAATATTTAGCCTCTGAATTAAACGTTATCTTAAAAAGTTGCATATCAAAAAGAGTGCATCAGCTACCAGGAGCGCAAAGCCGCAGATATCATCGCCGCTCCCGGTGTTGACAATGTCGACTATCGCACCACGTACAGCTTTCTAGATCTCTGATACCCTGCTGGCTGCTACCCGAATATGGCTTGTCCGAATATAGACATTTTAAAACTTACTTTTTCTGACAAATAACAATGTTCTTTAAAACATTGAATCTGGTTTCTTGCTTAAAGTTAAAGTCTACAAAAACTATTGTACAGCTTAGGTGTACCGTGTAATGCAGCTGAAGAGGCGTATATATATAATACCTACTGGTCTATGTTTGCATATGATCAACGGATATTGTGCTAGCTGAAGGCTGTTGGCAATCATGGTTTTCTATCATGGGCCAATATAATGCGGACCTTGAGACTAAAATAAGTGATTATGAATAAAAACTTTAATTTAGTAAGGCCCACTTGCGCAGATCTGAGTTAAAGTTAACTCAGAGTTAACTTTAACCCAGGTTTACGCAAGTCCACCTAAGTAAACAATGTTTTTTATCCTTGCAAGGGCAAAAAGCTTGTCCAACAAAATCTTTCATCTCAAAAGGACAACAATAAACACGTATAATTTTATCGGCATATAAATACCAAAAGACATTGAACTGTTAAATAATCCGTAAAAGGTATTAAATATAATTGTTTATCGAATCGGCCATTTCAATTAATTAAAGAGTTACATAATTAACGATTTATTAACGAGTTTCGATTTGTTAAAACCTATTTGCGTTTTCACTTTCATGTAATAGGTCTTACCGAATATTACCGATCCTACCACTTGCCAAATCGAGTGTTTCGGAGAAAGTACCAATACTTATTAATTTGTGAACATTGCCCAAAAGGCATGAAATCGTTCACGGTAAATGCGAAAAGTGTCCACGCGATTTGCGACTTTATGTACAGGCGATAAGGACGATAACGACACAACGCTCTCGTCGATATGTAAACACGAAAGTAAAAGCCTATTGATAGGTTTATTTGGAAAGTACACTTGAAGTAGTCTAAACTACTTCCTAATTCGCCACACTAGTCGAAGTTTAAACAAAGTTAACGTTAACTTAATGGGATTACTCGAGCTCTTAAATATGCCTAATTGAAATCGGTATAGTCAAAATATTGTGAGGTGGCACCAGCGGTCATTGTCCTTTCTAGTCTGGGAGCTATGTAAGGAATTCAGGCTTCACGGGAGACTTCAGCTGATTCACATACAAGTTTACTAAACAAGTAAATATATTTTTTAAAACCAATTTAAGTAATATCACATATTTTATTACTTACACATAATTATTAATTATTATGTACAAAAAAAAATTAACATTTATTGCTTAAATTAAGATCAAAATTAATAAACTTAATTAATTTTTAATTTTTAAAAAGTTTAGCTGTAGTGAACTATGTGTACCATCGTGGAAATTATTAATTCCTAGGCAGTTGACAGACCAACGCGACGTCATCGGATCATGTTTCTGATCTGTCGGCTGGGTTGGTACTTGGTAATACTAAAACTAATATATTATATTCTGTGGCTGGGTTTGACGTAACGCGACCAAACTACGTAGGTCCCCAATCTGCCTAGGAAATAGGAATCAACTGTACATTTAATGCGCAGTCTAAAACACTAGCACTTAACACATTTTATCATAAACTCAAGTAATTGGCCAATTTAGCATTATGCAGTAACATTTCTAGCGGTTTTAGCACTTTAAACAATTTCATGTCAAAATCCGTTGCCTAACCCGAGACAATAAAAAAATATCGCAATTTTGTGAGAGCGATTGTAGACACAGCCTACTTTTATTTCTAGTTTATAAACCTCTACAAGTAAAACCTTCAATAATCGATACTAATATTACATATATGTCTGTCGGTCTGTTACCTCAGTCTTCACGCCCAAACCCTTGAACCGATGTTGCTGAAATTTGGCATGGAGATATTTTGAGTCCGAGACTCAAAAAGAAGAAAGGATACTTTTTATGCCAGAAAAATTTTGACGCAAAGAAGTTGCGAGCAACATCTAGTTCTAGTATTTAAACATATTATTAATTTCTTACTCTCATGCCTCAAATCTCAATGCATTGATTTATTAGCCATCTTTATTACTTCTTCTTTTATCAACCGACTACGGAGAAGCAAGCCTCGTAAACTACTGGTTCAATTTTAATTTTAACAATATAGGTGTCAAATATAGTTTAGTAATGAATAATGATGCCACGGATGCATTCTTTATGTAGTCAGTCTATAAATAGTTTTAAATTATTACTTGTTTTAAATATTATCTACAATCCCATTATAAGTATTAGCATTTAGCACAAATTACTAAATAGCTGGTATTAAAGCGTGATAAATTGATAATGCTAAAGAATAAGACACAAAAATTCTAAAACTTTGCCCTTTTCAATAGATCACAATTCACAATCCACACCTTTGCAACCGAAGGACAGATCTACAGTTATAGAGTAATTTATTATACACGATTATTTTGTGACTATTCATAACGTTGACAACAAATCAAGAGTTACATCATAATCGACTCTTGAATGAAGCAAGCGAAAAACCTTAACTAGCTTCAAAGTTCAAAAACCAATACTCATCGACAAAGTTAGTATTACCATACAAATCCGTCAACTTTGACCGCAACAACTGCAAGTTGGTAAAAATTCTATTTAAAAAAAAGTTGATTGTGTGGTCGACTGGCAACTTTGTCGATAGCACGTTTTAAATACAATTACCACAGCTAGTTACAATTATTTTATTAATTATGATTATATTTTAATGTTATATTTAAACACATTTAAAGGAGTTATGATTGCTCAAAATAATATTAAATAAGAGTTATAGATGATTGACTTTATAGGTCGTGTGAGGAGACCCTAATTAAGAAAATATGTTTAAAAGCAGTGGTTCTCAAAGTTTTATAAAATATATTTTTCGCGTATTTTACAAGACTTGCTTTTGTCTTTATCTGCTGAGTGCTGACAGAATTATTTGAACATATCGCGGGGGAAGTGCGAGTAGGAAAACATTTGCCAAATTCAAATACTAGAGCGCTAAATTACTAGAGCAATGAGCAATGAGCATTTCGCACACAAACGACATATAAAACGGTGGTGTTGTAATGATGGAAGTATGAAGACGTTACAAAACACGACAAAACGCTGCGCAGGCGCAGATCGCTCGCGTGAGACGGTTTATGTAATATTTCTGAATATAGTTCATGAAGATAGTAGATATATTATCTATCTTAACCTAATGTAAGAAAGTCAAGAACAACATAGTGTCAAGCCTAATAAAGCATATAGCCTATATGTAAAAAAAATACAGTCATAAGGTGATAAAATAAGAGAAAAAATAAATACCAAAAAATATGTTACACATTTATCATACTAGATGACGCCCGCAACTCCGTTACCCCAAAATTCGTTTATCGCGCAGGGACCGCACAAAAAGTACAAAAAGCGGCCAAGTGCGAGTTGGACTCGCCCATGAAGGGTTCCGCAGCAGAAATGTTTATTTTTATGAAATTAAAAAGTTTTTGATTTATTTTTATATTTCAGTCGATTTAATGAAATTTAGATTAAGGTTTACCATTTATGACGTATTAAAAAAACTACTGGCTAGATCTCGTTCAAACTAATTTTCGTTGGTAGTTTTTATAGTAATCTACATCATATATTTTTTTTAGAATTATCATGCCCCTACTTTTGAAATTAGAGGGGGGGAGACACACATTTTACTACTTTGGAAGAGTCTCTCTCGCAAACTATTCAGGTTAGAAAAATATGATATGAGAAACCTCAATATGAGTTTTGGAGACTTATCCATAGATATCCCACACGCATAGGTTAGATGAAAATTTTTTTTTATGTTTCAGTTGTGCCTATGGGGGCCCCCTAAAATTTTTAATAATTTTTCCATTTTTGCATCAAAATCTTAATGCGGTTCACAGACTACATCTACTTACCAAGTTTTAATAGTATAGCTCTAATAGTTTCGGAGAAAAGTGGCTGTGACATACGGACGGACGGACGGACGGACGGACGGACAGACGGACAGACGGACAGACAGACAGACATGACGAATCTATAAGGGTTCCTTTTTTGCCATTTTGGCTACGGAACCCTAAAAAGTATCCCTATAACAGACAGACAGATAGACAGACAAACAATATTTTAGTAATATTAATAAAAATCGGCCAAGTGCGAGTCGGAATCGCGCACGAAGGGTTCCGTACCATTATAGAGCAAAATTAGGCCATAAATTGTGTTTTTTGTATGGGAGCCCCCCTTAAATATTCATTTTATTATTTTTAGTATTTGTTGTTAGTTAGTGTAGCGGCAACAGATATACATAATCTGTGAAAATATCAAATCACTAGCTATTACCGTTCTTGAGTTACAACTTACAGCCTGGAGGCAGACAGACAGACAACGAAGTCTTAGTAATAGGGTCCCGTTTTTACCCTTTGGGTACGGAACCCTAAAAAATAGTATGGATAATGTAAAACACTTTACTAATGTAAGTATTCAGTCGTGACTAGTAGTGAGTGCCCTAGGTGAGGCGTGTTAAAAATATTCTGCATATTCTATTAACATTTACAATACCGCGACCGTAGTGAGTAGTCATTATTAACAAAGGATATAATATAGTAGAGTTACCCAGGCAAAACCCTCACAGCTAGCTACTAGAAACAGGAACTTTTCAACGTCCTTTTAATATAGGACTTAAGAACGGGTGTGAAATGTTTAAAAATTACACCCTTAAATGGGGTAAAATATTAAGTACCAATGTTTGCATGCGCCAGAAATACTTAAGACAAAACTACTTTAATAACTATGTACTTATTATAAACAATATACAATATTAAAAAACCTTATTAAATATTTTATATCACTAGTTTGTATTAAGATGAAAATAATATCTAACAAGAGATAAAGTTAGATGCTGTTTATGCTATGAGTTCTTTATGACGTCCACTATTGCATAATTCAACAGCACGAACTAATTGAACTAAATACAATTAAATATTAATTACATTCACCTTGATACATCTCATTCGAAAGGTTTTTATTGACTGACTTTCGAAAAAGGAGGCTACGTTCGCTTTTTTTTATATAAGTAATACAAATTTTTTAAATAATATATTTTTTTAAATAAAAAAAAAACAAAAATGAAAAAATAAAACCTAGCAAGTAAACTATTATTTTTACTATTTTTTGCAGATATATTTACAACAAAAATTAAGTAAAAAGTGACAGCGTCCCAATTAAAACATCTCACAAGTGAATCAATAACATTTTTTTTTCATAAAACTTTCTTGATTAATGGCTATTATTTATACATATTAGTATCTGGCGTGTTTGATTTATATGAACGTTTCATAATTGCCGTGAAAGCTAATTTGTTTAGATTTAAGTGCTCACTTAGTGACGGCTATCAACCGACCTAATGACACACCTTTGATAAGGTTTATTTAGAAAAAAGATTTTTCTAATCGAATTATTAGTTAAAACATTTTACAATACCGCACTAATTAAGACATTTTTAATCTTTCTGAATTAAAAGATTAAAAAAGTAATAAATAGGTAAAATAATAAACAAGGATCCTCAAACTTTTGCTTTTGATTTAAATATTAATTAATATTATAACACCATTTATTTATTTTTTGTTTAATAATTAATTTCTTAGTTTTTAAGAACTACAACTTTTATTTGACAAATAAAATTATAGTAACAACGCGGCGCTAAGACATCAGTCTATTTAATTTAAACGGCGCTAACATTGCCTTTGTCCTTGTAGGAAAATGTTACCTGCATTTTCCTCGGAAAAGCGAGTTGATTAACCTTTGGGCGGTCACTAGACAGCTCGACAAGATAATGTATTGATTTATCTTGCATTATGAGAGATTCTATAAATTCCATTATTGCTTTCTAGATGATTTTTTTATTGTATTTTCATATTATCATTTGATTTTTGATAAAAATTAAATCATAAAACAATATATGCGTATAGATTTGATAGATATGGTGAAGTGTAAACACTAGGCCAAAAACATTTTTTACAACTATTTAAATGAGTTAAAAGAAAAACCCTATTACTTACCTCATTATCATCATTCTAATAATGATAAACACTTTAGCAAATATACGTTACTGATGAAATAACAATGCGTAAACAAAGTTGCGGGCATAATCTAGTTAAAAGATAATGATAAATTGATAACAATAAAGTGTTCTGCGCGCTGATTCTTTTATCGTTGCAACGCACTTATGAGGCTGTTGCACCCTCACTATCCTCTCTTATCTTTATCTTTGTAGATACAGCTTTATGTCGGAAAAAATATTTCTCTTCTGCATTAAAATTACCGACAATTATAAACAAACTGAAAAAAAAATCTTAAAAAATTCAATCGCTTTATCTCGAAAAAAATACTGTTATTTTTTTTTATGTAAATCGGACAAGATTTGTCGACAAATAATGTAGGTATTCCGTAAAATAAAAGTATCCGTAATCTAGTGATTCACTTAGACAATAAAAACTAATTTTAGTAAGTAAAACTAGTTTTTTAAATATACATTTTACCTAACTCAAAACATTTTGCGCACCGCGAAAAATAAAAATAAAATTTACGAATTTTGTAAAAATTTTTTACCGCACACGCGTAAATAAAAAAAATACCTGAATTAAAAAAAATAAACCTCAATAGCACAGCACAATCACAGCACAGCACAGACCGATCGATACTTTCCGAACGACGCGCGTAGCGCCACCGCGTGACATTCAGTGACTGGCTTAGGCTGGCTGACTTTCATGCCTGCAGAGTGCAGCCTCGGATGCACCGCACACAGCCTTGCAGGGAAATTAGATACGTGGGGCTTACCTGGAACAAAAAAAATCTCATGAATGGGATGAAAATAAATATCTAGATTATTCTAACCCAACCGGTTAGAAATGTTAGAATTACTTACTAATATTATAAATGTGAAAGTGTGTCTGTCTGTCTGTCTGGGGCTTCTTCACACCCAAACCGCTGAACTGATTTTGCTGAAATTTGGTACGGAGATACTTTGAGTCCCGGCTCCCGGGAAAGGACATAGGAAACTTTTTATCTCGGAAAGATGTACGGTTCCCGCGCGATAAACGAATTTTCGCGCAACGGACGTTATAGCTAGTACTAACATAAAATTATAAATGGGAAAGCCTGTTACCTCTCTATGTTAGAATAGTTTTTAATTGCCCAAAAGTGTACGTTTTCAATGAACAATGAACGAATCGCTACGCAACATCAATGCGTTCTAATAAAATAGTTTAAAGCAATAAAAAAGTTTTAGATAAAAACAAAAAATTCGGACTGCAGTAGCCACTGCAGTCCGAATTTTTTGGCACAGTATTTTTTAAAACTTTATTTACATCATAAAAATTCTAGTCAAAGCATCCAGCATTAGTATATTTTCATTTATTAATTAATGAAACGTCTTTATTTTTAGCACCCAAAGGCACAAGTTACGACATAAAATAAATGTATTTTTGTATCACCTAACCTATTACGTTAAAATGTTTTCAAGTTCCCCTATGAATTTATGGTAATCGTGTTTTTAGGATCCATTAACTACTCTTGATATATTTTGTGAAGGTTTGACATTAAAATCTATGTACAATGAATTATAGTATTATCACAATGTAATAAACAGCTAATATTATGTAGTTTAAATTATTTAGTATCCGTTTGTCTCTTTGTAGACTTTGAACACACGTCTAAGATAAAACCTTGAACAGAATAATTTTAGAAAATATTACGAGCAGGTTATTTTTGATGTTTATTTTACAACTAACAGGCCAACTAGAGGATTAACAGCTTATGAATAATTTATAAATTATCCATAAGCTGTAAGTTGTAACGCTACGTAATACGTATGTAATGTTACTCATTGGTATATTGGTATCATTGTCTCAAAAACTTTTTTTTCGGCGATCGACCGGGGTATGTGGGACTTCCCGGTACGGTCTACCCAATAATCCCATGGTTCTCCACCCCCCGTCAGAATTGCAGGTACTGAGTAGAACCTACCACAACATTGTCTCAAATACCTAAGTTGTCAGCTATAAGTAATTAACTATTTAAAAAGTAGGGGGTAAGAATTTTGTTCTTTGTCAAAATATTTATTTTTTTCCTTATTTAGTGACTTTTTATTTGGTCTGAGTATTTATTACGTTGCCTGTAGACCGCGTCTTACATTAAGCTAGTGGTAAGCACTATTTTCTAAATTGCCAGCATTAAGGCAGCCAGTAAAAGCTGTATTATGCAAGTAATGTTGTTTTTGCTGCACAATCACATAACGTACTGCAATAAAGTGAGAAATAAGTGGCTGTGTCATTATTAAATTGCGTCTTTTAATATTATTTAATAAGTTATTATGTCGTTTGATAATAATAAAATGCTTAGGCTGAATATCCAGAAAAAAATAAATAACGAAAAAACGGAGACTTTCTGTAAAAAGCATAAAAACGTTTCTGGTTTATTAAATATTCATATTTGGTAACATTATAAAACACACATTAAAATACCATAATGAAACTGAGAGTAGAAGGTGGAAATTTCATTTCTATTCAAGAACAGCAGCTACAAAACAACAAAAACTACATCTATGTAACGGTGTATATTTATCGATACTCGATACCGACTACGTAAATTTTTAGTATGATAACTTTACAGCGCCTCTAAGCGGTCACCTGTGGAACTAAAATCGCCATACAAAAAATTTACGTAGTCGGTATCGAGTATCGACAAAAACTCTACCACGAGTTTTTGTCGAGCTACAGGTACAACGCGGTAACGTGGTGTTTATTTTGATATACAAACATGCGGAGAGAGTATCAATCAAGATAAGCATGATAAGGTTCACATTCAAGGCCAGTGATATCATTTCGAGAATATCTCCATATTTTATGTCATCATCAGAAAATCAGGATTTCCTTAAAATTACGCTACCGTATGGCGGAATACTTAGCTTGGACATAGGACAGTTTTTACAACAGTTTTTACAAAAAAAATACAAAAAAAAATTCCTAGAGTCCTAGATTCCTACAGTAGGTATACGAAGTACGATAAACGCATCGCTCGAACGAAGCAACGGTTTACATACGAGTAGTAACAAATTAATCTGTGGCTGCTCTCAACTATGTCCTTTTTAGCAGGAGTTTATCCATTCAACAGCGTTGAATGAATAACCACCAGCTACCAAAAAAGCCAGTAGAAGGGAAACCAGGGGTGCTCCATAAAAAAAAGTTTGAGAAACTTCGCATCATATGGCCCGTGGATAATATTATGCGGGAGATATCAATTGCCACTCCACAGGTCGGAATGTTGCTTGCCACACCGACAAGGACATTAGCGATGACATGACATGGGACATCATGGTGCAACACCTGAGTGGTTTTCCGATGGGTTTTACTACAAGATAACAGCCAACAGGAGTCCTTGTAGTAAAGTGACTTTACTTTCACTGTTTACGGGTGTATGGTTTTTCCAACATTATGTAAATCCGAGGCGTTATTTACAAAGATTATAGTGTGTTCTATCTTGTTATTTATTTGATGGTGTATATAGTATACTGTATGTCAATAAACATATTTGGCCTTGTACTAATTATTGTGATAATGGGTATCAAACGGTTCATTATAGTTAAAGATGAACACGGAAAACATAGTATTTTACTTTATTATTTGTCATTAAAAAGTTAAAGTTACGTTTACAAAGCTAAAATCGTAAATTTAACCTGTGTTGTCCCTCCGATAGTAATGATCGTTTGCGTAGAATTACGTTTAACTATCATTTTTAACCGACATCAAAAAAAGGAGGTTATCAGTTCGACACGTATGTATAATATTTCCAGAACTGCCCAGTTTTTGTATATGTTAATCTATAACAGCTTCTGAACAAATGTGCCAAATTTCAAAAGTGTATGTATGTAATGTATGTATGTATGTATGTTTTTATGTTTGTTCGTGCATATCTCCGGAACTACAAGTCCGATTTAAGTGATTCTTTTTTTATTGTACTAGGTATTGTTCAACTTAGGGAATAGTGCAAGTTTCATCAAAATCGGTTCAGTAGTTTTGGAGATAGGAAGTTTTAATTCCCAATTACGTACAAATTTGAAGTCGGTTTTATCTTTTAAAAATACAGTTATTATTCATAACAAACACTATCTTATTGAGTCCTTTACCGGAAAACAATGTATGTATTTGGATTTGTCATCAGTTCTGCACTATGTGTAAAGACTGAAGAGGTCACAAACAGACAGACACACTTTCGCATTTAGGTATGACATTAATTTATATATGTAATACATTATAATGGACACATAAATGATTCAGAGCTCCTTAGCGCCTGTCGCCATCATTTGAATAATTTATACAGTTGCAAAAATACTTGCAATGTTTCATTGATCCTATTAGTTTTATATTTGTTTGCTGAAAAACTATGTACCCTTCTTTGACTTCTACCTCCTCTTTTATCTTTCTCCCCTCCTAGAAAATTTCTTCCTCCTCCTCATGTTGGTGGCTTACCAAATCTCCACTTTCCATCATGATAACCAAAATCGCCATCTTGATTGCGAAGCAGTTGCTAGCATGCACAATTGACATCGCTCCTGGCCAATCACATACAAATATTATGGCCCCGGTCGTTCGTAATCGCTTTTGTTGGTCATCATTGGCCAACGTAAAGAGGCAGAACCAGGATTTTGGCAAGCCCGAATGCATTTTCACGGGCCCTGGCTCACCACAAATATTATCCACCACTGTGTCTCCTGTGTCGCCAGGTTCGACAGCGATATCCAACCCTAATCCCTATCTATAAATTATGGCCCGAGGTACAAATAAATCAGAACAAAATAGATGGCGTAGGAAATATTTCAAGTACTTTCAGAGGCTTTCAGTAAAACACGCATGAAATTAAATCTTACACCCAATAGAATTGCAATTACAGGCGACTGGCGAATCACCAGACATCAGAATGCGAAACATGTGTCTCCACATGTTTTGCATCCCTGTTGACTAGACTAATTGCTAATTAATTGTGTTAGCGCCTCTGATGATGTCTTTGTTTTGTCCGTCTTTGAAATAGTATTCGTTAATTTTTGCTATGGTATATCCATCTGTCATATTTTCCTTTAAATTATTGTATATTTTCTAAATTAAATATCATTTATTACAATAGCAACACTGATAACACGCCACCACCCCACTCCGGTTCCGTCCGACGGGACGAAAACGGAGGGGGGAGGGGGCGGACGGGTATATAAGCAGAGCTCATCCTGCAAAGCCGATTTATTCCTGCCTTCCTGCGACTCGGCTACAGCCTACAAGTGTAAAGTGACTAATGTAATCGACGGTAGTATGAAATAAATAGCTGTATTAATTACTATACGTGTGTTTATCTTGAAATCTCAGAAGTGCGACGTAACCAAGGTATGTAAAAATATTGCTATTATAACGCTCACTTATAAATTTTATAAATAATTTCACTTGGAATCGTTTAATTTAAAAGCAGTGATGTAATAATTACTTTTGTCTGTTTCATTTATTGAAAACTTACTAAATTACATTACGATACCACATGCTCGTGGCCGAGGCGACTCTTCGGTCGAGCTAACACTTTCATTACATTACAAAACCACGTGCCCGTGGCCGAGGCTACTCTTCGGCCGGGCCAAAACATGCATTACATTACAAAATCACGTGCTCGTGGCCGAGGCGACTCTTCGGTCGAGCTAACACTTTCATTACATTACAAAACCACGTGCCCGTGGCCGAGGCTACTCTTCGGCCGGGCCAAAACATGCATTACATTACAAAATCACGTGCTCGTGGCCGAGGCGACTCTTCGGTCGAGCTAACACTTTCATTACATTACAAAACCACGTGCCCGTGGCCGAGGCTACTCTTCGGCCGGGCCAAAACATGCATTACATTACAAAATCACGTGCTCGTGGCCGAGGCGACTCTTCGGCCGAGCTAACACTTTCATTACATTACAAAACCACGTGCCCGTGGCCGAGGCTACTCTTCGGCCGGGCCAAAACATGCATTACATTACAAAATCACGAGCTCGTGGCCGAGGCGACTCTTCGGTCGGGCTAAACACTCGCTTCACGCTTTATCCTGATTCCTGCTGAATATTTACCATAAAATTATGATCTAATCAATTGGCTATTTTATTTGAGATAATAACGATTCGTAATTGTTAGTCGTTAATAATTATTATTATTGATAACAGTTTATTATATGAATTATGATTAAGTGTTGATCATGTAAAAGGTTGCAAAAAGAACTAGTTAACTACCTTACGCATTTTTCCGCTAATTGTAGTTCAAATAATATCTATCTGTGAATATGTCTTTCACAGATTATGATAGTAGACGTAACCATGGGTATATTTCAGTTAACGGGTATGCTTCCCGCTTGGTTTAAAGATCTTTATAGATTTTACTAAGACATTTCGTCACTTGTAAGAGAATAAAATATTACATTTAAAATTTCGACAGAGCGGGTAAAAAAAAAAAAAAAAAAAAAAAAAAAATTAAGAAGCCAGTATCTTTTCTATACATCTTGGGCGGTGGTCCAAATGCAAACGATCTGTGAATATGTCTTTCACAGATTATATGATAGTAATGTTATAATAATATTCTAGTTAACGGGTATGTCTCCCGCTAACTTGTAGCTCATATACCAACCATGATCTGTGAATATGTCTTTCACAGATTAAATGACAGTAATCCTATAATATTTTAGTTAATGGGTATGCCTCCCGCTAACTTGTAGCTCATATACCAACCATGATCTGTGAATATGTCTTTCACAGATTAAATGACAGTAATCCTATAATATTTTAGTTAATGGGTATGCCTCCCGCTAACTTGTAGTTCATATACCAACCATGATCTGTGAATATGTCTTTCACAGATTAAATGACAGTAATCTTATAATATTTTAGTTAACGGGTATGCCTCCCGCTAACTTGTAGTTCATATACCAACCATGATCTGTGAATATGTCTTTCACAGATTAAATGACAGTAATCTTATAATATTTTAGTTAACGGGTATGTCTCCCGCTAACTTGTAGTTCATATACCAACCATGATCTGTGAATATGTCTTTCACAGATTAAATGACAGTAATCTTATAATATTTTAGTTAACGGGTATGCCTCCCGCTAACTTGTAGCTCATATACCAACCATGATCTGTGAATATGTCTTTCACAGACAAAATGACAGTATACCTATAATATTTTAGTTAATGGGTATGCCTCCCACTAACTTGTAGTTCATATACCAACCATGATCTGTGAATATGTCTTTCACAGATTAAATGACAGTAATCTTATAATATTTTAGTTAACGGGTATGCCTCCTGCTAACTTGTAGTTTTTATACCAACCATGATCTGTGAATATGTCTTTCACAGATTAAATGACAGTAATCTTATTATATTCTATTAACGAGTATGTTTTCCCCAACTTGTAGTTTATATACCTATCATGATCTGTGAATATTATTACATATTATATGACACTTAATCTTATAATATTCCAGTTAACTTGTATGTATCCCGCTAACTTGCAGTTGATATACCAAGATCTGTTTCTTTCACTGAAATACAAAGTTTAACGGGAATACCTTCCGCTAATTTTTAACTCAAATACCGTGATCTGTGAATATGCCTTTCACAGATTACATGATAGTAAACTTTATTAGTTGCAAACCCTTATTTTCAAAACCTGAAATTACTTACGCTCTATTGTACATTAGAGGCATATTATTATGCATCTTTGTTAAAAAGCATCCAAAATGTTTTGTGCAAAACAAGGATAACAATGTTGCAAAAAGATTACAACGTTACCCCAATAAATTAATCATGCCCAAATGTAGCAGCACAACGTAAAAGTCCATATCCTTTCGTATGTTGAAATACCGGCTTCCGGTATAAACACAGTTTAGCCGATTCAGTTGACATACCGGAAGCCGGTATGGGTAACACACCACAGAGGTGTGTTCTGTTATTCATTTATATATAACGTCATTGTATATCATCCTATCCTTTCTAACACGTTACAACTGCGAACGAAAAAACAGGCCGACTAGTGATGCCAAAACTCGCGCAGCTTTAGTGACAAAAATTTAAACACGAGTCATTCAAAAGTCCGCCATCGCATAAGCAGCTCTGTGTGACCATATTTAAGATCATGTGTTGTGTAAAAAATATGTATGGTGGCACTTGAATTTTGAGTTGTATTTTAAACCTAATGTGATAAATTGTAAATAAAATATTTTAATTACTTCCAAATGTTGTTGTAATTAAAATTATAACCGAAACTTATCTAGATATCACAGTACCTTATGTTGAAAGTTCTATGTTAGCTATAATTGGGTATTTATATAGAAATGGTTGAAAGTGAATAAAGATTATTCCATTTACAATAAGATTTATAACTTGAATTGACTTGATTCGTACTAGTTACGGAGAAAATCCAGTTACAGTAAAAGAAGTGGGGCGTCTGTTGACAGTCTGTTGACATACCGGCTTACGGTTTCAACAGATACAGCAAAGTGGCTATATGTCATTCAACATACGAAAGGTTATCTATGGCTATTAAAATTTTAACTTGCCAAAAGATTAATTAGAAACAACTGAACTTATTTCCGTATAACAGTTTGATAACTATAACAATCACAGATCAGATAATAGTTACTACGTAAATAATAATTATTGATGTAAGGATTTTTTTTTCATTTCTGACAGTTCCCTGTTATTGACATATCAATGACATAATATTGACATTTAGTAATGGTAATACTTCTACTTCTTTTCTCCACCTTTTTGATTAATGAAATTACATTTGCATACTATTGAGTGAAGTGTTAGGAAGGCCATATTGTACACTTCACTCTGGCAAATGAATTATTATTTTAACTTTAATGTTCTAGTCATGGATTCTAGTCTATATTTTATAACTGGTAATTTTTTTTCTCGCTTGTGAAAATTTTGCAGTGCAGTGGCGATGATTTATAATTAAATTCCTGACCAAAACATTTTAATTTTTCCCTAGTCTACTAAAAAACTGCAATGATATTATAATGAACAAAGCCACATCGGTTAAAACTTTACTTTTTAAATTATTACAATCATTTAGAATATGCTTCTCACATTATAAAATATTGTATTACTTTATCGGTAATTGTTGGTCAGATAAAGGGAACTAAGTTCTTTGTTTACACTGTCGTTGAAACAAATTAGTAAGAATTAAGCTTAGAGGATAATTTTGAGCAGAATGTTTGACCAAAATGTTTTTTTTTCTACATTTTAGAAATCTCGGACAATGAATTTAGACGGTCAGTCTGGCACGCCACCTGGGACGCCACCTGGAACGCCACCACGGAGGAAATGTCACAAGCGGAAGCAAAACAAATCCAGTAAGCGGAGGGCGAGGAGCTCGTCGACTTCTTCCTCTTCTTCTAGTGGAGCTTCCAGGCCACGCAAGTCGCATAAGCTATCTACCAAACTCTCGACCCGGTATGTGCTGGAATTACTTACAACAATTAATGGCGACTCAAGAAAGAATACGCTTTTTGGAAACAATTTAAATAATGTTGTTCCGGAGTATGATCCGTCGAATAGGTCTCAAACCATGGATTGCTGGCTACGTAAAGTCAATGAGTGCGCAATTATCTATGGATGGAATGATAAACAAACAATTCATTTTTCGTTACAAAAGTTAGTTGGTTTAGCAAAGAAGTGGTTTGAGGCCTTACCTACGGTTGTCTATTCTTGGAGTGAATGGCAATTAAAGCTAAGAAGGGCATTCCCCAGCGAAGAGAACTATGGCCGCCTCTTAGAGGAAATGTTAGGACGTAATTTACTTGCAAACGAAAGTCTTCGCGAATATTTTTACGAAAAATTGGCATTGTTAAACAGATGCGAAATATTGGGTAAAAAGGCAGTTGACTGCATTATCCACGGCATCACCGATAGATCGATTCGAAACGGGGCACAAGCACTAAACTGTAACGAGCCCGAAGACTTGCTGAATTTCTTGTCTTCTCAAAAAATACTATCCGTCAATAATAGCAAGTATAAAGACCGGTCATCTCATAAGCACAATTTGGATAGATTCAGTGCTCCGAGCACTAATTCTGTTAAAAATACTTATACTTCCGCGGTTGTTTGTTTTAACTGTAATGCAAAGGGGCACCCTTATTATAGATGCTCTAAGCCACTTTTGAAATGTAGTTGTTGCCACAGGGTAGGTCATGACGATAAAAATTGTAAAATAAAACCTATTAATAATAACCCTAGAAATAATAATAATATAGAAAAGAAATCTTTGAAGATCGATACTAGTAACAATAATGATAAATTTTTAAAGAAGGCTTTTATTAATAATAAAGTATATGATGCATACATTGATTTTGGGAGTGAATGCTCTCTCATGCGCAGGTCTGAAGCGACCCTTTTAAATCTGGTTAAAGATACTAATAATGTCCCCGTAGTTAGAGGATTTGGCCAGTCTACAGTAATTCCATTATACAAAGCAACAGTCAGTATTAGAATAGATGAAATAGATTCTTGTATAGAGATATTAGTTGTTGATGATCCGTACTTACAGACGCCTCTATTAGTTGGGCAAAACTTTACAGAATTACCCTTTGTTACCGTTCTCAAAGATAATAGATCGTTAAAATTTTTTGTTACACCCTCTCAAAACCCATTTGGACCTGATAATAAATTATTAAAACTGCAAGTAAGCAACTCTGTAGAAATATTGCGTACAACTGTGGTGCCAGTACACACCGACCCTAACTTCACTGGAGATGTTTATGTAGAAGGCCACAGTGAAGAACCCGGTAAGGAATATCGTCTGCTTCAAGGTGCGTATCACATTGAGGCAGGAATAGGACATGTTGTTGTTTCAAATTTGTCCCATAACCAACCGATAACGTTAACCCAAAATAATTTATTAGCACGAGCTGCCCCATTTGACGAGCAGGATAGTAAAAAGGTTAATAAAGTTCAGGTAACAAGCTCTAGTAGGGAACCATTGGATAAAACTCACGTTAAAACCGGTCCACTCGAAGCCAATCATTTTGCTAGGCTTTATTCCGTCCTGCAAAATTATCGTGATTGTTTTGCGACTACATTAAGTGAATTAGGTTGTGTTAAAAAGTTTGAAATGAGTATAGATGTTATTGATAAAAAACCCATTATATATCGCCCTTATCGATTGTCTTATTTTGAACGAGGGCAGGTTCGTGAAACCATTGATGAATTACTTAAACACGATATTATACAAGAGTCTACATCAGATTATGCGAGTCCTATTTTGATGGTTAAAAAGAAATCGGGTGAATTACGGTTGTGTGTAGATTTTAGGGCATTAAACAATAAAACGGTTAAAGATCGTTTCCCTCTTCCGTTAATTGACGATCAGATCTCTAATCTTAGTGGTAATTGTTTTTTTACAACTCTCGATTTAGCGTCGGGCTATTATCAAATACCAATGGCCGAAGAAAGTCGTCATCTGACCGGTTTTGTCACACCTGATGGACATTATGAGTTTAAACGAATGCCCTTCGGGTTGGCAAATGCCCCTGCCATGTTTCAAAGAACCATAAATAAAATTCTCGGAAATAAACGCTTTGAATATGCACTAGCTTATTTAGATGATATACTTATTCCTGCACGAAACATCGAAGAAATGTTTGAGCGACTAGAAGAAGTTTTAAAAATTTTTAGAGAACACAATTTAACTTTAAAACTTGGGAAGTGCCGTTTTTTTGACACGTCCGTTAATTATCTGGGTTATAAAATTTCTTCACACGGTATACAGCCTGATGAAACCAAGGTCTTGGCAGTTAAGAATTTTCCTAGCCCACAAAATATTCATGAAGTACGCCAATTCCTTGGGCTGACCGGTTATTTCCGGAAATTTATCAAAGGCTACGGAGAAGTTGCGCGTCCATTAACTTCCTTGTTAAAGAAAGATGCCGCTTGGCAGTGGTTAGATGCACAAGAAAGGTCATTTTCATTGCTTAAAGATAGACTCATAAGTATGCCCATCCTGGCTTTATACGACCCTACTTTAGAAACCGAACTCCACACTGATGCCAGTTCTCTTGGCATAGGTGGGATACTCATGCAGTGGCAAAAAGAAATACGTGTTCTTAAGCCCGTTTGTTATTTTAGTAGACAAACAACCCCGGAAGAGCGACATTTGCATTCCTATGAGTTAGAAACACTGGCGGTAGTAAATTCACTAAAGAAATTTCGCGTTTACCTGTTAGGCATACATTTTAAAGTCTATACAGACTGCGCAGCCCTTAGAACAACACTTACCAAAAGAGATCTCGTTCCAAGAATTGCTAGGTGGTGGCTTCAAATAAGTGAATATACATTTGATATAGAATACCGACCAGGTGTTCAAATGGCGCACGTAGATGCCCTGAGCCGCAATACTAAATTATCCGAAGCCGTAGATGACAATAATATGATGGTTAATGTTTACAATATAGAAAAAGAAAATTGGCTATTAACATTACAACTAGCTGACCCCGATATAGCACGTATCCATAAAATCTTAAAACCCGAGGATGATCCAGAGTGTAAGGACATAAAAAAGAACTATGTAATTAAGAATGAAACTGTGTATAGGAAAGTAGATGACCGTATATGCATAGTCGTTCCTCGAAGTGCTCGATGGCAAATTTGCCGGGCCAACCATGACGACATAGGTCATCTTGGGTTCACAAAAACATTAGAAAAGATAAAACATCAATATTGGTTTCCTAAATTACGAAAATTCGTAAAAAAATATGTTGAGGCGTGTATAGAGTGCGCTTTCAATAAAGATAGTGCTTCTAAACAAAAGGCTGGGCATCTGTATCCCATAGAAAAAGTTAGTATACCATTCCACACAGTTCACATAGATCATTTAGGACCCTTTGTAAAAAGTAAAGTGGGTAATACACATATCCTCACCGTTGTAGATGCTTTTACCAAATATGTGCTCGTGAGGGCTGTTCCGAATGTAAAGACTAGTACTACTATAAAAATTTTAGAAAAAATATTTTACGATTTTGGTGTGCCGGCTCGAATCGTATCTGATCGGGGAACAAGTTTTACATCCTCTAGCTTTAAGTCTTTCTGTATAAATAATGGAATAAAACATATATTAAACGCAGTCGCTTGTCCCAGGGCAAATGGTCAGGCCGAAAGGTTTAACCAGACGATATTAACTTCATTATCAACACAAAATTCAAATGGTAACGAACGCGACTGGGACAAGTGTCTGGGCAAGGTTCAGTGGGGTATTAATAACACTATCAATGCTTCGACACAAAAAACGGCGACAGAAGCTATGTTTGGAATTAGAATGCGCGATGCTCTTCAAAATAAACTCCGTAACGGGCAAGACAAATCTAATTCGGATATTTCAACTATTAGAAATAACATTGCTGTAAACTTACAAAAGGAACAAGTTAAACAAAAAACTAGATATGATGCAAATCGGTCCCCAGCAACGAAATATAGCGTGGGTGATTTAGTAAAAGTTTCACGTAATAATTTTGACAATGATGGTAAAAGTACAAAGCTTCTGTCCAAGTTTATAGGCCCCTATAAAATTACTGAATCACTGGGCAATGATCGTTACAGAATAGCCGATATACCTGGATTTAATAAAAAAAGAAAGCCTTATAATGCCGTAGTGGCTGCCGATAGATTAAGACCCTGGATTCATTTTAAAAATCTAGAATTACACGACTCAGAAACGAGTACTTCCAGTAGCACTAGTGATTATGAGAAGGAATAGATCATATTAATAAGATTTTGAATTGCAACCTGAATAAGGGTAATATGAATATTGATAACGAATATTATAATAAATGTTTCATGTTTTTTTTTTCACATAAGTATATATATATTTTTTTTTTACTTTGTTTCAATAATTTTCTTTATAATAATTGTTTACATTCTGTTATTATATTATAATATACATGATAATTTAACGTTTATTCCATAATTAAGAGTTAAGACAGTAAAGTTTATCAATTTTTACAACTGGCACCTAGTTAAATACGTTACAGTAATAATTATTATAATGACACAGTAATGTAATATAAAAATAGTTAGTAGTTACACTATAATTATAGTAGGATAAGGTTAGTATGATATTATACTTTGTTTCATTATACATATTATATTGCTACATAGATGCCACTAAATATTTATTGAATTTTGATAGATTGTAATGATTCTGAAATCTGAAATGTATATATTTTGATGTTATAAGTTAATTAATGTTGTAAGTTGTAACAGCTGAATGTCATATTTTGATTAGCTTGGGCACCAGGAGGTAGCGTGTGTTGTCGATGGCCGAATGTCATATTTTCCTTTAAATTATTGTATATTTTCTAAATTAAATATCATTTATTACAATAGCAACACTGATAACACGCCACCACCCCACTCCGGTTCCGTCCGACGGGACGAAAACGGAGGGGGGAGGGGGCGGACGGGTATATAAGCAGAGCTCATCCTGCAAAGCCGATTTATTCCTGCCTTCCTGCGACTCGGCTACAGCCTACAAGTGTAAAGTGACTAATGTAATCGACGGTAGTATGAAATAAATAGCTGTATTAATTACTATACGTGTGTTTATCTTGAAACATCCAAGAAGTACACATGCATGGATATTGAGAAAAATTGGCGTTTGTTGCAAAAAAAATATAACTAGTTATGACGTAACATTTTAAACTTTCGCGTTGCATTATAATTAAAACTTATTAATCAGGACTTAACGCGACTTATGCTAGTAGTAATGCTAGCATAAGTCGCGTTAAGTCCCGATTAATAAGTTTTAGTTATGACGTATTCTAAGTCGCAAAATAATGGAGCAAATCAGAAGTGAAATCGATCAACTTTACCAAGTTATTTCCAATCAAATCTAAAAATTGATAAAAATCACCAAAAAATACCAACTTCACAATTGTATCTATCACCGTTCTTGAGATACAATCTGAAGATAGACAGCCTGAAGACAGACAGACGGACAGACAGCGAAGTCTTAGTAATAGGGTCCCGTTTTTACCCTTAGGCCTCGTCCCCATCAGACACGGCACGGCGCCGGCACCGTGTTACGGCACGACACCGCCACCGTGAACACGGTGCCGGCGCCGTGCCGTGTCTGATGGGGAAGCGGCCGGGTACGGAACCTTAAAATAGATAGGACCCCCTCCATTTCTCTTAGCCCTAAATAAACTTTCATTCACGTCAGTTTCATTGCTGATGATGAAGGGATGTACCTTTCACCCGAATTCCATCACAATAGGGCAGGCCTCAAAAGGCGCGACAGTGTCGACACAACTTTATTATTGCGATACCGATGTGCTGATACTAGAAACGCCTTATCGTCATGAGGGCAAAGAATAGAAAGTAATAACCAACTGCTCCTAAGTCCTAACTCTATGTCTCACCCTGGCTGTTTTAGGGTCATGCGTCCCTGACAAAATCGTTTCTACGAGAGATCTATTCAAGATAATTATATATCCGTACCTAAATCCAAAGGATAAATCCAAAGGACTAATATTACAGAATATGTCAAAGATAAGTATCTGGTTTTTTCAACATACTTAGGTATCAGACAAAGTGGGATGTAAATTATTTTATGAGGGTTAAGTCCTCTATCAACCTCTATTCTGTAGTCTATATTCTTTAGGTACACCATTTTTATACGCTTTTTATTACCTTCACCTGTATATTTGCTTGTAACCGACTTCTTTGAGCGCGATTTTGACCCACTTTAAACGGCCAGATTTCGTTCAAACTTTGTAGATTTAAGCCCGTCACAGACTTAGCTATAATATATATTAATATACCGTACTAAACACACTGAGACCAGAAATATATATTATAGCTGAGTGTGTGGTCACGCGAAAATTGTATACAAAATATATAGTAATATGCCTAGCTATAAATATATTAATATATATTATAGCTAAGTCTGTGACGGCCTTTATCGAGGACCGATGACAATACACTTTGATATAATTATTCCATTTTTCGATTTGTATGTTTGTATGTTTGTTTGGAACCGACTTCTTTGGGCGCCAGTTTAGTTTGGTTGTATATAAAAAAGCGTGCTTTTAGTTTTTTTAACTATTAATATTTTTTTTCTTTTTTTCCACTTTTATTTAACTACCTTTATTGTTAAATAAAGGTAGTTAAATAAAAGTATAGTAATTATACTATCATATTAATTTTATAGTCATTATAATCTTAGACTTCATAGCATATCCCAGCTCATTGTCATATCGTCTAGATTTTAACTATAGGTCATCCTTATCTAGTATCCAACCTCAATGGCAGCTAATGGGTAAGGTGACCGTAGCTGGTCATCCATTCGATACGTTTACGGGCCCTACGTGAGCGCCGTTACGGTGTCCACACGTAACTGGGTGATCGTAGAAAGTGCAATAATATGTCTTCTGATGGTCTACAATGTACTGGCTCCAGTTGCATACCCAATTTCGAGGAAATAATAACACAGAAAGTTGAAGGTAAAAACAATAACCTATCCTTAGATGACACAAAAACAAAGATAGCCGCACATCCTTTATTTCCACGCGTTTACGCACACACATGCACAAAACTACGCTACTTCAAAAATCTGTTAAAACTATAAACTGTTCGGTCTGACACTTTATAATCGTCCAGATATTAAATTTATATTTCATGTAACTAGTGTCGTAAACAGGGCGGTGCCACTGCACCGGTGCCCAGGCACAGGGCGCAGACTCTGGGGGGCGCAAGAATGGCCAGACCAGGCTGCGAACTCTTATTTTTTCGGTTTGCTCCTGAAAAGTTCCCGCCGCGCTGCGCCCCAGAGATGTTTCCCAGTGTAGTAAAAAAAATATCCACAGCCTTCAGCCGAACATAAAAATACATAATTATAACCTCCTTTTTGGAAGTCGATTAAGAAACAAGGGTGCAGCTATAAAAGCTGGCACAGGGCGCAAAAAAGGCTATTTACGGCACTGTGATGTGACTCCCAAAATTTTCAGTTCAGTTCAGTTTCAATCAGTTGTCCGTGATTAAACCCTAGGCGATTAAGAACCTACCATGACTACCATGGATACATTTAGAAACATTAGAAATTCAACATTTTGCCTCCTAATCCATTATTATATTGGCAGCACCGAGCACGGCTTTTGCTTTCGTCCTCATTAACCAAGTAACCAATGGCGTGTGTATTACGACTACAGTTGCAACTTAGCTATATTTTGTCGTACACATAATTAGTTCTAATCACGGTGTATGCTCGTCATACTACAATATAGGAAGTGAGGAAGTTACCGCATCGCACATCGTGCGGATATGCATGAATACGCCTTATGAGCAGCGATTAAAGTTAGTTAGCTGGTTCAATTCCCGTCAGAGGAGAATAAACTTGAGGCGCACTAAGCGTCTGAGAATCAGCCAACTTCTATTTTTTATCCTCGATCGTTGTAGCCACACCAAATAGAGTACAGTCCTGAAACTCCTTTTGAAATAAGTGCATATATCTGAAATAGGCAAGACCTTAAATTGAACATAACATGGGGCTCAAGCTTAGCCCTAGCTAGCCCCACCGTATATGGCAAAACAAAATTTGGCATGTTTAATTTGTTTATATTTATGCCTGTTTTATGAAGATTTTTAGACACCATTTAATCCATTTAATAGCATTGCTGATTGGTTAAACGTGTTTTTTAGCCAATTAAACTTCTATCAAAAACTCAGAAATAGGCCATTAGACTTAGAGTATCAAAGTCAAAACTATTTTGAAGTCTTTGTGTATGATAGTTACCTAACAATGCAGCTCAAGGTTTGTCATCATTTAACACAAAATATAGCCTACAGGTGTTTATTCCAGCTATAGCAGTAATTTATCAATTATGTATGGTTAAATGTTACCTCCGGAACGTGTGAATTATAGACAAGGAGTCTGCAAAGGTTTTATCAATTCATATTTAATAAAAACTATTTAAATTGATCGATACTTAATATCATAAGTGCGAAAATGTGTTTGTCTATCACCTCTTCCTATTTTAATGAAGTTTGGTATTCAGATAGTACTTTCAATCCCAGTAAAGGATAAACAAAAATAGACTTAGTCCTTCTCTGTGGGATGTGGTCTTCTCAATTGGTTCAGTAGTAGGGATAAAAAGTATCCCATGTCCTTTCCTAGGACTCAAAGTATCTCGTTAGTCCTTACCAAGTTTCAGCAAAATCGGTGTAGCGGTTTGGGCGTGAAGAAGTAACAGACAAACAGACGGACTATAGCATTTTCGAAAAAAAATATACAGACGAACATAATATAACCTCCTCCTTTTTGGAAGTCGGTTAAAAACAAATATGGTATAGATTTATGCAAGTAGTTTCAAACTGCATTATGTCGTTATACATAGCTAATCAATAGTAGAAAACATTTATTTTGGTTTAGTAGAGAAACTTATCTCTAAAGTCGGCGAGATTTCTCTTGAAAATTGTAATTGTTTAACTAAAACAATTGCCATTTCTATTGTTTCGTATTTACAGAGAAATGGAGTGCCCAACTGCCCATTCGCCAGCACAGTCTTTCTTGATGTAGATAGTAATCTTTGAGCTAAGCTGGAACAATAATTATTGACAACAACGTATTAGGCTCAATTTACATCGCCGAAGAATGGAACGTAAATCGACAGTTTCGTTGCAAAAAGTCGCTTCCGTTCTATTCCGCGGCGGTGTAAATTGAGCCTTAGTCTTATCTCAGCTCTCAAATGTGCTCTATTATTTTCATTTTTCTTAATTAGAAGATGTTTGTCCTACCTCAGTGTCATCTTAAACCATGATATGATATCTCTCCTAATATCTCTACAGTGATATCTCTCAGAGAGTAAAAACTGCTTACAAAACAGTCTTTTTGCATATGAGCATTTCGACAAAGAAAAGTCTTTGTCTAAGAGGTTTCGAAGGCAGTATAAACATTAAACGTAGAAGCCAATCTAGCCGCACCACAGTCCTGCACGGAGACTACGGCGCGTTCTACATTTACCTTAACAGTCCTATTACCACAAAGTACAAGCTATTACCACCTATTACAGTCTGTTACTTCTCTTGTTTGTGAGTGAACACGCAGCAAATGTTGCTCTACTTTCGATTTGCACTTCCTCAATACATGTATCTCCACTTAGCTGCGGTGTCGATGGACAGGAGACATGCGTTTTCGGCCCAATTCTCATGCCTCCAATCTCGGATCGATTGTAATTTGTAACGCAAAGATTTAGGACATGTTAAGACGTATATTTCAGAGAAAAATCTGAAAAATTTACGTAGATATGACAAGTAGAGATATATTATGCTTTCTTTTAAAGTCGGTACCAGCTCACTAAACCTGCAATTTTCGAACTGGTACCAACTTCAAAATTATTTGGAAGTCAGTTAAAACTTATAAGTTATTTTGCATATTTACTACTCTTGTCGAACTCTACGCACGATACAGCTATGCACCTGGCGCTACTACGTGTTTTGGATGTTAAACATTTTTCCTTTCTCCTTTTGTTTTTAACCTACAAACACACACATACACACACAAATAGCTCCTAATTACTGGGGCTGCGCAGGCGCACGCTAGTTTTGCGTAAATTTGTTCCGGATAAGTAGAGCTATTGTTTATTGAAGATTGCCGACTTTAATCATTACATAACCATATTGAATTGCTAATAAAATTTCTATTGAAATACATGCACATTGGCAAATAAAATTTTTGCAGTAGCGAATGATTCAAAGTCCAAAAAAACTTAGACTGTGCAAATAAATATTGAATAGAAATCTAAGGCCCACTTGCACAGATCTGGGTTAAAGCAAGAGTAAAAGTTAAGTCTGAGTTAAACATAATATCACATCTGTCACTCATTTTAAAAACTGTGAATCTCCAAAAAATATGCTAGCTGTACCTAAATCTATCAATAATATTACGGCAGGTTTTGGCCCACTTCCATTAAATACTACCAAAATCTATTTAATATACTCAGCAAAATTCTCTTGAAGAATCAATCACCCGAGAGCATAACATTTCGGCCTGACGACGACTACCTCAACTCTCGAGAGTCGAGAGGCTATAGTAGAGTAACAATACATCAAAGCGTCCTCCACCATAAACTCTTTTTTTACCTACCCTTAGCACGTTTCCACCTTGTTACAATGTACGCTCACGTTAACAAGTGTAACGTTAACGAGTGTACACTTACGTCGACAAGTATTAAGGTGCATTTCCGATCTTCATGGCAAACAAGTAACAACCGCCACCGACAAAAATAATAAAATGCCGCTTTATGATCTAGATCACGTGTCCCTAACCCGCCGCCCGCCGGGACCTTATCTGTGGGCTGTGGCCCGTGTGATGTTAAACAATTTTGAAAGTCTCGCCCACCATCAAAATTATGTAAAGTCGTCGTTAAAGTCTTGAATTTTTTACCACTTTTAAATCGTTAATTTTGAAGAACAATATTTTTTAACCCTAACATTTTTTGTTGCGGCTAGCAATTACTGCACCAAGATCAAAACATGTTCGTGGCCCGTGTGAAAAAAAGGTTGGGGACCACTGATCTAGATTCTAGGCTGTAGAGTGCAGGCTGTCTAGCTACCTATGTCAGCGCTGCATTGTAATGGCGTCGAGAAAAATGTAACCTATAGCCTAGATCCTTTTTGTCTTCCCGTCTGCCTTAAGCGGAAGAGCAGGAACACCGTTGGGGTTTTAGTGGGTATGCCCGGGTGCGGCCCTCCGCCCCCAGGGAGTCTCACATACCCCGGTAGCCCTCCCCAGACTGCCGGGGATGCGTAAACGCATTTCCCCAACGCAAAAAAAGGTCTTTTTTGTCTGTCGTGGTCGCTTGCGAATGCGGCAAGGATCGGAAAGCCACCTTAATTAAACAAGTGTATACTTACGTCGACAAGTGTTAGGCAGGTACAGCCGCGAACACTACTGCACGCCATCATCAGTCTGAGCACGTGGTGTGAAGTGTGAAAGTGAATTCGGGCGCACAATCAGTGTCACGGTAGAAAGCCGGAAAAGTTTGGCGCTGAAAATTACTCCTTTTAAAGGAGTCCTTTAACTTCTAGTTTCAGTGAATTAGGACTTATTTTTGGGTGACCAGACGGCAAAGTATAAACATGAAACGTATACCTACCATTAATTATAATAATTAAAGACAAGTTTAAGTAGGGGTTTTTAAACATTATAGCTACTAATAAAGTGCTAACTCAAACTGAACTAAAGTCCGGTAGAAGAAAAACAATTGGCCGAAGAAGAAGCCCATTAATCAGTTATCACTCAACACCTCAGTCGAACCACCTAGTCAAATCTCAAAAAAATTTATTGACTAACAAGATCCAATTTAATATTTGGATAACTTAAAAGCTTCGTCAAAATAGTTCTTTTTTAGGGTTCCGTAGTCAACAAGGAACCCTTATAGTTTCGGTCTGTCCGTCCGTCTGTCCGTCTGTCTGTCTGTCTGTCCGTCCGCGGTTTTGCGCAGAGACTATAGGACCTTCAAAGCTGTAATTTGGCATGAATACACATAATAATAATGCCAACAAAATGATACATAAAATATTTCAAAAATATTTTTTTTATGGTACCTCCCCTACACATCAAGCGGGGTTGATTTTTTTTTTCGCGCCCACCCCATCGTGTGGGGTGTCGTTGGATAGGTTTTTAAAAAATATTATGAGTGTTTATAGATCATTTTCCGATTTAGGGATCCATTTGTGAAATATTAAGTTTTAAAGTGGAAAAAATCGTTAGAATCCAGTGTCCCCCCTTCTACCAGCTAAACGGTTGCTTCTGGAAATGTGAAAAAATTCACGGGAGTAGGATATATGCTAAATTTAAAAGGAAAACTATCACGGCTAAGAATACTTCATAAATTATTGAGTAATAGTCGATCAACTAAAAACAATGTATTCGGCGAAGTATAAAGAAACTTTTCGTTCAAATTCCTTTGAAAGTAACTGAGATGATGTTGTTAGTAGTGTAAAACATGTTATAAATGTCCATTCATTGACCATACAAAAATTTTCAAAATCTAGCGGTACTACGGAACCCTACATTGTGCGTGGCCCGACACGCACTTGGCCGGTTTTTTATAGTTTAATTAGTGATCTATCTAATTTCTTTGTTGACGCATCCTACACAATATAATGATAATTCAATTCTTCAAACTTAACCTAAATACTAGACTGTAGAACACATAATATTTTTATTATGCACTTTTATTAACCACATTGGTCAATACTCAATAGCCATAGTATATTGCAGTAGTTTAATTGTGATTTACTGCTGCTGGGTCCAGCCCACCTGGGGGTCTACCGAACTGTCCGGACCACACACACGGCGATGTAACACGATCTACACAATATATTGGCCTCAAATCATACTACGTGAGGGGCTATATTATACATAATAAGGGGCCATTCAATTATTGGTACTAATATTATGAATGGAAAAAGGTCTTTAATACTTGTCTAGTCTGTTCTATCAGCTATTAATATTATAAACTAGTTGACCCGGCAAATGTTGTTTTGCCATAAGTATAAAGTATTTCTACTTCATCAGTTGATACAAAATCTTACCCCTTCTTTTGCCCCCTAAGAGGGGTGGGGGGAAAAGTTTTATACATCCGATGTTAAGTTGGAAAACACAGTTAATAATATGAAGTAACTCCATTAAAGAAAAAGTTTAATACCAAATCTTACCCCCTCTTTGATCCCCTTAGAGGGATGGGGGGATTTTTATACACCAGATGTTGAGTTGGAAGAAGACAAATATATCCGCGAAAACCGGAAGCAAATTGGATCAGTAGTTTTCGTGTTAAAGAAAAAAGTTTAATACAAAATCTGACCCCCTTTCGTCCCCTTAGAGGGGTGGGGGGAAATTTTTTTAAACACCAGATGTTAAGTTGGAAGAAAACAAATATAACTGCGAAAACCGCATTCAAATCGGATCAGTAGTTTTCGTGTGATAGTGGAACAAACATACATACAGACAGACAGACAGACAGACAAAAAACTATCCACATTTTTGGCTTCTATAGCGATCTAGTAACACCCCCCGCTTATTATTTTTTGAATATCTTTAATGTACAGAATTCACATTTTTACAGTTAGATGGAAAAGTCTCTCTCTTTGGTTCTTCGCGCCTATGCTACTGAATGTACTGTAATGGGATTTGTACGCAGATACCTCGAGTCCCTGGAAAGGACATAGGATATAGTTTTTATGCCGGAAACATATCTACGGCCTACGCACGAATCACGATAAACTATAATTTCGGTGCGAAGAAGTTGCGACTTGCGAGCAATATCTATTACCTACATACTTCGAAATTGTAAGTAGATATTGCATAAAAAACTAGATTGTAAATCAAACCATACCATAATTTTCCAGTTATCACTATACTACAGCTATAGCCAGAGATGTGTAGCGATTACTTGAGGAGTTAGTAAAAAGTTTTAGGTACTTTTTGGGAACCTTCTTCATTAAATAACTACTCCAGTAATCATTATTATCTAGGTGCGTAGACACTGTTTCGCTGACGCCTGACGGTCCAATCAACAAGTCTATCGACGAAGCCTTACGTCGCAGACATCCAGCTAATAATCCCCGAGACAAAGGTCTGGAGCGAAACTCTACACCCTTGATACACTCCTCGAGAACAATAAACTCAAAACTTTGAAAATGTTCGTTCAATAATAATAATTTTGACAGCGAAGCTAACAAACAAAATGTGTGGTCTGTGATGTGTGGGATGGATATAAAGTAGTCAGCGAGCTGCAAGGACCATGTTAAATGGGTAGGTAGGAATAATAGGTGTTAACGCACATTTGACATGAAAATCTTGACCTAGGGTAAAAGTTGGCCCTAAACGGTAAAAATCACGTTTTGAAAATAGAATGACATTAAAATAAGTCGTAATAATTACGTAAAAGGGGTCCCTATTTTCACGAAGTTTTGTCGATTCCTTGTAGATACTATTAACACCTCTACCATTTGGTGAAAATAGGAGCTGGGACTACCTTAGAAGTAAACTCTTTAAAATAAAATAAAAAAGAATTAGGTATCATTAAATCGGGCTACTCTTTAAATAGATATAATGTATAATAATCAACAATCATACACAAAAATTAAATAATATACGCGTTGACTTGAGAACTTCCTTACGTTTTATCGGCTAAAAACTGAGCACCCATACCCCTTTTTTTCGACTCTACCCTTTTTTCCGACTCTACCCTCGCGAAGGCTTACATTTCCCGCGTCGACGTAAAAAGAAAATTCCACCCCTTCATTTCCTTCAGACACTCAGACGTCTAGAGTTTTTTTGCCACGTTTCCCGTAGTTTTCACGCTCAAGGCTTGTTTCACGTTACTATATCTACATTCTACAACATGTACGTAGTTTTGTCGCGTAGTGTATATTTTCTTTGGGTTTGTTACAATTCACTTTTAGAGATGTATGTTTGTGGAAACTTTAATCATTTTTTTTATGAAATAAGGGGGCAAACGAGCAAACGGGTCACCTGATGGAAAGCAACTTCCGTCGCCCATGGACACTCGCAGCATCAGAAGAGCTGCAGGTGCGTTGCCGGCCTTTTAAGAGGGAAGGATAGGGATGGGAAGGGAATGGAAGGGAATAGGGGAGGGTAGGAAAGGGAATAGGGTAGGGGATTGGGCCTCCGGCGGAGTACCTACTATTATTTATTCTGTGCCTCCGGTGCCTCACAGCGCGAGCACTGTTTCACGCCGGTTTTCTATGAGGACGTGGTATTTCTCCGGTCGAGCCGGCCCATTCATGCCGAAGCATGGCTCTCCCACGTCACATAGGACATTTTTGATTTTACCGGAAACTACGTGGCTCCGAAATTCGTTTCTCGAGCGGATATCGTAAATTTTTGCGGGGTAAAAACAAAAAATCTAATGTCCTTTCTCAGCCTCTCAGGACTCAACTCCCAAGGTATCATGTAACATCACCTAAATAGCTTCATCGGTTTAAGTGTGTAGAGGTGACAGAAAGATACACAATCGCATTTACAATATTAGTTTAACTTAAACCCGTCGATCGTGGAAAAACGAGACACAATAGAATATCTATTGTGTCTCGGTCAACGGTGACCGTATGGGGCTTGATGAATTAATTCAGTTTAACATAGCCTGTGGGTAAAATACTACAATCATTCGCAACGCATTAATCACTCCATCTAAACTAGCAGTTAAATTAAATTCAAACCCGCCCAGATCAAAACACTGTGACAATATGCCCATTGTTTAATCCATCATTAAATAGATCATTTGACAGCGTGATCTATAATTTAATACTCGATCTGAATCGATTATGTGATCGTGGGCAAACCCGTTTATCCGTGGGCGGTACTAGCGCCCACGTGATCATACAATTCCCAAGGGAAACAAAATGGTTTATCACTTACGTTGGCCCACCTATGAAACTTACGTTGTCTGTATAAGTTGGCCAATGATGGATAATTATTGATTATCCATAATTGATCAACTTATAGAGGCAGCATAAACTACGTAAATTAAGAGGCGCCTTTATAGGCTAATCGCCGAGAAATAGAGTTTGGAGCTCTGAAATAGCGTTTGGTGATGGGAAAGAAGGATGAAATTTTGATTTTGAGGGGTGTATTGGCTTGTCCAATGCATATCCCGTAGTTCCATGTTATCTCATGAATTAGATTGATGTCAACAATTGTGCATTTTATAGACAGCTTCAGAATCATGGCTTTAAGCCTAGCCGCACATTGTACGACAGTTCTGATCAGAAACAGTTGAACGTCCGCGCTGTCTCTTACATTTTGTACTGAGCCGAGTGAGCTAGATAGAACTCGCCGGAAGGATATTTCGGATAATGTGCGGGGTGGCGGTCCGGCGGAATTCAACTGTTTCTGATCAGAATTCGGACAATGTGCGGCCGGGGTAAATCTAAACAATAAACGTCATTCCAGTATAATACGCGTTATAAAAAATATGTGCGGCACTCATGCACTGCCGGTTTAAAGCTATTGCAGTTAGCAGCTAGTGTACAGTCTACACGCATACGTTTAGTCGCACGCACACAAACACCGTGCCGAAGTCTACCGAACTTAAACGACGTTAGACGAGTGTTAGGTTTGTTTTCGTTACGATTCTTGATTCAGTCGCCGCGCTCAAAACCCGATATAAAAGCTATACATAATACAATAGCTTAATAATATATTTTATACCCTACTCTACGTTTATAAACACTGATCGATGCTGACATTGTCAGTTGAATGGCTCTAAGATAAAGACACAAAGGCAGGAACGTTGGCTTTGTCCACATTGTGCCTTTTTCTGTTCGTCAAGGGCATGCGTTATAGCGCAGTCAACAGCGAACGTGAGGCATGCCCGTGACGCGCGTTAAAATCGTAGCGCTCGCTATGACACTTTTCTTTCAACGCGGGTCGATTTTGACGCATTCAATTATTAAATATGCCAAACGAAAGTTGAATAAAAAGAAGATGACGAAAATTGAAGATCAAATTGCATAATGTAGACATAGCTATTTAGCATTACTACGTAGCAATTCTGTATTCCTCCGAATGATCTCATAAATTGCTTCCAAACGATCACCTATTGCCAAATAAAAAACCTTTCTTCCAAAAATTACTTTACCATGTGTGACAGTTTTCTTGCCAAATTGTATCGATGTTATCCCTATCGGGTGTGAACCCGCGACCTCGGCGACCAGCAGTCGGCAGCACAATAGCCAATCACCCATTGTCAGTGACCTTATTGTTACACTTTGTTAAATGGGCCTGAGCTTTCATAATGAGCTGATGAGTAGACCGTGTTGCCTACTAATATAAGGTGTTTGTGTGTTTGTCTGCTAGAAACTTATTTTGTTTTTATGCCGATTTTCATAGTGTAGAGATTCTTAGTGTACCACGCGATTTTTTTTATAAAATAAGGGGGGTCATCTGATGGAAAACAAAAAGTGCTAACTGCTAAGACAAAAGGATACAAAAATTTTACGTCAATTTTTTTTCGTTTTGAGTAAATAGAGAATTCAAAATTCATTTTATCGACGTCGATAAAATATCAATAGCAGCTGCTTCAATTAGTGTCGACAAATATCAGATACAGTAAAAGGGATCATCGGAATATCGATGTATCGATAGTGCCCTACATCTCTCTCGACCTCTATTCCATGGCACGTACCCGGCGGCCTTCGAACCTGTTTTGCATTCGCATTCGATGAGCGACCGCCTCCCGCATTGTTACTTTTATCGATACTCTCTGATCGTCGCACATCACTAAACGATGTCGATATTGCCGTAAAGTTCAGGATATGAAATTCGTTTTCAGTTTGTTCCTAATATAAAAAAATCAAATCAATTATTATTTTTGCTCTACGAGTAAGCCATAGTTTATTATGAAAATTAATCAGTTTTGAAGACCATGAAAGAAAAATTATTATTACTTTATTATTGCTAGCGGGAGCTTGCATTTGTTTGGCTTATTGTAAAAGTCACATGTCAGATAAAGATTGACCAACAGTAATTTGTACTTAATTCATCAAGATTCAAGCCCCAAGCGGTCGCATGCGACCGCGATAACAATAGAATAGATAAGTTGTTTTTCTCACGATCGACGGGTACGTTTACGTCACATATTTCGTGTTTGTTTTCGATGATCGATCACGAACGCGTTTGGCGTTTACTAGGATTTGTACAGCGCCACCGAGCGATGCTCACGGAAGTGAGCCCAGCCCAGTGAGTAATCCCAATTCCCATACAAAATCTTAGTAAACGCCAAACGCGTTAACGAATGAATGTCAAACAAAAAACTCACACTCGGCACTCAGAAGACAAAATCGATTCTCGATAAATTAGTTGCCCCTCACTATTAACCCTTCACTTTACGCACATTCACGCGTATATTAGACGAACTATAAAATGACAACTCGGACAGCATTTAGCATGCCGCTTGCGTTAATTTTGCGTGAATATTCATACTCAATCTACGATCATAATAATAGTACTCAATACATATCATTATTATTATGTATGATGGCACGTTTTAGTTAAAGCTAGTTCAGGATCGACTAGTCTAACTCCACAAGAATAACTAGAATCTAGATCAAATTCTGTGTCTGTGCCCTCTGTGCTTCTTAGTCCTATTTTTTTTAGATATTTATTTGTTTGTAGAGGGACCCAGCAATCCGGAGACAGTATCTAAATTCTTCCTTACATTAAAGCGCATATTCTTAACAGAAATATTTAAGTAGCAAGTCAGCTCTACATCCAAGTTCTCACATACAGAATTCTCCCATAGGCTGTCGTATTTTATAGTTCACTGTGAAAATAGCAGCACTGAAAGAGCAATTTTTCCTTATGATTTGTATGAGCAAGCGCGGCCGCGTGTCATGAATTTTCCCATACATAGATAAAAATAAAACCGGCCAAGTGCGTGTCGGGCCACGCGCAATGTAGGGTTCCGTAGCACCGCTAGTTTTTGAAAATTTTTGTATGGTCAATGAATGTACATTTATAACATGTTTTACACTACTAACAACATCATCTCAAAGGAATTTGAACGAAAAGTTCCTTTATACTTCGCCGAATACATTTTTTTTAGTTGATCGACTATTACTCAATAACTTATGAAGTCAACTTAGCCGTGATAGTTTTCCTTTTAAATTCAGCATATTTCCTACTCCCGTGAATTTTTTCACATTTCCAGAAGCAACCGTTTAGCTGGTAGAAGGGGGGGACACTGGACTCTATCCCTAAACCGGAAAATGATCTATGAGTACTCATAATATTTTTAAAAAACCTATCCAACGACACCCCACACGATGGGGTGGGCGCGAAAAAAAAAATTCAACCCCGCTTGATGTGTAGGGGAGGTACCATAAAAAAAATATTATTTTAATATTTTATGTACCATTTTGTCGGCATTATTAATATGTATATTCGTGCCAAATTACAGCTTTGTAGGTCCTATAGTCTCTGAGCAAAACCGCGGACAGACAGACAGACGGACAGACGGACGGACAGACCGAAACTATAAGGGTTCCTTGTTGACTACGGAATCCTAAAAAGTTACCTACTCTTTCAGCGCTGCTACTTTCACAGCGAACTCTAAATACACACCCTAAAGTATTATCACATAATATATAGGTCTACCAGAATCTGATGGCAATTTTTGACAGCAGATTTTCAAAAAATATCCTTGATCATTGGATAAATGTTTATATTTGCATGTTTCACGCACAAAATAAGCCGCTAAAGGAATAAAAAAGGATGAAAATGTTTTATTCCTGTTACCCGGCCCCAATATTGCTAGAGTCAATTTAATTTCTCACTTTCTGCCATCAGATTCTGGTAGACCTATAGTTTTGTTACACCTTGTGTTTTTATAGGTCAGATGAACAGGATCCGAGTTCCAACATCACACGTTATCATATCGGACAGCCGATTTCCCGCATAGGAGAAGTCGGTCAAATACACTTCGCCAACGGAATAACAATCGGGTTTGTTTACAACGCGCAACGCCAACAATATTAAAACCTAGACGTGTATTTATTCTTTGACCTAGGGTCACAATTCACAAACACTGGGACCGGGCCCCGGATGCACCAGGCTGGGTTGAAGTTAATCGTGGGTCCGTATTTCCAATTTCCATACTAATAGATTTTTTTTTTTTATATTAGCCTATAGTGTCCCACTGCTGGGCAAAGGCCTCCCCCCGGATCTTCCACTGTTCTCTCTCCTGCGCCGCCGATAGCCAGTCTGGCTGGTATGCCTCCAGCTCGTCGCGCCACCTTTTTCTAGGCCGGCCGCGGCAGCGGCGTCCATCTTCGGGTGCCCACACTGTTGAGACCCTTGCCCAGCGGTCGGGATGCATGCGGCTAACGTGACCCGCCCACTCCCACTTCAGCTTGGCCGCCTTGACACATACGTCCTTGATGCCCGTTTGGGAGCGCAGTATGGTGTTTCTTATTATATCGAGAAGCTTTACTCCTAACATACTGCGCTCCATTGCTCTTTGGCATACCCCGAGTTGGGACCTTTGCGAATCGGTCAATGACCATGTTTGCGCACCGTAGGTTAGGACCGGCAGAATGCACATGTCGACGAGTCTTCGCTTCAGGGAGATTGGTAAATCCCCCTTCATCAGCGTCTTCATGGACCAGTAGCTCTTCCAGGCGTTCTCGATAGATAATAACATTATTAATGCGAAAGTTTATCTGTGTGTCTGTAATCTGTATGTGACCTCTTCACGCCCAAACCACTCTACCGATTTTGCTAAAATGTATGAAGATTTACATTAAGTCCCGGGAAAGGACATAATATATGATAGGTACTTTTCATCCCGGAAAATTTTAGGTTCCCGCGCGATAAAGGGCGTCATCTAGTAGGTACGCTATAATTTCGAATATTTTTAACAATAACTGTATTTTAAAAAGATAAAACCGACTTCAAAATTGTACGTAATTGAGAATGAAAACTTCCTATCTCCAAAACTACTGAACCGATTTTGATGAAACTTGCACTATTCCCTAAGTTGAACAATACCTAGTACAATAAAAAAAGAATCACTCAAATCGGACTTGTAGTTCCGGAGATATGCGTGAACAAACACAAAAACATACATACATACATACATACATACATACATACATACACTTGAAATTTGGCACATTTGTTCAGAAGCTGTTATAGATTAACATATGAAAAAACTGGGCAGTTCTGGAAATATTACATACATACGCGTCGAATTGATAACCTCCTTTTTTGAAGTCGGTTAGAAATGGACACGCCTTTCATGAAATATTAGCAGTCATGGTATGGTATTATGGTCCAACAATAGCTGGTTAATTTACTTATAGCGCCTAACTAAATACATTAGCAACACGCAGTTAGCAGGAGCTAAATATTGTGAATTCTTCACAAAATATAAGGTTGAAAAACACTTTATTTAGAAATTATTCACAAAATATAAGGTTGAAAAACACTGGTTTCGGCCATATAGTGCTCATTTGCTTATAACCCGTGACGATATGGCGTGAAACGAGCTGGTTTTAAGTGACATTACCTATTTGACAACTTTCTGACTTCTAACCTCCTTTTAGCTACCTTAAGGCGTCTTCCAGACAGACGCGGCCTGCCGCCTGCGGTGGCGGTGGCGGTTGCGGTCAGTTGGATGACTTGAAAGTTCTAGGAACGACACAGACACACGCGGTGGCGATCGCAGTACAAAAAACACACCGCCCGCGCCACCGCGACCGCCACCGCTGCCCGCGTCTGTCTGGGAGACGCCTTACAAGGTTAAAGAAAATGCTTTCCCTAATTTTCTTTTCCCCTTTTGGTATTTCCGTACCTAAAACATTAACGAATCGATAAGGCATGTATAATCTCATCAAAAGCCCTAGACCGAAATGATTGACGGCTAAGCCACCCCACCATAATACCAAATCGCTGCTAATCACTAAGGGTGCAATCTGCCCTTGAAAGGAAGCCCTTCGCGCACTGCAAGTAGCTTTTGTACCATCTTTTATGGAATATTAATTAATTTTACACTGAAAGCCGCCATTAAAAATCCCATAAATCATACACGGTAGTAAAACGCCAATCGAAGCCAAAAATGTTGATGGTAAAATTAATTATCTGCCTACAAATAGTATGGCTATTGGCTGGCAAGGAATAAACGGTGGCGCCAACAAGGACAGATATTATTTGCCTTTACCATAGAGTTTAATTTGCATCGGCAGTCCAACAATGTTGCTTATATATTAAAAGCTGCAGCGTTATTACTACAAGCAATTTTCAACCTTATGACCATGTTCATTAATACGGAATTTCAGATTAAAATAAGAAACCTACGCTCAGACTCAATCTAAATTGAATCTTATTTCAACCACCTAAGATTTAAATTACCGTGTGGGTTTATAAACAAGGATATAAAGCTGGTCTCCTGCTAGATACGGCACGCTATTGTGCGCTCACGTGTTCTCGGAAGGATTAACGAGTTGTTTGACTTACAACTTAGGGCTAGCGCGAACGGGCGACAAAATTTAAACAGTCGCCGCGACAGTTTCGCGTCGCGTCCGTCTTCCACCTTTTTATTCAGATTATTTAATAGAAATGCAAAAAATTTAAGTGACAATGACACTTTTGTCTGAGCTCTGAAGTTGAACTTACGTGCGCGCTAAAATTTATACATTATCGCACATACAGTACTTAAGAGTTCATCTGACCCTAACTTGACTACATTCTTAAACCTAGATCTCAAAATCTGTAAGGTCTAGAAAGCTGATTTTTTTACACAAGTAACTTCAGTTCATGAAGATTAAATGCTCAAGACGAAAACACGATTACTGAAAAAATGCTCGATAGTTTCTTTTTTACAAAAAACCTTGTTTTAGACACATTTTTGCTTGGATCTTCGAAGTTTGCTGTCTTTTCTTTAATATTTTTTAATATCTAAAAAGGCATTGATAAAACCTAAATTTGCTCAAAACACTTTTTTCATAATCATTATAGTTCGTCTTTTATTCAAGTAAAACTAACTTGGCGATGATTCCGCGTCGTCCTTTTTCACCTGGCATATGAAAGACGTGCGTGAGTGTGAAGAGAGAAGGACTATGTTTTATTTTTAGGGTCAGTATCCCTCTTAACGTACTCGTTTACAATAATTTGTAAATAAAGGCGTAAATAGGGATTGCAATCCGGATACTTCGAAATCCGAAAAATCCGGAAAATCCGGATTTTTGGGCCTTTGAAAAATCCGGATTTTCATTTTTCAAAATCCGGATTTTTGGTTTTTTCGAATATTAGATAAAATTATGAGAAATAAGCTTTTACGTAATATAAAATAAATTTAAATATAACGTGTAATATGTGACATACAAATTGACATTTGTTTAAAGGCGCTATCACAACTTTGCGTGGTCTACACGTACCAAAGTCAGAATTTCGTATGTCTAACATTACATTGTGTAGTTATTTGGAGGTTGTAATTACATTTCTTTACAGTTTTTCATTTTATTTTAAAGAAATAACCACATATTATTTTAAGTTCTTATAACCTAGCTCTTATTTTACTATATTATTTATTATGTTTTTTATAATGATAATATAAATGCAATGATGATAAATTTACAATTATTTTAGAACTAATGCTGATTAGACGTGATTCTGTATAATTAAATAAAGGAATATTATAGTAAGTTACAAAGAAATGTTGAGTTAAAGTTTAAATTATTATTTTACTCATTCCTCTGTGCAATAGCCTAAATTTAAATACACTATCCAACTGCTGGCCAAAGGCGGCCCCCGAATCTTTCACTTATCTTGCTCCAGCGTCACCGTTTGCCAGCCCAGCTAATATGCCTCCAGTGGGGAGTTTATAACCGTGTTTTAGGCTAAAGTCTTCGCAATCGTTAGTTCCTCATTGGTAACGTAACCGCTGACGAGTTGGCTAGTAAGAAAACATATAGAATGCTTGCCAGAAGCCTATCTGAACAATGTAAGCTCAACAAGCACCTTTACAGAATATCATTACGACCTGCAGATTCTGTGACACACCTATTCATCTTTTTTTAGTTCTACTTGACTCTACTACTCTACTACAGAGCAAAAACTCTCCTAATTTACTAAAGAGGAAATTTGTGGCACCAATCCTAATCACATTGTCAAATTTATAAGCAGCACTGGGTTGGAGATGGATGCGTCTAATACGAGTCACAATAGATCCTCAAGGATCGTTGTAACGTCAGGATTACAGTGATCTGCATTCGGAGGAAAAAATACCTCTAGAGCATAGCTCTATCTTTTCTTAGGCCTAGATACCCACTCAGTCGATATTCAGCCTAGATGTATGCTGATAACGTAGCTGTCTTGATTCCTACGTCTTTGATTCTAGTTTGGGAGCACATAATGTTTTTTTATTGTTTTGTTTAGATTTAAGCTCTATTGCTCTTTGGCAGACCCTGAGTTGGAACTTTTGTAAATTGTAAATCGGTCGAGTTTGCGCATCGTTGGTTATGACGAGCGAAATGCACAATTATATCAACGAATCTGCGCTTCAGTGAGATTGGATTCCACCAAGAAGTTACAGTATATTCAATATCATATATTAAAGCTGTTTATCAAAAATATTTAAAAAATTACAAAAAATCCGGATAATCCGGAAAATCCGGATTTGAGGATGAAAAAATCCGAAAATCCGGATTTTTTTAAAAATCCGTTTTTTGCAATCCCTAGGCGTAAAGGAGACTAGACAGAACGATTATATACTATTATTTTGACCTCGACACTTTTTTATTAGTACCTGCATCAGTACTATTAAATATTCTGTGCCTGCATACTGCATAGTAGAGGCAGAAGGCGTTGATAGTATTCCTGTGCGTCAACTAGATGGCGTTTTTTTTATAATTTTTTGAGTGTGTATATATGTTACATCATACATGTATACAGGTTTTTTGAACATAAGAAATAACTTAGTTCCATTCGGGTGTCCCTTGACACCTTTCAAGTTTCTTGTCTACAAAGAAACCTAAACAATTTAGTTGCCCGCGCGCGCAGCCCTTGCATAAAGGGCTCCGCATTCGTCATGGAGAATATTTTTCGTCGGACTATTTTCGGAACGTTTCTGAATGACTCATGAATAACGAAAGAAAAAAGATTTTTCCTTTTTCATTCCAACCAAACGAGGACTAATTCGTTAGATTGGGGTGTTCGGCGCTGTTTTAGGCGAACTGATTTAGCAGTTAGCACCTTTGATGTTTAATAATACATAATATATCTACAACCAAGTTTTTTAGAGCGTTGTTTATCCCAGTAAGCTGTACCTACCACAGAATATAAATGTATATTAGTAGTACCGAGCTGTACTAAAAAACTCACCGAATATAATTCGCGTATCATCCAATATTATAAATGCTTCTCACTTCATCTGTCTGTTACCTCTGTCCTCTTCACGTCCAAACCGCTGAACCGATTTTGCTGTTTGGTATGGAGATAGTAGATACTTTGAGTCCCAATAAAGGAGAAAGGATACTTTTAATCGCGAAAAAATGTACGGTTCGGTCACTTCTAAAATATTTATGTCAGTGTTTTTGGCGAAATATGAGGACATTTCCGTCGGACAATTTTTGTGCACAGGAAATGATTCCGTGTGCGTTCAACGCTCCTCTTGAATATATTATTATCTTATCATTGTGTTGAGTTAGGCTCTTCGTATTTTAATATGAACTCCTTTTAACATGCAAAGCAACGGGAAGAGAAAAACTGGGGTTGCCACTTGCCAGCTCAGTATCTTGCCATATTCTGTTGTAAATAAAATTTTAAAAATTGGTTAAATGGATTTGATTATGCAAAATATTATTTAAGGGTTGTGCATTGACGTTGATTTAGCTGAATTACAGCTGCTCCATAGTCCATACCTACAACAAAAACATAAATTATCTACGTACACCCGTTTGAAAAGCCGGCCATACAGTATGATCTAACAAAAATGTTAATCTTTATTTGAAAGATAAGTACTATTGCTTAATATATAGCAACTTATTTATCTGTGGTACTTAAAACATAATAATTGCAGAAAATATTTTCGATGTTTCATACCAGCAGAGACCAGTCGCTAGACATATTAATATACGAGCTTTTGTCCCCGGCTTCGCTCGCGTTTAGAAGTATTATTATTTATTTAATAGGTATACAAACTTTCATCCCCTATTTTAACCCTTTGGGGTGGGAATTTATCAAAATCCTTTCTTAGCGGATGCCTACGTTACAACATCTACCTGCATGCCAAATTTTAGCCCGATCCGTCCAGTGGTTTGGGCTGTGCGTTGATAGATCACCATGTCAGTCAGTCACCTTTGAGTTTTATACTATATTTAGATTTAGATTTACTCTATGATACCAGTCATTTTGTTAGGGCTTATTGGATTTGACTAAAAGACTGCCTAGCAAGTAGCAAGTTACAAAAAGGACTGAAATCCCACCAAAAACATTTTATGTAAAATATTACCTCGACGACCACAAAAGGTTTGCCATATTGGGAAAAAGACATCAGATCTAAAATGTAGAGCCAAGCTTCTAAATCTATGCGTAACGCGGCCTAACTCTATCGACCCTAACTCCATCCAACAAATTCTACACATCATATTATGTCATATCATATTATGTAGGAATTTGTTGGATGGAGTTAGGGTCGATAGAGTTCGGCCGCGTTACGCATAGATTTAGAAGCTTGGCTCTACATTTTAGATCTGATGTCTTTTTCAAAGGGAAAACCTTTTATGGTCGTCGAGGTAACATTTTACATGAAAATATAAGATCCCACCAGGATCTTATACTCTCTCTATTACATAGTACTAACGCGAACGTTCTAACATGCGCTACAAGATAATATTAATATTATATCGACGTAATTTAAAATTTAAAATTTAATAGTTACTTAACCTTAATTTAATGAAAATTTTAACATAAGCTTCATACATTTTCTGTCAAACTCTTTATCATGAATCATGATCAAATAGCCAGTTTACGGTCGTAGCGACGTTTAACAATATTATTATGTGCTGTATTTATACTATACACCTATACATGGCAACACAGATGTAAATTGACACTAAACGTAAGCAAGGTGTACCGTTTCCTATTACGATAGTATGTGAAAACGACATTGTTTGAAGCTACGACGGTAGCGGTGACATCATACTATGTTAATATACTCTGCGGTGTCGCATTATGCATATAGCAATATAATATGTATATATGATATGATAAGTTGTATAATAATAATATGCTTGGGCCTAGGAGATGTACATTGTACATTCAGATTTTCTATGTAGTGGCGCGGCGGTAGGGCCCTTACTGTGTTGTGTGTTTTACTTACAAGTAAATAATCATGCTAATAATATTTTAATTGAGATGATGACCTAATTTTATCGAGCTACTTTCAGTGATGATCAAATTAATGATAATAATGATGATGATGATGTAATTCCAATCACGATCCAGTTTAGTCTGCAGTGCACATGACAAAAAACAAAACGATTGTCCTTACGACGACGACGCGACGCGCGACGGTACGATGAGAGAATAATTTCACACAAAAACTGAACGCGTTTGAAAAGTCAAACTCTGGTGACCAAATGCGACGATTTTACAGGACATGTCTCGATTATTAAGTAATAATTAATTAACAGGATATTTTTATTAAACTTAAGGGCTCCTTCCTCGGAAGCTTTAGGTATTTTACGCGCCAAGGCGGCTTGCATCCGCGGTACGCGGGAGCCGTTTGAATATGAACTCCCGCGACCTTTGGTGGCAAACGAGAGCGCCACAGTATAGAATAATGCAGAAGGCAAGGTAAGTTTAGTAATATTAGACTATTTTTATTTAGTACTTAAATTTAAACGACAGTTTAGTAAGCTTATACACCGTAAACATAATATATCTTACTACACTTTTTGATATATAGAGAAATGAAAATGATGATGATTAGTGATTACGTAGGTATAGGAGATTTAGTGGTAGCTAAATATAATTATTATGTATACAGGGTGTAACAAAAATAAGTGATAATACTTTAGGGTGTGTACGTGTTCCTTGTAGAGAGTTCACTGTGAAAGTAGCAGCGCTGAAAGTCCAAATATTTTCACTTTTGTATGGGGAAACTCGTAACGCTCGGGCCCTTGCCCATACAAAAGTGAAAAACATTGGTCTTTCAGCGCTACTACTTTCACAGTGAATTCTTTACAAGGGACACATACACACCCTAAAGTATTATTACTTAGTTTTGTTACACCTTGCATATGTCACCGTAAGATTGTAAATACCAGTAGATTATAAACTATCTCGCGAAATTGTGAACGGTCGAAATATTGTGAACCGCAACCTACTGCTTACAATTTAACGTATTATTATACAGTAGATTGTAATCTATCGAAGTGAAACCGTCAAATCACAATCTTAAAATCACCTTAAAACTGTCAAATTGTCAACTGTCCCAAGGCTGTCCCTGATTGGTTATTTAATGGGAAAGGTCGTTGGACATTTAACAACAAACCAATAAGGCGGCACGGGGCATATACCGTTCAACCAATCAGGGCCCGAGGTGCGTTCCGCTTCATAATTTGACGGTTTCACTTCGATAGATTACAATCTACTGGATAATAATACGTTAAATTGTAAGCAGTATGTTGCGGTTCACTATCTTTCGACCGTTCACAATCTCGCGTGATAGATTATAATCTAACGGTATTTACAATCTTACGGTGACATATACATAATATTACATGTATATGTTACCGTTAATGTGCGTAAACCAGTTAGACTGCAGATTAACAAGGTATGTTGCAGATCATCTGGGTGAGTCAGTTAAAGTGCAAAAAGTTTATTCTGTTCTCATTAAATTTCATAAAACAGGTTATTGTTTGAAATAAAACATGTTATTTATTTGTAGAGAATAATTTAATACAATTTTTTTGACATAAACAAAGGAATAAATTATTACATTTTAAGAAAAATGTTACTCCAGAGTCCAGTAATAAAAATAACAGATCGTATCAACTGAAAAAACAACAAGTAATTTATATCAATAATGCGTCTTCCTGATACTGGTCGAAACTCGTGTTCTTGATTTTCAGACTCTACGATAAGTCGATGCTCATCTTGACTTGTTTTTCTGCAACAATAATAGACTTAAGCTTTTTTTGTAACACATAAATTTATTGGGTTCAGCTATACGTAATACGGACCATAATAATTGAACATCGCACCGCACATGAAACTTACCCATTATCTTCAAATCCACTTGCTAGGTTGACAGTATCATGGTCCACAATAGAATTTGATTTATCGCCATATCTCATTCCTCTAAAAAAAACATAATATTTTTAAATTCTATGCCAATAAAGCGTTTCATTGAGAAGTATCTTTTAAGCTGGTTTCATGTATAACATCAAATAGTATATATGTCGCAGGGAAAAGAGGATATCAGGAATTTCACGATATCCCTAGGGATATCACGAACTCCCGGTAGATGCCGAATATTCTTGTTTGTTACGTCTTCTTACTAATTTTTAGTAAGAAGACGATCTAGTGATATTATGTCATTTCAGTTAGTTACCAGACAACGGAAATATACTTAATACTTTTATACTATACATATGTTATAGGCAAACTCCGAAGCTCCGGCGCTCCTAGGTTGGACTGGTCAATCCTCAGGTCAGACTGAATGACTTAGTCAAAGCCCAAACAAATGTAAATTTTCGGCCTTTGACTAAACAATTTTCGTCAAACCTGGGAGGGACTAATTTGGTCAGGCAAACGTCAAAACACAATTTTATTAAATCGGGGTTTGACGAGTCAAACTCTGATATAGGTATGAAGTGTCTTATCTTCGTATATTTGGAAGCACTTTATCATTTAAGCAGCTTTCAAGTCTTAACCGTTTAACTCTGCCAGTTCTGACACCTGATTGGTCAGCTTACGTGATTTTCACTTTTATATTTGAGATGCTTTGAGAGAATGCCGTGTGGCATTAGGCCCGCCTTTTGTACGATGTGCAATAAAGTATAAAATAAATAAATAAATGCTTTGGAATATACGGAGGTTAGTTTGTAAGATTAGGTATAAAAAAATAACATTTTTAAAATTTTGATGTTCATTGTTTTAATAATTTCTTAAGTAATTAAAATGGAAAATTAATCATTTTAACACCACGAGAGACATTATGAACCTGTTTAAACATGTTCAGATCAACGTTTGACCGAGTTTTGCAGTCGCTTCTAGGATTGACTAGGCCAAAACCGAAACAGAATAATTTACTTTCGACGTTTGACTGAAAAGTTAGGAGCTCCTGGGTTTGACTAAAAATACTTCAGGCAAAGGGCGAAATTGAAATGTATTTCGGGGATCGCCTGACGGCTTTGGCCAAACCTAGGATAAACCAGTCCTTCCGCGAAGAGACTGTGTATCGGACTTTGACTATAACACATATATATTTAAGATTTTTATTATATTAAATAAATAAATATATTGAATACACATCCATGACCCAGAACTTTGAAAACTTTTTTGTTCTGTCGGCGGATATCCTCTTTTCCCTGCGACATAGCTCATATCGCGCACCATACATTATTATAATATAATATAGTACAATATAGTGTGAACGAAACGAAATGAGCTATATACTATATTTTGCTACTATTTAGCTCTTACTATTTTATTTTATATTATTGCTATCATATTATAGCGTAGTCTGAAACCAGCTTTATGACTATGGCAGTTTTTGTTAAGCTATATTATACAGGATATAACAAAAGTAAGTGATAATACTTTACGGTGTGTAAGTACTCCTTGTAGAGAGTTCACTGTGAAAGTAGCAGCGCTGAAAGATCAATTTTTCGCTTTTGTATGGGTAAACTCGTTACGCTCGGGCGTTTTCCCTTCGCTTCTTGAGTTCCGACAGCCTTGCCTTCTTGATTTTATTTTTTTATTTGCCATTTCAAATATTATATTAATTACACCAATTAAATTTACTATAACCTTAATTCCTATCTATACAAACTATTTTATACACATATAATACACAAAGACAATATTAATAATAATCAGCGGTGACAATGTAGTGACGAGCAAAAGTGGCACAGGTCCGGCCTCGATGACGTCCGACAGGACACTGATGCGACGTGGATTCAAGCGTGGTGCGCGTAAACCGTATTTGTCGTTGATATTGAATCGAAAAATAATAAAACTAAACATCTATCCTATCAATGCCCTGTTAAATTTTATTAGTAATCGAACTATCCAAATTATTTTTCGATTGGGTCCCTGTAAGTCCTATAAAACTCAAAATGCTTTTAAAATCGATGTTGTTTCGGATTTTTTTTCTATCGAGCCAAATTATCTGTATTGTGTTTCTATCCTATGAAAGCACTAGTTAAAAGATGCATCTATACATGTATATATTTTTCAGTTTTTTTTAATGACGCTTTCTATCAAAAAAACTCATTCTAGAAACATGAATTTGCAAGAACCGGCCCTTAACAATAATTATCAACAACATCTGAACATAATATTAAAATCGTCAATTAAAGGTCTACCAGAATCTGATGGCAAAAAGTGAGAAAATAAATTGACTCTAGCAATACCGGTTTAATAGAAATAAAACATTTTCATCCTTTTTTACTCCTTTAGCGGCTTATTTTGTGTGTGAAACATGCAAATATAAAAGTTTATCCAATGATATCAAGGATATTTTTTGAAAATCTGCTGTCAAAATTTGCTATCAGATTCTGGTAGACCTATACATAATAATTTAATGTGGTTTGGGCCCGTTTTGAGGTTTTTGGACCATTTTTGTACCAATCCACAACGGACGTAGATTGTAATTAAGAAAGATTTACCATTATTAAATTATTATTCAACTTTTTTTAATTAGGGTTGTTCAGAAATTGTAACAACTTATCTAATCAGAGATAATATAGCTAGCGCGATATGACAAGATTTGGGCTTTTGCTAATAAAAACTTCAGAATTCACGTTTGCCATTAGGTAATACGTTTACTGTTTAGAGTTTAGGAACACATTTCTTCATGTAACATGACATTAATTGTTCTGTCAAACGTCGTTTGGACATAGGACTATTTGAGGTCAAAATTACCTAAGGGCCTTGACATACCTCAAGTGGTTTTCCCTTTTCCAGCCAGACACTTCCATTTTGTTTTTACAAAGCGCTATGTCGTAATTTGTCCTGTTTTCCGTATTCCATGTAACATGTGACATGTCCTTTAATTATGGGGCTATTAGAGATGCTTAGCATGGTAGACATTGCCACGTACTAGTTACCACCTAGGTTGTTGTTGAAAGAAAACAGAAGTATTAACAAACACGGCATTTTTAAAGCTAAAAGCATCGTCAGTTGATTTTTGTTTCCCAACAAGACCAACCCCAAAGAGGTTATTTGGGGCCATTTCGACATAAAATATAAGAAGCTGTCATTCATTTGTATACAGTATGTTTTCTGTCCGGTCATGGCCCGTGGGACAGCCAATACCTACCTGAGATTTTTTTCATTACCTATATTAAAAGAAGATGCTAGGATGAATACTAAAACTCAATAAGTAAAGAAGACAGAAGTTTTCAAATCACGAATTGTCCTTTATTCAAGGGGATTTAGACAATGAAAACATTAAGTTTAAAAACGTTTACCTTAGGCCTTGATATGACCAATTGACCGGTTACAAATTAAGCTACGTTTAAGAATATCGGTTAACTAGTGTACAATAATAATTATTTATTACAAATCTCTTTGTCTTGACATGAATAGCCTCTAAAATAATGCAAATTGTAAAAATAAATCTACTAAATTCTTCACACTCGGCATGCCTAAGTATTGTTTCATTCTAATACTTGTCAGCGAAAAATTCATAAATTAACACAATATTATGTATTTAATCATAGCCCATTTTAGAATAAACTAAAAAGTTATTATAAATGTCGAGAAACACGTGACAAACTGTAACATTTTTATTAAGTTCGATTATAATTAATGGTACTTAATTTTAACATTATGTACAAACTATCGTTAGATACTTGCCTAGCAGAAGCACATTGTTGTTCAACACAAAAAAAAACAAAAATTAAAATCGATTAACAAAAAAAAATTAATTTCGAAAAAATTCAAAACTAAAAAAAATCTATCTCGAATGTCCACGCAACAATTTGTTTAGCCATGGCTTAGTCGCTAATTAATCACCAAAGGGGAACGTAGCAATCGGCTAATGCACTCCCAAACTGCGGGCTAAATATAACGAGACACGAAGGGAATTCGGTAGGTCAGTGCCCTGCGCTCCGCAAGTTCACGGGCAGATATCTGCGATAAAACGAGGTCAAAACTCAGAGCCTTTAGCGAAACTTAGGTTAAGTACTGCTTACGAGCTGACTTAAACTTTGCCAGTCTGGATCAGAGTTTATCATGGATCGTGGGTCAATTATCTTATTTTTTCATATCTTTGATTTTGTGAAAAAACATGATATTTAGATGAAGATAATTTATGGCGTACGTGAGTTTAGTCGCAGTAGTAGATATTATTGCTTCCAAAATCGAAGCCTTCTCTCGGAGAAGTTTTCCGCCCATGCTGGTAAGCAATGATGTTTTCGCAATATTATACTCGAATTTTCGCAACAACATTTGCCTGGCCTTGGTGTTGTGACTTGTGATATTATAAGACTAGCTGTCCCGGCAAACGTTGTTTTGCCATTTAAAGTATATTTTATCATCAGTTAATACATGTTTTACCCCCTCTTTTGTCTCCTAAGAGGGTGTGGGGGGGAAGGTCATACACCAGATGTTAAGTTGAAAAACACAGTTAATACCTAATATGAAGTAAGTCCACTAAAAAAAAGTTGTATACAAAATCTGACCCCTCTTTGGTCCCCATAGAGGGTTGAGAGGGGAGGGGGGGGGGGAGGATTTTTATACACCAGATGTTGAGTTGGAAGAAGACAAATATAATATATCTGTGAAAACCGTATGCAAATCGGATCAGTAGTTTTCGTGTTAAAGAAAAAGTTTGATACAAAATCTGACCCCCTCTTTTGTCCCCTTAGAGGGGTGGGGGGAAAAATTTTTATACACCAGATGTTAAGTTGGAAGAAGATAAATATATCTGCGAAAACCACATTCAAATCGGATCAGTATTTTTCGTGTGATGCTGGAACAAACATAAAGACAGACAGAAAGAGTGACAGATAGACAGACAGACAAAAAACTAACCACATTTTTGGCATCTATAGCGATGTAGTGACAAAGGTGTCATTTCATATCTTTTATGTACAAAATTTTCATTTCTACAACAGAAAATTGTCTTCCTCCCGCACGCGCTTTGGTGACGCTCACTATCGTAATATTTTAATTTCGCCATAATTTCAAAACCAAACGTCCAATTTTAATCATTCAAAGACCAAATATTATCTACATAAACTGTACTTAGTGATAAAATAATTTATTTTGATAAGGATTAATAGCGTGAGTAAAATATATCCGTTTAAATGTAGTCCAAAAAAAATTCAGGATTTTTAAATAAATAAATGGTTATTGTGGCTCACTCGACATAGATAGGTATAGTGTGTCGCGGACTTTTTTGTAGATATTTATAAGATCTACAATTACTTAGAACATTTTATGGTTCTATCTTTTATAGTTTAGGCAGCGTACGCAAAATAAGTAACTTTTCTAGCTGATTTTTTACACCTTGCGTCCGAAAAACTCAAATATCTTACGGAACCCTACTTTTTTCCAAAATAAAATGTAGCCTATGTTCAGCAGAAATAATGTAAGATTCCAATGGCAAAAGAATTTTTCAAATCGGTCCAGTAGTTTCGGAGCCTATTCGACTCAAACAAACAAACAAACAAACAAACAAACAAAAAATCAAATCTTTCCTCTTTATAATAGTAGTGTAGATAGGATACAATAGTACATCCAAATTTTATCATCCCCAAAATTATCATACAGTATATCTTTCAGAACTTCTGGCACTATAACTAGGTACATGTCTGGCCTCTGGGCAAGAAATAACTGCTTTTGTTTTATCTTCAAGGCCACGATATTATCGATTAGACTCTTATATTATAACCTTGTTAAACAACCAGCGGTACTCATCATGCAGATATCCTGAGTCCTTTGGCAGGCTTCCAACATCAAGTCTAAATCCGCCGATTGTGCAAACACAGCCCAGCAGCTTCCACGCAATGTGAATCACGTCTATAACTGCATTACTTCACTCATTGATGAATTATGGCTAAATATGGTTAAGTTAAACCACAGTTAAACTAACCGAAAATATTCAAAACAATAAGATTCTAATAAGACGAAGTTTCGTTCTACTCTGTACTTTGCTATACAGTAGAGAACCAGCAAAATAAATGGTTTTAAAACGGCTTAAGATTTCAAAAAGATTACTAAAGTGTGTCTTTGAACGACAGCTAAAAATTATCGAGAATTCTTTATTCTTTAGTTAGCCCATTCCAAAGTCTAGATTTACAATCCATAATCTCCAGACTCCAGAGTCCAGTACCATAAAAAGATTGTCCAGTAACATAAAAAAAAAATTGGCCACATCGAATGTAATTTAAAAATAATTTTGTTCCATTTATAGTCCAGGAGGCGACTGTAAAATTACTCATCGAAATTTATTGATAGTGACGTAACAATGCGGAAGTCCGGGGTCCGGAAGTCCACCAAACTGGGGCAGCCCCGGCGAAGGAGGAAGGAAGCTCCATCGCGCCGCTAATAGAAATATCGCGTACATATATGGAAATAATTGAATATCCATGTGATCCATGCTATATGGCTATATTATAAACTAGATGAGGCCCGCAATTCCATTACTCCAAAATTCGTTTATAGTGTCGGAACCGTACATTGTTCCGGGATAAAGAGTATCCTATGTCCTTTCCCGGGACTTAAAGTAACTCCGTATAAAATTTCAGCAAAATCAGTTCAGCGGTTATGGCATTATGGCGTGAAGAAGTAACAGACAGACAGACACATTTTCGCATTTATAATATTACACTAGTAAACTGTATGGCTGCAATCTGCCTGTTTGTTCGCAGCTGTTTTTCGCCTCTATTGGGTTTAGCCGTTTAGCCGCTGAGCCGATAATACAGTAAACTACTACTTCGAATTTTGGGAAAGGATATAAGCTAGATTTATCCCGAAAACGTATGACGCGATGGGCAAATTTTGGCGCAACGAATTGAGTACAATAGCCAATTGAATTACATAATATATTTATTAGTTATAAATTACAATATATTGAACCATTGCGAATCTAATTTCCAATAACATCCGTTACCAATCATTATAATATGAAATGTATAAACAAATTGATACTAAATAATAAATATTCAATAATACTCAGTAATTAATCAAATTATTTCATTACAAATTAATATAAATGTTATTGATGTTTTATTTTTATGTAATAACATGTAATCAAGATTATTATACTGAATCCATAATTGTTCATAATATGTTAAGCCAATCGGCTATTTTGATCATTTCCTGGCCAACAATCTTAGTACATCCGCCCGTATTGCCAGACTTAGCTCAATGTGATTGAGACCTAAGAGGTAGCCTAAGAGCTAGAAAATTACAATGTAGTATGGACATTGGACACATCTTTGAGTCAATTGAAATTAAATTCACAAACTCAAACGTTGTTGAGAAGAAGTGAAATATTTTAACTATTAATTTAAATGTTTCACTCTCTTTTCTATATTTTAATATTTTACTGTTAAAGATCAGTAAAAAATACACTCTGGTAACAGGTTCTTGAAATATTCCGCGAACTTGGAATGGATGTAGTCTTAGGCCGGTATAAATAGTCAGTACTCAAGATGCACCTCGGTCTCAAGACACGGTTCAGGCTCTGTGATTGGTTGGCTGTCAAAATTTGAACCAATCACAGAGCCGAATCGCGTCTTGAGACCGGGTCGCATCTTAAGTACTGACTATTTATACCGGCCCTAGTAATATCACAGTGTAAATAACTAGTTATTTACACTGTGGTAATATTATGTCGCGTCAATTTCAGAAACTTCAATACGACGATTCCCGGATTAGGTATGTGATATGAGTATTTAAACGTCTGGCTTATGTTCTTCATTAGAGTTCAGACGTAAAAATTATTTTTTAATCCTTGGTACAACCTTATTTATCATATTATTATTAATTTGGTTGATCGATGCCAGTAGGGTAAACCGCGTGTATTGAACCGCGTCGGCCGTCGAGTACTTAGGTATAATTTGGTAATTGTTGCACAGCGAGTAGGTGCAATGAGGCGGTGAATCGTTACTGAATAAATTTAAGGTCCTATTACATTTTACCAATATAAGTACGACCCGGTCAAAATAATTTGACATTCAATAGGTAAGTATGTAAATCTTTTTGCAAAAAAAAAATGACGAATGTAGATAACAAAATATTATGTAATGTACAATGTAAACACTTGGCAACATGCAGAATCCTTATCTGCATGCTTTTCTGAGTTAAACCCCATTCACAGAATGCGGTCCACACATTTTGCATGCTCAACTCCAGCCAGCGTCTCCTCTAGTCGGTAAACTTAAAAAATCGACAAAGCTGTCTACAGATAATACTAGATCCTGACCTGTTGACTTGGCTATAAGTAGATCTACAGAATCTACACATATTTAGGACATGGTTGTATCTAATACTGCCAATTGTCCAATGTCCATTTGACTCCATCGATTTTCTGTTACTCTCAAGCATCGCCCAAACAACATTCATCTACCCGATACAACACATTAACAGATTCTTGTGCTAACGATTACTAAAACTTACGGCCCTATTAATGAAAGAAAATTACAAGATTAGCTTATGTTGCTGACTTCTCCGTCGGCTCTTCTACACGTAGGAAGAGCAGCCTATTTGACAGACAAGAACGAGCTACAAGGATTTAAAAGTCCTGTCTTATTCTCCGTATATTTTAAGGGAGCATCTGCACAATGTTTAAGAAATTGCTTAAATATCTGGGTCTACATTAGGCTAAGGGCCTGTTTCACCGCTTCCTGATAAAATGGCGAATAGGCTATTCACAGCTTTTTTGACAGATTCTCCATACTCGATGTGTCAAGTTGATTGGTGGATTGCCTATTCGGCACTTATCAGGAAGTGGTGAAACAGGCCCTAAGTATAGTTACGTATGTATTTAGCAATTATTCTAGCTCACTTGATGTCAATGACTGTCCAATATCAATGTTATCATCTTATCGTGAAAGCACTTTGTTTAGTTCACGTTATAAAACAATGTTTCGAGTGGTAGGTGAGGTTTTCGTTACTACACACCTAGAATAACATTTTAAACTTTCGCGTTGCATTATAATTAAAACTTATGAATCGGGACTTAACGCGACTTATTCTAGTAGTAATGCTACTAGAATAAGTCGCGTTAAGTCCTGATTCATAAGTTTTTTAATTACACACCTGGAAGAAAAAAAAATTGGACAGCTGTGGGCTTGAATGTATGGAACGCGCAACCACATTCAATAGCAATGACATGCGCGAATATAGCAGCTATTGGAGATGCACCCAGTTATCTAATTTGGTTTTATCTAAACAGTGTAGCCTAGCGTCAAACGATGGTAACTATTACCAACCATGAAAAAAACTTATTCCTAGCCTCAGATCACAAAATTATTTGACACCGAAATAGTTATTTTGAATTGAACCAACGATATCTAAATACTTAGATACGACGTGTGCTGTCAAAACTGTAGCAATGTTTTACCGACGCGCGCCACACTAATGTGTGTGTGCGTGGTACGGTCAGCAAAAAAGGGTGGTCGTTATTTCACGTCACTAGTTACCAGGGACTGTAATGCCGGTATATTATTTTTTATACCGATATTGATTATCGGTACAAATATCGATAATATGGGAGCGAGCAACCAGTACAGGGGGGTGAGCCAAAATGTTTTCGTTTTTGCTTCGTTATAGAATCGCCGATGAAAATGTATGGAATTGACATAAGCGTTCGTTAATATGACGTTGACGTTCGACTCGTCTTATGTCAATTCCATACATTTTGATCGGCGATTCTATAACGAAGCGAAAACGAAAACGTTCGAAACTTTTTCGTTATCGCTAATAAGACGAGTCGAACGTCAACGTCATATTAACGAACGCTTATGTCAATTCCATACATTTTCATCGGCGATTCTATTACGAAGCGAAAACGAAAACATTTTGGCTATAGGCCCTGTACTTGGCTTTGGCTAAACCCCCTATGTACTGAAAATCCAATTATATATAAATTTTTCAAATATTGTTTCTCCTCTCTTACTGTTTCTGTTCCTGTTATATATATATATATATATATATATGAAACAATATTTAAAAAAATTCATAAAATCAAAATCACCATATTATATTTCCATATAAATTTTGAAAATTTCCCTCGATTACATAGATCCCATCATGGTCACAACTTTAATGAACGTGGTACCAAATTCGAGTTAAGCACTATAGAACAAAAAAAGAATTTTGAAAATCGAGCAACAAACGAGTGATCCAGTTTTAAGAGTCAGTATACGAAATTTGCCGATTTCGCTGATTTTACAGACGTGATTTAACAGTTAAAATACAGTATTTCTATAAGTTTTAATGCACAACATGTAAGATCATTTCAATTATAATCTAATATTGGAGCTAGATTTTTTTTAAGTATTTTTAAATAATCCAACTCAAACCCGCGACAGTTTTATAATTATTGCTGTAAAAGGTTCAGGATATCACCTGTTTATTGATTGTATTGACGTCTTAACGGTATGAAAAACATACAATGTACTGTTGAGAAAGTCGTCTATACAATGTTGGAATTACTTTTTACCACTTTAATATGAAATAGTTGAGTAAAAAAATATGTAACTCGGCAAAATTATAGAGAAAATGGGTAAAAAATTGCTGTTAATTTCGGCAACTTAGAGCTGTAATTCATAAAAAGAAAACGACTGAAATAATCTATAGATAAAATTCTATCCAATTCGATAAAAAAGAAAAAAAAACCTTTGCAATTTCATATTCATCGGCAAAATTTCGTATACGGACTCTTAAGTAATCGGATTCGTAACATTTCAAAAAAAGTACTTTTGTGAAAAGTGAAAAAAAAATTGGTCTTTCAGCGCTGCTACTTTCACAGCGAACTCTTTACAAACAAACACTCACACTGAGTCACACACAAACACGTACACATCCTAAAGTATTATCACTTAGTTTTGTTACACTTAGTTTTGTTGTATATTTATTACGTATTATTACGTGATTTTCAAGAAATTTAACGAATACGGTAACTTAAAACTTTACATAAATACGTAAATAAAATCGTTACAAAAATCACTACTCGTAACGTAACGGTATTCGGTTGCATGCTGAAATAACTTTCGAGTATGCTGACGGTACCTAAGTTTACCCGTTTTGATGTCCACTATAAAATGATCCCTATTAGTATGAGCGTTGATACAACCGGGGATCACAAGATATTGGTCATAGCCCATTGAACGTTAAAGCAAAATGTGTATCGAGAAAATATTGTCGTCCTTTTTTGACTTACAGTAATAGCATATACTACTTTCTCTTTCGTTCATTTTACGCTTTGCTAAAATTTTTCTCTTAAAATGGACGACAATAAATTAAATAATTAATTAAATCATAGTACTAACGTGTGAAATGTTACACCTTTGGCTTTATTTGTGTTCCTGGTGTTATTATTGCAATTTCGGAAGGCACACGACGGCAATCTGAAGCGAAATGTGGTGAAAAACAACGCAGTAAACAATTAATTGAGCACGTCTGACTGTCACCGCGTCCTAAGGCTCACTGATCACAGATGAGTGAGCTCACTCATCTCGAGAGTGACACATTTTCGCGCTGACGATTGTATGGAATGCCTTTTCTAACGTTTTAGTTCTATGAATTGAACAGTTTGTGAAATAGACGTACTCAAACGGAGTTCGGAGTCCGGATAGAAACAGAAATGTCTTCACCCCCTGAACTATATTAGTTTTTGTCGCCAATATTAAATGCCTGGTGGATTATCGCAATGTTTATAAAAACAAGAATTGGATTTTCGCGTGCACGACCGCGATTAGTAAACACTTAATAGTGATAGACGAATAGTAATTAGTAACTAGGTGACGCCCGCAACTCCATTGCACCAAAATTCGTTTATAGCGCGGGAACCGTACGTTTTTCTGGGATAAAAATATCCTATGTCCTTTCCCGGCGTTGGGCGTGACGAGGTTGAGACTTGAGATACAGACAGACACACTTTATTCTCTTCACGTCCAAACCGCTGAACCTTTTCGCTGAAATTTGGTACGGAGATACTTTGAGTCCTGGGAAAGGACAATAGGATACGTTTTCCGGAAAAAAAATAATTTTGGCGCAACAGAGTTGGGAGCGTCATCTAGTTTTTAGGGTTCCGTACCCAAAGGGTAAAAACGGGACCCTATTACTAAGACTTCGTTGTCTGTCCGTCTGTCCGTCTGTCTGTCTGTCTCCAGGCTGTAACTCAAGAACGGTAATAGCTAGAGATTTGATATTTTCACAGATTATGTATATCTGTTGCCGCTATAACAACAAATACTAAAAATAAAATAAAATGAATATTTAAGGGGGGCTCCCATACAACAAACGTGATTTTTTTGGCCTTTTTTGCTCTATATCAAAAATGGCTAGTAGGTACTTGAATTTTTCACAAAATCATTAGTTGTATGTGTACCTTAATATTTAATAATAATATTAAAAAATAAAAAATAAAAAAATAAGGGGGGCTCCCATACAAAAAACACAATTTATGGCCTAATTTTGCTCTATAATGGTACGGAACCCTTCGTGCGCGATTCCGACTCACACTTGGCCGATTATTTAATAAAATAATCTCCAAAACCCTAAACACGAATTACAGTGTAACCATAATTACGTCATAATGACCGTAATATTGCCTCATAAAATTAGGTGAGCGTTTCGAACCCGTGCCACAATTTATAATTAAACACAACCACAGAATGCAACCACAAACCCGCAACGGGTCCATACAACACGAGCATTATGCCTTTTCTAACATTTAAACCCACTAAGCTCTACGCCAGCTCTACCACCTTCAAAAAATTTTTCGAAACTCGAAGAATTTTGTTTCGTAGCGTACGCGTATCTGTGATCGTGGAATCTCGATAGCAATATAATAATACTAGAGTTATCTGCTATGACGTCCATAACTCCGTTGCGCCGAAATCGCCGAGGATTAAAGTCTCCCCCAAATTTTAGCAAAATCGGTTCACAGGTTTGGAGTTTGGACGTGATGTGAAGAGGTAACAGGCATACAGATAGGTACCAGGTAAGATAATCCTTAATCAGACTCTTCAAATTTAGAATGGAATTAAGAACGTCCGAAGTCCGAACGTTAGTCAGTAGTCACCTAAGGGTGATTCATGTGTGGCTCATTATTTTTGTTTTCTTTGATGTCTCCAACATATTTTTGGGTTAGTTTCATGACACACCATAGTTTTTCGTGATAAAACTACCCGAATTATGATTAATGCCTTCTTCAATGAGAGGCTGCATTAAATGTTAGTGATAAATATGTCAAGCTACAGCTGTAAAGAGCCGAAATGGAGCCAAGAAAAAGAGCTGAAACTTAGCTATTATGTCGTCTGCACTATAAAGTAATGTAGTAAAGTCCATCAACTGGAAACGTTCCATCGTTGGAGAATTAACAACGTGGAGCTTCGGCACAACTCACGAAACCATTCAAAAGCTAAAAGTTAATAAAACTGTCGATGCAGTCGAGCTATGCAAATTAGTTCAGTATTGAATGTTTTTTTAAGAAAATGAGTTTTAAAGCAAAGACGGAAGTTCTTGAGAATACGGCCTAATAATAAATTATCCATATTAAGTTAACAAACATTATTTAAAAATATGCGAAATCTGCCAGTTGCTTCTTCTCCCTTATAAAACCGTTGGACCGATTTAGATCAAATAATAATAATTTATGAAAGGACGTAAAAAGGCAGGCAGTCAGGACAATTTAAGGTGGGACCAGCGGTCATTGACCTTTCTAGTCTAGGAGCAATGTAAAAATTACTCGCACTGCATTCTGTTAAGATAAGAATAAAATTAAATTCTTGTAAAGAAACAGACTTATTTCCATCGGAAAACGTCTTTACCTCTTCGTATGATAATCTGCAACTATTTATGAATTTGAAGTGATATAAGTCATACTGTGTTCATATCGGGTACATGCAAAATATGATATCACCCTTGGACTAGAAACATCTCAGTTCATTGTCAATCGCAGTTTGTATAGGAAATTACAAGTTTTTTGACAAGTAGTCAATGACCGCTACAGACAGAATTCCGCGATTTGAGAATATAATAGTTTTTTTTTCGAAAAACGTAGTTGGGTCGTTCTATTTTTTCGGTCCCATTTGCTTTCAAGATCAAAATTTGATATTTACGAAATGATTTTTTTCGATCAAATACTTTCAAAATGTTAAGTCTATAGTGTTCTACTTTGCCACGTATTGTGTATTTCCGTAAGGTAAATAATCAAAAAGATATTTATCATCAAATAGCCAAAATTTCATTTCCCTCGACTGTACACTCCCAGATTTCTTAGCTTAGACACAATTTTCTAGGAGTTTTCGTAATAAATCTTATTATGTTTTTTACTGGAACATTAGCTTAAATACTCATATTGACCTTTTTAAACATAAGAATGAACTCGGGTATCTGCAACATTGAGAGAACGCAGGTTTTAATTTTGTCACGCGAAATAATTCATTTCTTTTCAAGCAAATGGTTTTTATGTTTTTGACCAAATCTGCATCTGTAGATCAACGTGCAAACATGTTTCGCAACCACCGTGCCCATGTCTGCCATACATTATAGGCGAGATAAGATGTGCGCATTGCTTCTCGGAGAAAATTTAATTTTTAGTTGCAATTTCTCGTTTTGTCACGGGTAAGCCTGCATTACCATTCGTTGCCTATTTAAATGACTTTTGTTACTAGTGATTTTTATAATACATTATGATAAAGGCTATTGAAATACCTTCTAAAGATATGTCGCATGGCTTTTGAAATATACAAGAATGCAACAAAAATTTAAATTAAATGCCAAAACTTCATTTCCATCCACTTCATTTCCACCCATTTCTTCCGATTTTTTAACCAATTTTCCGGTGTTTTGGTATTATTTAGTATTTTTATAACAGATTTTGTCCAAATTCTATCTATATATTACATTACATTTTTAATATTTCTTGCTGCGAGTCATTTTGTACCAAATTACCGGTAATCTAAAAAAACAGAGAATGGATTGCTTCATCATCAGTTGGTTCACTTGAACGGTTCTATTTTGGGGGTTCGTTGTCTGTCTCATCACTGTTATCTACTATTAGATAGAAAAGGGGGGATTAATTACGTCTGAGACAATATTTACTTAGGAGAAGTCACTGTCGTTCAAAACAAAGATTTTTACCTAGCTTGTGGATTGTGTAACTCTATATAGATATTGTAGATTTACGCCCTGTCAAAGAAATGCTTCTGGAGCCTTCAATAAACCGACTAGCACAAATTACTGACAAATAAATATGGAAAATATATCTTCGAATAGTATTATTCATGTTCATCTCATAATGAAACTAAATATGTGATTATTTTCAAATTCACGTCACACACGGATAACCCGATATATTTTCCTTTTAATAAGTACCTATCTTCGTAGTACTAGTCTAGCTAGTACTTTATAATTAAGTGATTATACTTAATATTTGAGATTTTAAAATGTTTTTTAAGAATTTAAGACTTTATTAGTTACTGGGACATTATACATATTTTTGTTGCTAAGCATCACTATATCTAATGCTTGTTAATGTATGAAGTGGTGTGTAACAAATTGAGATATTATTTTCAAGAGTTTACTAAAGTTCACTAAACTTGTAGGCGCAAAATTGCATAGAACTGCGATTTGTGAGACTATTTCCTAAAATATTGTTTTCTTAAAAAATCTAGTAAGTTAATAGATAGGTAAAGTGCATGGAATGTTGATTGTATACGATTATATAGTAGAAGTAAAGATTGGTTGCATTTTTTAAATAAAATAATAAGGTCTGACTTGTTTCTTACTTTTTAACAAAATTCTTATATTTTAATTTATTTTTAGTAGATGAGACTTAAATTAAAATACTGATCTCATTACTCATAAAAATAAAACAATAACAAGTATTCTGCTTATAACTAACATGAAATTCCTTATTTTTTTTCGCTTCCATATAACTATTTTTCATTTCCATCCAATCCTTTAAATTTCCATCTTATCGATTTTCATTTCCATCTGTTGCATCATTACCATCCATCTATTTATATCGTAAATATAAATAGCAGACTAAGGCAATTCAGGGATCAGAGTAAGTATACGTACACAAGCCTAAATACAAAATTTTGTCGAAATATCTTAAAAAAAAAACGATTCTACGAAAATGGCCAAATGGGACCGAAAAAATAGAACGACCCAGTTTCGCGTCATAGACTGATTAAAAAAAAATAACGATGTGTATGTCTGTTAATAATAACTATGCTAAAATTGTAACAATATTTTTTCTATTACCCACAGGAAGAACAGAAGAGCTTATGAAGTTCATAGCGCATAACATAGCATGATAGCACTATATGGCATTATGGCTCAGCTGTATTACCAATCTTTCACAGATGATAGAGATTAGTAAAAAAAAACATTCGCTGACAGCACGTGCCCATATTTTGACAGATGTTTAGCTTCAGAGGGGAGACGAAAATACATCTCGATTTATTCGCCCCTATAGTAATAAAATATTGTTTATTGTACATAACTTTGAACTGTTTATTAACAGACTTTTTAGGTTAGGCATCTGTCAAGAGTCAAGACCACGTCAACACAATGAAGACAAACAATGACCAATGACGACAATTTATGTCAAATTGAAGAAGGGACAGTAAAATACTATCAAAACATGAGAAATGGCTTCGGCCTGATGAAAAAACTTATTTCATATTATTGATATCAAAGAATTGGCTTCGGCCTGATGAAAACTCTATTTCAGATGGGGCTAAGCTTTCCAAACCTACCCCAATTTTTTGATGGTCACATGGATTGAGAGAGGATGTTTTGGATGAGAAAAACTTCCTCGTGTCACTTCCACCCCCGGAAAACCCCCCCTCCCCATTGGAGAAATTCACATTTGAAATTTTCGTCATCTTGAGATAAGGTCATGTTTTCTGGTGTTTGCGTGTTACTTACTTACTGACTTATTGTTTTCAAGGCATCCTAAGGCTGTGGTGAGTGGAGGACGATTATTTTATCATTCCAAAACTATATCATTCAAGGTTCTTGATAAAAATTAGGAAAAATTATCAAAATTCACTACTAGGTAACTCTTTGGGTTTGTTCAAGGTTTGGCTTATTAAATATTTCGCTTCTTCTTCTTCTTCTTGTTTTTTTTATTTACCTGGGATTATTTGCCACTTGACATTTTTGAAAAAACATAACAGAAGGCCCACTTAACCACGGATACCGAAGGGGGGGACGGGGGGGCGCAGCCCCCCCAAAGGGGGGCTCGGGGGGCGCAGCCCCCCGCTAAAACAAAAACAAACACAATCCAGAAAGTCCATAAGTAGGTTAGGTTATGTTAGAACTTAGACCACAACACCCAGAAATAGGAGCCCCGCGTAGCGGGGCTCCGTCAACTGATAATTGAAGCTAGTTGTGCCATATTGAGGGTTATTGGTCTCTAGGTATAACTGATGATGGATCTGAAGATCTGAGGTTGAACTTCTAGAGTACAATTCCTAAGCCGAAGGCTTAATTGTCATAAAAAAACAAAACATTACTTACTTACTAGGGAGTGTCTCCGCTGCCGGCGCCGCAGTGCATCATTTTTATTTCATTTCATTATAAATGAAAAGACATAACAGAAGGCCCACTTAACCACGGATACCGAAGGGGGGGGGGGGACGGGGGGGCGCAGCCCCCCAAAGGGGGGCTCGGGGGGCGCAGCCCCCCGCTAAAACAAAAACAAACACAATCCAGAAAGTCCATAAGTAGGTTAGGTTATGTTAGAACTTAGACCACAACACCCAGAAATAGGAGCCCCGCGTAGCGGGGCTCCGTCAACTGATAATTGAAGCTAGTTGTGACTTGTGCCATATTGAGGGTCATTGGTCTCTAGGTATAACTGATGATGGATCTGAAGATCTGAGGTTGAACTTCTAGAGTACAATTCCTAAGCCGAAGGCTTAATTGTCATAAAAAAAACAAAACGTCAAAGTAGTGCCATAATAAGAAAAAGAAGACGAAGGAGACAGTAGTTTATAAGTAGTGAATTTTGTAATTATTAATTTTTACTTTTAATTTTTATCAAAAAACCTTGATTTACATTGTTAAGTAAATTGAAATTTTAGTTCTCCACTCACAACAGCCTAGCAACAGGCATTTTTCCGAAGAAACACTCTATAAATTGTCGAGAATAGAATATGATGTAGCATCAATATTCCGAAAATTTCAAAGGTGAGTAGCTCCAAAAGTGGGGGGTTCCTCAGTGTGGATTTGGTACGGGGGGGTGTTAACCTCTCCCCCCACTCCCCCCCCACCCCCGCTCCCCATAAATCTTGCGGTAGGTTTGGAAAGCTTAACCTCAGATGGTTAATATAAAAGAATTGGCTTCGGCCTTCACTATCATTCATTGAATGGAGAAAGCATAGAAATGGCTGTATGGGCAACGCTCCCTTTGCCTGTCCCGACCGGGACGAATGTAAAAAAAAAAAAAAATTATTCGCCCCCTCCTAGCATCACGGAAGGAAATAGGTAGTTGCAAGTTGTATGTTTACTTGAATAGAATTGCTCTGATGTTTGCTGTTTCTTTTATTCTGCTTTGTCTTCTGTTTGTCTACTCTTTTCTACAGGCATCTTATTTAAAGGAAATTATAGAATAAATAAAGCTACGAAACTAGTGGACCGATTTTGATGTAGACAGTACCTAGAACTTACTAGTTTGGTAGTCAGTCAGTAGACCGCGGGCGGAGAATGATGTTTGAAGGTTCTTACAAGATTTTCTTTTACGAGAAATCGTCAATACCTAACTTACTTTACCAATTTCAAACTGAACTTTGTACACAGTACAGCACAGCGTAAAAATAATCTACCTTGCTGGAAAATCGACAAATAGCTGCAGTTTGCGGCTTTTGACCTAGATTTGGAAATAATGACATCTTCGTGATTTTATTTCAACTTCCAAAGTTTTAATTATTATGTAATTTCAAGTTTAATACGATCAATTTTTTTTTTTTTTACTTAATATAATATGGAAAAGATCCAAGCTATAGGTAAAGTATAGGTAAACACAACGATAGGCTGTAGACTTCTGCTGTAGTCAGCAAGTAGATAAAAATAATATATATTGTATTTATTGTTACCAATTATTATTTCCCATGCCCATGCGTTTCCTTATTTTTAAATAGGGCAGACGGGGGCAGTATTATTATTATGATTTTGGCCCAGTCGTAAAATATTACTAGTGCTAGTTTTGGCATAAAATTAGGAGCTGTATAGATATATTTTTTTAGATATCTACCTATACAGTTTGAAACAGAAAATAAAATTAACTCACCTTTATATATCAAATCCAAAAAGCACGATTCACTCACAATCACAGGTCACTAAAGCACAGGCCACAGCACGAGCAATAATACAAAATAATTGTTCAATAATATTAATAACAGCTGGTTTATGCTGACAGAACTTGCGTCCTTGCAGACGCCATATTAATTTGGCCGGCGCGTGGCGACTGCGCGCAGCCGCCAGCCACCCGGCACCCGCCCTGTACGCACCCTTCCCCCTTCCCCCGAATATCCCGCGAGCCTCTGATTGGGGTGACCATGGGGTTCGAAGTTTGTGGAATTCGCGTATGGGCTCCCACACTCTGCGAATTCAAATCGCAATTATTTATATCGGTCGCGGTGGCAAAAATAATGCAATATCGATTTTAAAAATTCGCCGGCGCGCGGCGATGCGATGCGAAATCATCAAAATCAAATCGGAAACGTTACCTACATAATATACGTTTGCGATTTCGCCCTTTGGTTGTTTGTCGTTACTTTAGAGTTTAGACTTTAGCAAGATTTATTGTACAAGTTACAGTTGGTACTTTTCGTTTTAATGCAAGTCCTGAAATAAAATCGGCCAAGTGCGAGTCGGACTCGCGCACGAAGGGTTCCGTACCGGTAAAGAGCGAAAGTAGACAAAAAAATGCGTTTTTTGTATGGGAGCCTCCCTTAAATATTTACTTTATTTTAATTTTATTGTTAATTGCTAAAGTACAAATATAACTAAGGATTTTGTGAAAATTTCAAGTGTCTAGCTGTTACCATTATTGATAACGAGCATAAAAGGCCAAAAAAATCACGTTTTTTGTATAAGAGCACCCTAAATATTAACTTTATTTTATTTTCAGTATTTGTTATAGCGGCAACAGATATGTACACAATCTGGGAAAATTTCAAAAGTCTAGCTATATCAGTTATTAAGTTACAGCCTGGAGACAGACGGACGGACAGACAACGAAGTCTTAGTAATAGGGTCCCGTTTTTACTCTTTGGGTACGGAACCCTAAAAAGATGGCAAATCTCTTTTACTTACCAATATTTACAAAGGACATCAAAAAATTACTCTCATCTCACTCAAGACTTGTAACATTCCACAGAAAGATACCTACCTCCGTTCACAGCCACACCATTTTGATCTAAATGTAAACAAAACTCGATGTGTGGCTATAATACTACAATAATTTTTCAATCTAGAATCTAGATTAAAATAAATTAAAACTGAAGAGGGTATCTTTATCTGAAGATACCCAGTCGTCGATTAAACTGTAATAAGTATTAATTTAATGCAGATTTTGACAGATACCATTAAACATTATATAATCTCAAAATCTTAATTTAATTGCAATTAATATTCTTCTCTGTCCTCTGAGTGCGGCAGCTACTACTGAATCTTTATTTGTTGAAACTTGAAGTCTTGACTCTTGAAATATTGCTTCAGTCCTTGACTTCTGTTATCTCTACGACTATTTACTTTAATTGGATCTACAATCAGGCGATCTATCTGCATTCTGCTCGTTTACAATATCAAACAAATCTCGTACAAGAAAGGTTCGGACTTCGGAGTCGTTCCCCGAAAAATGCAACTTATTTGTTGTTTCCCCTCCACTCTCCAGTCGGCAGCGCATTAATTTTGTTTACAGTTTAGGGCGCGGCTGACGAGTGACGTTTGACCGACCGCGGCGAATAAAAGAGTATTATAATTTATACAGAACATAATAATTTATGTTGGACCATACTTGGCACCCACTGTGATAGTAAGTAGGTATAGGTAGTAATCTATTTACCCTGGGCCTGTTACTAGCAAAATATAATCTTATTTTGGTCTTTGGTATATTTTCACTTACCGACGCATGCGGTCATAAGACGTACTATTGAGTCTCGATTCTCGACATGGAGGTCCGGTAATAGTTTCGATTGCGACATTGAATTATCACGACAATAGTAATTATCAAATAGCTAACAAGCAATTAACAATAATAATTACTTAAACTTAAGTATTATAATAATATAATATTATTATGTTCAAGTTTAATTAAGAAAATCAAAAATGCAGGAAAATCACCTGAGTTGTCAAAAGTCGAGAACTTTAATAGAACTTTAGAGCAGTATAATATACCAGTGGTCCCCAACTTTTTTTTCATGTGGGCCACAAACATGTTTTGGTCTTGGTGTCATGTCGCAGGCCACAACAAAAATTTTTAGGTTTAAAAAATTACGTAAGTACTTCAAAATTAACGATTCACAAGTAGAAAAAAAATCACGACTTTCACGATGACTTTTCATTATTTTGCCGGTGGGCGTGAATTTCAAAATGGTTGAACATCACGCGGGCCACAAAATAATATAAGGTCCCGAGTCCCGACTCCCGGTGGGCCGCATGCTGGTCTAGACAGAATGAGCACTTTCTATCCCCGGTTTTGCGGTGTCACGGTCGGACTATTTAACTATTGTTCTTGTTTATAAACGATACACGCAAATGAGCAGGCAGATCGCCTGGTCAGAGCCACAGACCTGATCTGCCACATGGCCTCCAAGTAGCAGACTCGGGGGGCGTCTGCTACAGCCCTGGTGGGGGCCGAGGAGGTGGAGTCTTCGGACCGCTGGCGGGGTCGCGGATGTGTGTATCGTTCCCGTGGCCCCGTCAAAAGGCGGCGTGGCGGAAGATGGGGGGGGGAGGTTTTAGTGGGTATACCGTGGTCTCATTAGCTACGGGAGTCCCACATCACCGCTCGGGTCGCCCCCTGCGCCTGGGTGGTATGCGTAATGCATTTCCCCCTCCGGGAAAAAAAAAAGGCAGATCGCCTGGTGGTAAAACGCAGCTGTTCATCCACCCGCCGATACGACAGAGTACATCAAGCGAATCGCTACTTCGTTTACAGATCCCAATCAATATCATCATCAAGTCCAGGGTGTTGTATGATTGGTCATTGGCAATCAATAATCATACAATGATACCATAAAGTTAATATACCTAGCGAAATAGAGAAACAAAGGCCTGAGCAAGCGAGATGTCAGTGACATCATGTCACTATCAGTAAGTAGTAACACTGCGTAGTAAAAAGAGACGTGTGATACATGACAGCATCACTCTTTTTTTTGACAACCGTCAGCCCGGGGCTGACCGTTGACAATTTAATCTCATAGAATTCATGTTCAATCATGCTTGTGTAAGTGTATATTATGCATGATACAAAGGCTGAATGGTCATGTGATGAGAAGTGGTTAGTCTACAAAATAGCGAACGTAAAAAAGAACATTTGTCATGTGTCAAATTCATAAACGTCAGCTGTCAAATTTTGCGTCAAAAATATTTGTTCTCGTGGTTCTCGTGTTTTGAAAACGTCGAGTTTGCATTTTAAGTAAAAAATAAGAATTATGCCTGAAAATCCCAGGAATAATCAGTAAGAATTTTTTAATAATTTACCCTCCTGTAATTTATTATAATGTTAAGTATTCTCATGTTTCCCTTTACTTTTCAGACAAAAAAATAAAAATGAACCTAAGGAGCAGAGGCGAAAACGGCAGCAAAACCGGCACCTACCTGGCCCTGTAGACAAAAAGGGGGAAACAGAAGTTACAAAGCAAACAGGTAATCTTTCCAATTATAGCAGTTTTACCTATAAAGAAATTTTGGGTAGTGTCTACTGTCTATCCATATTATGCTTATACTTACCTGCTCCTATGTCTGTGTTATATAGTCCAATAGGGCCTTGTTGCCACCTACGGCCTACCACAATTACTGTCTTGCCACTCGGTAGTTGTAATCAAGCCCATGGTGTGGTTTAGACCAAACATTACCAAGCTGCATGTGTGCTACATGTCACTTGGTTAATTTTGCATCTTTACAGTTATTAAAGCTATAAAAATTAAAAAATCATGTAATAATTAGTTCCAGTTGCTGAAAAGTCTGTACCAAGTGAGCCACCACCAGAATTTTATAAGAATTTGAAAAGAGAAACTGATGAAATTTTAAAAATAACTGAAGAAGCAAACTCTAAATACAAGAAAAAGGAAATTCAAAGCAATTGGGCAAAATATGAAATGCCAATTGAAAGTTACGATGAAATTGATGAACAAGAAAGCATAGGAGCTGACTTTGAGGTTGTTTATTCTCTTATGCCCAGTTTTTGTTTTCTTGAAAGGGTATTCAATAGCTTTGATGATTGGCTAACATTTCGACAATAGCTTGTAAAAAGCATAATTTTATTTATAAACTCAAAAAAAATTTAAACTGCAAAAAGTAATTTAATATTTGTCTAAAACATTAACATTATTAACACTCCCTAGTTGATTAGAACTTTAGAAACTTACTATTTTAATCATAATTTTTAAATTTTCAGAGTCTAATTCAAGCTTCCCTATCAGTAGGTAGTCACTTTCAATTCAAACATGAAAAATCATGGGATGTGACCACAGGACCATCTGCTTATGACAAATACTTTGACATCAACATGGATAACTTGAACCTGGGACTATCCACCATAACCTTTTATGATAGGAACAACATAGATACTTCGTTATTCACTGAAAGTGATATACTAACTATGAACCACAGAGCAACAAAGTTCAAAAACAAATACTACAATGACAAAAAATATACCACACCAGAATTAGAAGCTGAAAACAAAATATTATGTGGTATGATGAAATCGGACAATGAATGCAGTGAAACCAAAATTAAAATTGATGAGACAGACATTGATATCAGTGCCATTAATTTAGATAGCAATAAAGAAGATAAAGCCATATCAAAGGAGGTCATAGAAAATGTAATTGATGTGCCGGAATCTCCTAAAATTTTAGAAACTAAAAATACTGAAGAGATGGACATATTGTTTGAAAGTCCTCTGCAATACAACAAGAAAGTGATTGAAGACACAACTGAGCAGTCACATGAAAAGCAGGACAAACTTGCTTCAGGTAATGTTGATAGTTTATACCTCTGAAATAATCCATACCGTAGTAATAAATGTGCCTGCCTATCTCATACTTTTCCACCTAAGTGTAAGAACTCACAAGCGCAGTTTTCTCCCGCGCCCGCGCGCGGTTGCGGGCCCGCAGCCTTCGTGGAATCCAGTTTTGTATGTAAAAAACGAAAGCAAAACACGTTTTTCGCCCGCGGCGGGCGCGCTTGTTTGCGGCTCCCGCTGCACCGGCGCGGCGGGTGGCGGTCGCCCGCAGCCTCGGCGGTTTGCACCCGCGCGCTCTGCGATAGTTTAGCGGGCGATCGCAGTAGCCGTAGTAGGGAGCGAACTCACGGCGCGGTTTTTTCCCGCGCCCGCGCACGGTCGCAGGCCCGGGCAAATGAGCGGTCTCGTAAGTTCTGAAATAAAACCGCGTATTTGCGCGGGCGCGGGAGAAAACCTCCGTGAGTTCGCTCGCTAAAGAGAAAGGCAGACAGGTTTTCATGAATTTAGGTATGGAGGTCTTGAAATTAATATATATTTTTCTCTTAGTTATTAAAAAAAAATCTGTTTCAGATAATGTTCCTGAAAAAGCAATAAAGAACCCAGTTATTGAGTCTCCTGAGGATTTGGAGAAGTGGTTGGATGATTTCTTGGATGGTTAATGCTTATCTGTGATATTATATACCTGTTTTAGTAATTTATGAAATGTAACAAATTAATAAAGCTTTATGCTATGTACTTACAAGTTCAAACCTTATTTTAAATTATCATTCAACTGTTCGAGTATAGAACGAGGTGTAGCTGGAGTCTGCATAGCATCTACAACTCGGTCAAGTTAACTCCGCACCTCGCTGGAGGTCTGCGGGTTAGTGGGATGCCTTTCCCACTAACCCACAGACCTCCCCGCGTTCGCCCCCACTAACCGGCAACTTCCCCGCGTTCGCCCCATCGCCCACACAGCGTCGATGTGACGTCATGGCCGCCAGGACGTGCGAAGTTAACTTGACCGAGTTATAGGCGACGCGAACCTGTAATATGTCCCAGAGTACAGATATGCCGTGTCGCAGTTCTGCTGCCAATTCAATGAGCTTAACATTGTGCAGTTAAGCTCATTGAGTTCCATCTAATATTATCCGCTGCTGCAACATAGTCTCACCTGAGGTCTCACCAATGCAAAATACTTGAGTAATCACTGCAATGGACCATCAAAAGATACTGTATAATATTATATTTAGTACTTAAACTTTACGATGCAACAAAATGTACGGTCCCAACGGGATTTCACAGAAAACGAAGGTGTGGGCAACATTTTCTGAGGAATAAAACTACACAATATGTTATTTAAAAGCATTTATTGATTTCAAGGAGACAACAATGTTATCTGGTTCTAGGTTTAGAGGATTTTCTGACGCAACAAATTTGTCCTGCAGAAACATGCAGAAATAAAACCGCAAATTCTTCATGTCTTCCATTTTCCAAGCCGCAGAAAAGGCGTCGCAGCGAAAAATTCCATTAATTTAAAAACATTTGAATCTTTATTCTATACAGTGTACACATTTTAATTCACTTCACAAAGTTACACATTAATAAAGAAAACACTTTGAGCACCTAGATGACTAACACTTAAAAACTTAAAATACCTTGAAGATTAAAATGTGACCATAAACATCACCAGCAAAAATTGCAATTTCACATTATGTAGGTATTATAAAAATTCCAGATTATTTAATATATTTTACTTAACCCATGATATTGTTAAAAAAAATTAAGGATTTTGGATAAAGGCCCTGGATAGAGGACATGCTATTTCATTAAAAAGAAACAACCAAACCGGTACCTAAACTCTAGCTCAGTGTACAAACAAAATATGCAGATCAATTTATGTTTGATATTAATTTATTTCATAAACCAGTGACTGAAAATTTAAAGTCATAAAACAACTTCTGTGCAAAATAAATTTCAGTCACATTAAGTCTCTTGGCATTTAGGTAATTTCTAGTTTTATTTGTTTCAAATGCCTGTATATTTATCGATTTTTATTTTGCACAGTATTACATAAAGCTTAATATCTATATTGGTTGTAATTACTTCGGCTCGGATAACTGGGTGGACCTCTTCTGTCGTCGTAGGGGTTCCTACCCTGGTACTGGTTCGGAGGCCTGTCGTTGGGGTTGTCTGATTGCTTCAAAGTTTTGGCACGAGCGACGAGCTGAGACACGAGTTGGGCTGGGGTCATGTGAGCGAAGGAAATAGGAGCACTGCCAACCGAAGTACTGCCCGAAGGGGTGAACACAGACTTGGAATTTTGAAGGTCTTGCTCCACGACTTGGGTGTGCGCGCTGGACGAGAAATGCTCTTGATCAATAGATGTCCCGACTTCAGTGAACGACGTGGCTTCGCGTATTGTGCACTTGTCACAGTGAGAACTCGTAGTCTGTACCGCTGCATCCTTCATGTTAGCCGAAGAGACTTTCTTGGGGCGATTGACTAAATCGTGTAGATCCAGTGTCGACACTATAGTATCTATGATCTGTTTGTTTTTAAGTGCAACGGCTGAGGCGCTAATTTCCGTGAAATTAAATTCCGCTATTGGTTTTTTCTTAAGGGGCGAAAAGAATTGGGGCGCAATAGATTTCCGCGTCTGCTTCTTAATTATACCGATGATCACCCGATTTGATGGTATTAATTCAGCTAGTTTGGATACAGCACTATGGCACCGTTTTAACACTGTAAATACAAAAGCATGGGAATATGACACACAGCTCTCTATATAACGGGAAGGCACATTTGAACAACATTTGTAATAGGAAATATTATAATTTGATTGATAGAAATCAGTAAAATTACAAAACACTTGAAATTGTATAATATATTATATGGATTGAACCAGATAATTAAGATAAAAAATACCCACCATCTGTTTTTGCATTGGTGTCCATCTGTAGAAGGGACCCTGTAAAATGCACAATTTTATGAACTGCTTTCTTAAATACTTATAATTTACACCTAAATAATATACATTATAAAAACAATTACTCAAAATTCTGTTAAAATATTTACCTTTGTTTGGGGCCAGTTTCAGGTAATCTTCATGGGAAAGTATGCCATCGGCGACCAACTGCAATTACATTTGAGAATAATTAATACAAATAAATTAGAAGTAAACAAGTAAAAAAAGGAATATAATTACTTTAGCCAAGGCATCTGCTGGCTCCTGCATAGAATTTGTTGATGGATCTGTAGTATGAGCCATGGGAAGTAATTGCTGAGAGGAAGTTAAGGTCGGTGCCAGCACAGGGTTTCCCGGTGCAGGAATAGGGGCAGGTACCGGTTGAGGGGCATTCATGTCATAAGGATATGGATTATAAGCTGGATATGGCTGTGGTACACCGTATTGAGCTGGAGGCATGTTTGGATCTACGGACATTCCTGGAATGAAGTTTTCAGGGGTGGGATAAGGCTGAGGTCCCATTGCATATGGATACGGTGGAATGTATTCTTTATGAAGTTTCACATAGTCACTGGAACGTCGAGGAGATCTTGAACGAGATCTCTCGTAATGGCGTCTAGGCGATCTCGAAGACCTGCTTCGTCTGGACATTCTTAGTGGACTTTCCCCTGGGCTTTGATATCTTCTTTCTTTCCTGTAGCCGGGATGATGTTGAGGGCTTCTTGAGCGACGGTGTGGCTCGTATCTTGGATGTCGAGGGAACGGCGGCGACTTTCGGCTGGAAAAAATACGACGCTCATATCTCGGAGGTGGTTCCTGATGTCTTCCAAAATTCCGATGTCTTTCTTGATTAAATCTTCCTGGCTCGTGGCGATATCTTCCCGGTGATTCACGAAACCTTCCTGGAGAAACACGGTACTTCCCTGGACGTCCGTAAAATCTCTCCGCTGCATCTTGAAGTTTGCCCGGTGAGCGATGTCTAACTGGTGACAGACTTTTTTTCTTTTGCATTTTCGGTTTTGGGCTGCGTTTTTCTGACGATTCATGCATTTCCTGCGGCGAAGAGCGTTGTGGGGGGTCTTCAGAATTCTTCTCATTTTTTTCGTTCTTTTTACTCTCGTCATAGTAATCATCTAGCTCGGTTCCTGGAGGTCGTAAATCCTCCTCTAAGTGTTTGGCTATGTGTTGCTTTACTTTCAATTCTTTATCCCTTTTGATAGCTTCGTTGGTTTTGTTAGGATCGCGACGACTTCCCGGCTTAATGAAATCGTCCATTCGAGCTTCGCTGCTTGACCTTCGACGATCCTTATTATCTTGATCTTGATTTTGTCGTAATTTCTGTGCCTCTTTTCTTCGATCGTCCTTTAAATCGCGTCGATCGCGTAGATCTTCCACATCATCCAAAGAGTTAGCATCATCTCTTGATTTTTCGGGTTCTTCGTTATCCCACTCGTCTACAACACTGAGACCTTCTATGAAGTCTTCTTTAGCGAAATCATCGAAAAAGTCGCTAGGAATATCTTCTCCATCGGATGATCCCTTTGGAAGGTCCATTTTCGTTTTTCTCTTATCTGAATCCGACACACTTGATACACTCGATACACTGCACAGGAACAGATTTACTCACAGAATACTTTTAACCTGATTTACTCCTAGCACCGAACCACCACTGAACACTCACTGTCTGCTTAACTACAAAATATAAAACGTAAAAGAGTAATAAGATTCATAATTTTCTGCTATGCGCTTTACTACTTAAATGAAATAAATTGTTCTCATTTCTCAATTCTCAATTTGTTTTCGGCGTGTTTTTCATTTTTGGTCATTCGGTTCTTTATCGTTCAGAGGTCGTGTTCTGAAATTTAAAGCAGTGCGTTCTGAGAGCAAGTCGGAGAGTAATTAACTAATGAGAGCGAGGTGACTTGATTCATAAAATTTATGAATCAAGTCAATATTATTAGCCAGTATTCTGTGCAGGGTTTCGGAACACAGCGATTATGACATTTGTTTTTTTTCTCGTTAGTCGTTTATACGATGCAATGGCATAGGCTCGCATTACATGAATGAGGCGTTTTCTTATTTTTTTAATTTGATTGTCAAACAGTTTCCATTTTAGTAACTAGATGGCGTATGGGTAGACAACTATCGGTAATACCAGGGAATACCATCAATAATTGCTACAAAACTGGGAAAAAGAATGTAAAACTTGATACATTTCAATTTGATAAAGACGCAATAATATTCCAATGAATAGTATAATACAGTTATTATAACGATGTTTTAGTTGTAACTCACGGAAGAAATAGCCCTATTTACCGATATTCACACCAAATGTCACAGGAATTATACATTTAGGTTTTGACAACAACTTGCCTGCACTTCTGCAAGTTAACGAATATTTAATGGCTGATATTTTACCAATAATGAACATCAAAAACCCTAATAACACAATTTGGGAAAAAATAATAAAAACCACACCAACAATAAAAAGTAGAAGAAGTTTAAAAATGACATGCCCGCCAAAACCATTGAGGTAATAATACTTACTTAATCTGTGGCCAAAACTCTTTCAGTTGTCAGTTTTCAGTTTGACAAGTATTCAATGGAGTTTTGCCGGGAATGTGAAGGAGTGATGTTGTGATTTTGTATTATTTTCCTAAAATTGTGTTAAGTTGGGTTTTTAATGTGTAATATTGGTAGAATATTAACCATTAGATATTCGTTATCGTGTACAAGTGTAGGAAAGTGATGCATTATCCAGAAACGTGCGATTTTGTGTTGCCTCCAAAACTCCATTGAAAGTTTCAGTAAAGCGTCTACCACTTTATTGAAACGACCGACTTGACTGATGACTCCTTGACTGTATTGACTTTTACTTAGACTTTGACTAGACTAAATGACCTGACGATATTACATGAAAACGTTGCTGAAAATTATTATAGGAGGAATACGGTTTTCCCGCCATATTCCTTACCTTTTTACCTTGTCTGTGGCACAACATACACATACTTTGTGTCAAGTTGCCAAAAACGAAGAGAAAGAAAGAAGAAAGTATTCAATAATGTTAGCGTGTTCCTAAGCCGTTACCAGTATACTGGCCTAATCGCTTAGGCCAATGATCGCTTAGGCGTATGCTCTTCGTGAAATTTAAACTAGAGAGACGAAGCAAAAAAACATAGCAATATTTGGAAATGTATAAATACATACAGTTTTGTGTTATTATTATGCTAATGAAAACTAGGTTTAAGATATTTTGATTTATGTCACACTTGGCAGTACACTGATATTTTTTGGAAACACAACCCATATGTAGTCAGTGGTGCCAATCTGCAGATAATTTCAGATCGGTGGGGAACCAATAGAAAATCTAGAAGTGTCTATCGTGGCGCCGTCTGGTGGATATTAAAAAAGAAAACAACCCATAGGATAAAGGCCGAATCGCAGTATTGCAGCCATTGAGATACTATAGTAGGAGAGAGCCTTATATCAGTGTATAAGCGTCAAAAGCGTGTAATGTTATGTCCTACTTATTAGGACATAACAAAGGAGTCGGTCTCGGTATGCATATTTCATGTAATAAAAGTGTTAATAAAGGTTTTTATTAAACATTTTATGCTAGATATTGTTGAGTCCTATGGTTCCACTAAATTATAAACCATAAGAATGGCCAAAGAATGCCTCAAACACGTGGATTTAACATAAATACACAGTATAGCAATATCCCTACAGTAGTGAAACGAATGTACTTGCGCAGAGCAACGGAGGGGTATCCGCGGGGAAGCGGGCGGCGCGGGCCCGCGCCGTCAAACTCGCGGCTGTGCTCGCGGAGTTTGTACGAATTCGCGCGCAGGTGTGACGTTGGCGCGTTGTCTACGAATTTTGTGTTGTAAAACGATAACTTATCAGTTATCTTATAAACAATGGGATATAATAAGTGTTCAGTGTACAGAATATGTAAATCTGATTCAAAAAACAAAAAGGATTTAAATTGTCATAAAATATAATATCGACTCACAGTTCACACTAATATTGTGTTGGCCTTGGTGGAATTTATTTGCAATTTGCATCTCTGTTTTATTGTTTACGTTGTAAGAAGTGTAACAAGGAGAGAAACAATATAGAATAAAAATAAAAAAAACTGTCAAATACCCTGTTACATACTAATTAGTACCTACCTAGCTAGGTACACAGGGCCACACATCAAGTGTAACATTATGACATTTGGACCGCCCTTACCGCGCACGTAATAAGAGCGAGTTTTGAAGTGCTTCTGTTACACCTGACGTGTGGCCTACCGTACCTACCAATTGTTACAATAATTATGATTAATTATTGTTGGATATTTTACATATTATCCGAATGCGTCTTCATTACCTATTTTAATCTTTCGATCGTGGATTCTTGGAAATCTATTGTTATTATATTGTATCTTGCTCACCGGTGAGCTTAAGGGGCTTGATAGGTTAATAAAATTTTTAAATCCATACTAATTAGTAATTACTAATATTATAAATGCGAAAGTGTGTCTGTCTGTCTGTCTGTCTGTTACCTCTTCACGCCCAAACCGCTGGACCAATTTTGCTGAAATTTGGCATGGAGATACTTTGAGTCCCGGGAAAGGACAAAGGATACTTTTTGTCCTGGAAAAATGTACGGTTCCCGTGCGATTAACGAGTTTTGGCACAACGGAGTTGCGCGCATCATCTAGTAAAGAACTCAAATCATCTAAAAATAAAGTTTCACGTAAATATCTGGCCGTACGACATAATATGTAAATATAACACGCTGATTAATTACAAGCACAATATTTTATTTTTATTTTATTTCCCGTTTCGTGGCAAGTGGCAACCCTGGCATATCTGCTTGGTACTTACACCGGTGGCGGCATCGTGCGACATCAAAGGCGTTTCGTTACTGTAGGGATATTATATTGCTATACTGTGATAAATACGTAAGTTTTGAACAACGTTTTTTGGGCTTTTCAATCGGTATTTTTGTAAGCTAAAAAGGATAATATTTAAGTTTAATAATCCCTTATTCGTGCTATGTAAGGCATTAATGCTAAAAATGTCAGATTAATTAATAATTTGACTACAAAAGTTGCATAGATTTTTACGTGTGCTTACGGATTCTCATTACTTGAACTATAGTTTATCGATATCATGAAGTATGAACTAAATGACTTTCTTTTCTGGATTTTAATATGCTTCGAAATGATCGACAAATAGAAATATTCAAGAAAATAAACGCACACTACTTGTATGAAAATAAGCACAAAATGGCCACGCGATGACGGGCTAAGAGTCATGAGCAAATATGCAATTAGTAATATTTGTTCGTCGTCCATCTTGTCTTTCTGCTCCGTGCAAGCTCACAGATAGGACATTATAATAATGAGATAGCTCGAGAGCGACTGAGTTCAGAAAAAGTCGGACGCAAAAATCGGACGTGTATTGTGTGAATACGATCCGATTGTCTGATCAGACAATCGGAAGCAAAATCGGACGTCTATTCCCGCCCTAAGTCAATGTTCTTCTCCGCTTGGAGTAATCTGTTCTGTGGTCAAGTGTCAACTTGACTTCAACTTCAAAATACGAGCTCTTTTCACTTTTGTGAAAGTCCGAAAGCGTTTTTATTTCGCTAATAACGAAAACTTATTGAGTTAAAATCAAGTAATATGAATATTGGTTCTATAAAATCATTAAAACTATGGAGTTAACACAGCGGCTTCCTTGTACACAATCATTTAATGAAACTCCGACGCAGAGTAACGTACTCCCTGAACAGGTAAGTATTGTTTACATTTTATTGTACTTTAATTTTTAATCATAAAAAAGGAACTATGCATAGCAGTAAATCATGTTTATATTAATTTCAGGTAGGATTTTTGGGAATATGTGGCCAAAAATATCCAGTGGTAAAAGGTCCAAACAAAATAGGCCGAGATCCCGAAACTTGCAGTATTGTGCTCCAGCTGAATGTAAGTAATATTATTTGCATAACTTTTTTATTGATAATTCAACTTGTTGATATGAAATAGTACAAATGGCTGCCAAAATGTGAACAAAAGAAGAGTTACAGATACAGAGACCGTTCTACCAAATGAAATTTGAATTTGAAATGTATCATCAATACATCCATACCAATATTATAAATGCGAAAGTGTGTCCTTCTGTCTGTCTGTCTGTGACCTCTTCACTCCCATACCGCTAAACCGATTTTGCTGAAATTTAGTATGGAGATACTTCGAGACCCAGGGAAGGATATAGGATACTTTTTACTGGGAAAAATGTACGGTTCCTGCAAGATAAACTATTATTGTCGCAACGGTTGCGGGCATCATCTAGAATAAAATAAATGTATTCTTGTTCTGAATAAAGGCTAGTAACTAGCTAAAAGCCTAGCTTTGTGAGAGCTCGCGTCGTCACATCTTGACTGACTGATGATAACACATCTTCATATAAATTAAAAAAGCTTTATTTCTGATAACATGCATGTAACAAGTTATAGATTTAAGATTACATATACTGTAGTTATCTGCGACTATACTTTTTATTTCCTATTATTAAGTATTCATTTTTTTCAGTCAATATCCAGGCATCATGCAGTTATAAATGTTCTAAATAGTTCCGAGTTCATGTTAATGGATCTCAACTCTGCCAACAAAACAAAACTAGACAATGTAAGTAGTCACAAATCTAAAATAATTCTTACTTGTCAAACTATAAATTATTTCAAAAGTTGTGGGACATCCACAAATTACGGGAGGTGTTTTTTTTAATTTTTTGACCCCCCCTATTTTGACAAACAACAAAGCTCTATCAGAAATAAATACGATACTAGATGAAAATAATGAAAATATCACGAATCCTACATTAATAGCACAATTTAATAATTTTTTTACGCAACTTAATACAAATACTGACATGATACAAAATAATAATAATAATTATAATAATAGTAACAATAATACTTCTTAACGCGAGCGAAGCTGCGGGCAATAGCTCGTACCTAATATGAAGTAAAGAAAAAAGTTGTATACTATATCTGACCCCTCTTTGGTCCCCAGAGAGGGTTGAGGGGGGAGGGGGGAGGATTTTTATACACCAGATGTTGAGTTGGAAGAAGACAATATATCTGTGAAAACCGTATGCAAATCGGATCAGTAGTTTTCGTGTTAAAAAAAAGTTTGATACAAAATCTTACCCCTCTTTTGTCCCCTTAGAGGGGTGGGGGAAAAAATTTTTACACACCAGATGTTAAGTTGGAAGAAGACAAATATATCTGTGAAAACCGTATGCAAATCGAATCAGTAGTTTTCGTGTTAAAGAAAAAAGTTTGATACAAAATCTGACCCCCTCTTTTGTCCCCTTAGAGGGGTGGGGGGAAAAAAATTTATGCACCAGATGTTAAGTTGGAAGAAGATAAATATATCTGCGAAAACCACATTCAAATCGGATCAGTATTTTTCGTGTGATGCTGGAACAAACATACAGACAGACAGAAAGAGTGACAGACAGACAGACAGACAGACAAAAAACTAACTACATTTTTGGCTTCTATAGCGATGTAGTGACAGAGGTGTAATTTCGGGTGTCTTCAGAATTTTCATTTCTACAACAGATTGTCTTCCTGCCGCACGCGCTTTGGTGACGCCCACTATCGTAATATTTTAATTTTGCCATAATTTCAAAACCAAACGTCCAATTTTAATCATTCAAAGACCAAATATTATCTACATAAACTGTACATAATGATAAAATAATTTATTTTGATACGGATTAATAGCGTGAGTAAAATATATGCGTTTAAATATAGTCAAAAAAAATTCAGGATTTTTAAATAAAAAAATGGTTATTGTGCCTCACTCGACATAGATAGGTATAGTGTGTCGCGGACTTTTTTGTAGATATTTATAAGGTCTACAATTACTTAGAACATTTTATGGTTCTATCTTTTATAGTATAGGCAGCGTACGCAAAATAAGTAACTTTTCTGGCTGATTTTTTACACCTTGCGTCCGAAAAACCCAAATATCTTACGGAACCCTACTTTTTTCCAAAATAAAATGTAACCTATGTTCAGCAGAAATAAAGTAGGATTCCAATAGCAAAAGAATTTTTCAAATCGGTCCAGTACACAACAAACAAACAAAAAAACAAATCTTTCCTCTTTATAATAGTAGTGTAGAAAATTGCAAAATTTATAGCGATACCACTGTTGCACATAATTAATCAACCCTTTGAAGAAGGCGTTTTTCCCACAAGATTAAAGTACTGTATTGTAAAACCACTTCAAAAAGGGCAATAGAGACAACATGAACAATAATTATAGGCCGATTACATTAATACCTGTTATCTCAAAAATTTTCGAAAAAGCTATTTAGCAACGAATTGAAGCATTTATAGCAAAATGTAATATTTTAACTCCTCAACAATACGGCTTTCGTAAAAATTGCTCAACAAATCTAGCATGCTTCAGATTAACAAAAACAATTAAAGCTTAAGTCAAGGTAATCGAGTTGTCTCTATTTTTCTTGACATATCAAAAGCATTTGACCGCGTAAATCAAAAAATACTGCTCAATAAGCTATCAAGATATGGTATAAGAGGTAACGCTTTAAGCTGTATTGCCTCTTACCTACATAATCGTTCACAACGCGTAATATCTAAAATACACACAATAACTAAAATAATTAAAAAAAGAATAGCTACTTCAAAAAGATCTACAGATCAAAATACATCGTAATAGATTTTGGAATTCCCCAAGGAAGTATCTTAGGGCCTCCACTGTTTCTTTTCTATATAAATGATTTCCCAATAAGTATACCCCATGACTCTATTTTATTCGCTGATGACGTAACTATAATAATTAAAGATAAAACTAATAATACTTTGACATTCGAAAATGAAATTAAGTAATAACACTCTTAATTTGACAAAAAATGGCTAGAAAAACATGACCTCATTATCAATATTGACAAAACTAATATAATAGAATATCAAACTTATAATAGAAAATCTATGAATCTAAATATTGTATTGGATGGTAAAATCGTACACTACAGTAGACAATACAGTATTCTTAGGAATAAATATTGATAAATACTTTAATTGGAAAAAGCACATAGAAGCAACCTGCTTAAAATTAGACCGATTTGTCTTCGTATTAAATCGATTACGAAATGTGAGCACTAAAGAATCGGCGTTGCTAGCATACGTCCATGGCTATGTAGCTTCAGTGCTAAGATATGGTATTATCCTCTGGGGCAACTCAACAGATTGCGAAAAAGTATTTGTTGCCCAGAAAAAATGTATAATACGTGCTATATTTGGTGCAAACTATACTGAAAGCTGTAAACCACTTTTTAGGAAAATTAATTGTCTGCCTTTACCATGTTTATATTTATTCGAAATAAATGTATATTTTATTAAAAATAACATTAATCTTTTTGACAAAAAGATAGATAACACAAGCCGATCTTTGAGACATAAAAATAAATTATGTGTACCAACACAAAAGCTAGAAGTTTGCAAAAAAATGCCTTCTGTATGGGAATTAAAATTTATAACCACTTACCTGACATTAATAAAAACAATAACCCCAGAACTTTTAAGAAACAATATATTACAAAATAATTCAAAGAATTAAATTATTGATGAAAATGATGATGATGAATGATGTTATTACTCAGTAAATGACTTCATTAATGATAAAGACTTGAATAAAATGTAATTAATGTATAAGTACAATAGGTAATATTATATAAATTTAATGTATCTAATTTGTTTCCATCAGCTATTTCCATTGTAATTTTGTTATGACATATATTTAAATATTTGCACGCCGTATGTGGCAGAATGTGTCTGAGCTTTTATATATTTTTAAACATCCTTTTGTACCATATTCTGGCAAATAAATATTTGAATTTGAATTCTTTCGAGCGAATTTGTAAATGATCTTAATCGTATAACGAATAAGCTTACGATTAAATCTTAAGCATACGTACAATCAGGATGGATCAAAATAGTATTTATTTTGTTGAGAAAAAAAATACATGACATTTTTCGAGAGGGGAGAGCCCCAACGTGAGATTAGATGAGATTTGACTCGACCCCCTCCCCCCCTAAACATCTCACGTAATTTGTGGATGCCTCCTTGTATATTATTAATCATTATAAAACAATAATTACAATATTAGCATTTCAAAATGTAGCAAAAATAAATAAACTTTTTTTTAGAAAACATTAGACCCATATATACCATATCCACTAAAAAATGGTAATATGGTGCAGCTGGGGCAAGTTTTTGGTATATTCAGCGTGCTGCAATATGACGATGATCTTCCCATGACCCAAGCTCTTGATATTCCGGATACACCAGTTGTGTCCCGCCATGTCTCCAAGTTCAATAATATCCATGGCACTACAGTGCCAGAATCACCAGACGTGAGCGACAAGGTAACTAATAATTTTATTATAAATAAAGTATATTAATTGAACTAAACACCAAACTACATCTTGTAATCTTAAAAAGTTACCTAATAAATTAACAATAAATAAACATAACCATAATAAATTGAACACAATCAACCATAAACCAAGTTATCTAATACATATTAAACATATCCATTATTATCCATCATAACTTAATATTAAATAAATATTTTCAGGAGGATTCCTTCATAATGCCTTCACAACCAAAAGCCCTGAGAAATTCTAATGCAAATAAGTCTGCTGGAAAGACAGAACCAACAGCAAAAAAGAAGATTGATAATAGTTTCTGGAATTCCTCAAAAAAATCTGATTCAATCCATTTACAGTCCAACAGTACTATCAGTAGTCCTAATTCTTTTATTTCAACAAAAAATCCAGAGGATAAGAAAATACCAGACAATATTTATGAAATGAATACTCAAGTACCAAATAATAATAATGAAAGCACTGATTCATTGTTTACAGCAGAGACTCAGATGCCCGAAACCCGCCAGTCCCTTAATATTTTTAATATGGAAACACAAGTACCTGTTAGTGATAAGTTGCCTGCAGTATGTAAAGTTAATGACCAAGAAAACTTAGCACTTGACTTTTTCACTGATATGAAAGAAAATTACATATTTGAAGCTGAAACTCAAGCTGTGACTGCTAGTAAACCTTCTACACCAGCTATTGTTAAACATACTGTTGAACTAAAATCAGATAAAGTTAACTTGTCACATAATGCTTCAGATGATGTCATTGTTTTTGATGATATGGAAAGCGAGCCTCCAATAGAGGTATTTGAATCCCAAGCATTATTAACGGAACATGAAGCAGAAACTCAAGATCTTAGATTTTTGAATAATAAAGAGAGTGTCGTAGATGAAGGTTCAAAAAGAAATAAGCGTCTTAAGTCAGATAGTTCAACTGATTGTGAGGATGATATGATACATTTATCACAAAATTTTCGTGACAGACAAAATAATGATGACGATGAAACCGATTGTGATGATGTGCCTCCCGATCAAGAAGACAAGAAGAAAACAGAAGTTGATGATGACTTGACTGATTGTGAAGATGATCTTTTGCTACTAAATATTAACAAGAAGGCTGACATACCTAAAAACGAAATTGCATTAGAAGATTTACCAACTCAAATAGTAGCAGAGGATGAAACCAAAATAAAAACGAATGAAGATGATTGCATTGACGATATGCTTACTCAAGTAATACAAGTAAATGAAAATGAGGACAATATAGAAGATATGTTAACACAAATTGTGATTCCAGAGGACGATAAAAAATATGTTATGCCATTACTACCCGAGAGTAAACCTAGCAATTCACCATTTAAAATACCACTTTCACCTATGAAGACCAAAAAAGACATTAAAAACCTATCCAAAAAGACTTTACCTGAACCAGACAATAGGGACAAATATGATTTAGACTTTTGCTATGCTTCAACTCAGGACGTTTTCAATGATTTATGTTCACAAAGAGAAATTCAAATTGCAGTATCCCCTCCAACAAAAGGTACTAGTGGGTCAGGACCAAATAATATTTCTGAAAGTACTTCAAAATCTAATGCAAGTTCTAACAAAAATGATTTTATTGATGTCGCGAAACCGAAGAAAGTAGGGAGTGGAGATAGCTCGTCTGACGTTGAAAGTACGCCGAAAAAAGTTCCGCTAACCTTTATGGAGACAGACTTACCAGACAGTCAAGAAATCAAATGCAGCATGACTCGAAGCAATAGAACTAATGCGATAGAATTATCCAGTGAATCCGAAACTGAAAATGATTCGGAGCAATCTACACCTGTATTGTTCCGACATCCAAAGAAGAAAAGTAGAGATGCCAAAATGAATTTATCAAACAAATTTGAAATTGATGCACTTCCTACCAGGATTATAACGCGGGTCAGAAAACCTACGGCAAAAGCTTTGAGTAATTTAGACACATCTAGTATCGCTAAAAATATTTTAAAGCCAAAATTTTTACCAGAACAAGAAGAAAATATTGATAACGAAATTATTACTGAAAATTTAACGAGACTCAAAAATAAAGCTAGTAAACCTACGTCTAGCGAAAAAAGCACAAAAAGAGATTCTACTAAAAGCGACAAGAAGAAAACTGACAAGGAAGTTATAGAAACAGAAAAAACGAAAAGAAAGCCCAAAGAAAAAAGTACAGATAAAAAGCAAACCAAAAGTAACTCACAGAATACTATGGACGAATACCTTAACGTGACAACTGAAGACAAAACAAAATCATCAAGTAGAAATACAAGAAGTAGAACAAAAAATAAAGATTCAGACAAAAAATCTACTTCACCTGAAGTTGTCAAATCGAAAAGAAAAAAAGTAGAAGAGCCAGAAAAAGAAAAGAAAGAAACGAAAAAATCCATTGAAACCGAGCAGACAGTTCGACGGAGCAGACGGAGGAAAGCTGATGATGACGAACACAAAGTATCCAAAGAAACGGAAAAAAGTAAGGTTTACAGCGTCAACTCTTCAAGGAATTCAGAATCGAGTCTTGATTCTTCAAATGCTTTGAAGAGATCTACCGAGTTTCAGTTTCCAAGTGCGAAAAAACCTAAAATGTCTGGTGGAAGATACACGATTGATACGCAATATGTACTCTTCACAGCATTTCCAAATGAGGAAGTTAAGAATAAGTTGGAAAGTTTAGGTAAGAAATAACATTTACTTTGGTAAAGTTATTTTGTTTTTTATTTGTTTGTATGTGCTAAATATTTTATTGCTAACGAAGTTTATTACGATTCATAGACAAACAGCGAACCTACGTAATTTGGTTAGCTCAACCAATCACACTATACTTTGTGCGTTATAAGATGATATGCATGACACATTATAATTGTCAATAGTAGGGAAGTTACCTAAAAAAATTATTCGATAATTTTAAAAACATCGAATCACTTCGTAAAGGAATTGCAATCGAAATTATCGATTTCGTACTGACGTTTCTTCCGCGCCGGCGATTTAAGATGGCCGCTCTTTTTATTGGTTTGATTTCGATTCAACAGTGTCAATCTCTATCGGCAAAAGTTCCGTTTCATGCATATGACATTTTTCAAATATTTTCGTAAGAATAATTTTATACTCCTATTTCACAGTTAATATTTATAATTTTATATTAATAAGTTAGCATTTAGCAACTTTTCATTTTTAATCATTTACAATTATTATAGGAAACATTTAATAATGTTTCCTATTGTTCAGCCTTGAACATGTGAACTAAATCGCGTCGACGCGCGATCATCAGATTCTTAATCTACATAATTTAACCTACTCTAAATAAAATGATGAATAGCATAAACTTGTACATATGTGTGTTGTGTTAGGAAATTTGTAAATATTTGTGTGTGTAAAGGTGAACAGGTATATATTGTGAAAATTGAGAATAATAAATGAGATATCAACTTTTAGTTGTGTCTCACTTATCTCCCATTTCCTACCCTTAACACACTCGTCCAGGGCTACTCTCTGGAAGTGTTCCGACTGACTCCCAAATCCATACCGACAACCTCTCACTGTTGCCAAGACACCTTTAGCCTAACCACAGTCACCTGAGCCTGGGTGATTGACAGTGAGAAAATCATTTCCATCCCTTTATTCCCTTCAACAGTCCGCTTGCTACCTTAGGTCTCGTGGTAGCAGGTTTCCTGCACTTATTAAATATATTTATATATCACAAAAACCTATGGTTAGGGCTAGGACCTTAGGGCATTAGGGTGGTAGGTGTTAGGGATCCTAGTGCTAGGGTACAGCTCTCCCCATAGTAACGTAAAACCTTATCCTGGGTTTTACACCTATTATTATTATTATTATTAATAATAATTAATAATAATGTTTCCTGTTATTATTATTATTATTATTAATAATAATAATAATAATAGGAAACATTTGTTTTTGTAGATGGAATATAATAATATATTACATTTTTATTTTTTTTGTTTTCTTGTAAAAAATATCCGTAGCAAGGAATATTAGAAGTGTCACCCATATCATCTTATAACGCACAAACTATAATATTATAAACTCGAGTTTGTGAGTTTGTATGTTCGTTACTTCTTCACGTCTAAACAAATGGCTGAAGCGATTTTAATAAATTTTAGCATGGAGTTAGTTGACACCCTGGATAAACAAACAAGCTTCTTTTTACAGCGCGAAAATATCACAATTTCTTTTATCTAATAAAAAAGATCAATAACAGCTGCTTATCAATACTGATCGCACTTTAACAAATAGCATTTTCCGGCAATTAGCTTATAACCATGAACGTAGAAAAAAAGGCGGACGGAGCCTTATTATACACAGAACTGTGTCCTCAGAGTCGGCCAGGCTGACTGCATGTAAGTACACGGTTCGCACGCACACATTCTTACGTAAGTCCATACCATTTGATAGGAATGACAGACGTAAGAATGTGTGCGTGGCAGACTCTGAAGACAGTTTTGTGTATAATAAGACTACGTCCGCTTTTTTTTCTACGTTCATGCTTATTACCTTAATTTTCAGGTGCGATAGTAGTGTCAGATGTGATGCACTGCACCGTAGTGCTGACGTTACAGATAAAGCGGACATTCAAGTTGCTGTGTGCAATCGGACTGGGCAGGCCAGTGGTCGGGCCAGCTTGGGTACTGGCGTGTGCCAATGCTAACTGTATATTGGGTGAGTTGATGATGAAAATCTGAGTATCTGAGTAATACAGTACCACTATGTTGCTAAAAGCTCTTAGCAATCAAAGACAGCCAAGATTTTTGGTACGAAGTTCCTTATCGCGCGTTACGAAAGGGGGCTAGACGGAAAAAGTTGTAACGACACCACACAAAAGTGTCGGTATGTTGGTATATTACAACTAGAGCAATAATGCTATAGTTGTAAGCCGTGCGGTAGCGCGTGTTTCTCTCTCTTTCTCTCTTTTTTGTTTTTTTTAGTGCATACAAGTTTTTGTACATAAGAAATAACTTCGTTCCGGTGTCCCTTGATACTTCTCAAGTTTTAAAATTAATAACGCTGAATAAAAATTTCAAAAGCTGATGATTTCATAACTTAAACTATACTCCTTATTAATAAGACATGATTTTATTTTTTATATCTAGAAAAAACTGCAGTCACTTGTGTTTTTCAATAACTGTTTTCATGGCTTTTAGCCTTGACTAGCATTAACTTTGTTTTTTTATATTCCAGACCCGAATCAGTACATTTTAAGGGATACGGCGTCGGAGCAAAGGTTTCAGTTTGATTTACAGAAGACAATTAGAAGTAGACGCAACTTCTTAAAGGGATACACAGTGTCCTCGACGCCAAAAGTCGTGCCCAATGCGAAGGAGATGAAAAGTAAGTGCTTATATTTAACATCAGCTCCTATATCGGGTAGTCATTAAAAATTATATGAATAAAATTGTACGTTGCCCTGAAATAAGTGTCTTGATACACTTGCCGGTACATTTGCCGAAATAAAAATTGCGGGAACCTGATATAGCTATTTAGCAGCTCCATGAAACTCGCATACAGAAAACCATATAAGCACTGATCTCTATTATACAAGTACGCTGGATTGCTGATACAGACCTGCTTTTTGTGCCCATTTGAAGCGGAATCAGCGCCCCCATTATTAGGGTAGAGAACTAAATTTGACGTAACCACAACCAATAACAACAGTTGTCATCACTAGTATTAGTTCCAAATACTCTCACTACTGCTATCAGCGCCAATATGGCGGCTTTCAAACGTCATTTTTACGTCAGATTTAGTTCTCTACCCTAGTAATAGGGGCGCTGATTCCGCTTCAAATAGGCACAAAAAATAGCTGTCATTTCAAAGGCTATCCGCAATCCAGCGTACTTGTATAGAGATCAGTGCATATAAGTTATACCCATCACCCAACCTTGTTGGAAGGTAAAAATCTCATTGGGTGGTTAATGGCCAATGGCTGGGTAGGAAGATAGTTCTGTAATAAGTACTGGGGGGCTATTACCAGCTCTTATATCCAGCCAGTTTATAGGCCAGTTTACAGGCCGTTGCATAGACACTGGCTGGAAACTGGCTGGATGTAAGAGGTCGTAATAGCCCCCCTGCTCTGGGCGAATGCCCGGCTCGCCAGGGCTCGCCCCCCTTAGATCGGGCTCTGACTCAAACCAAATTCTAAGTCCTCTATAAGTATATACCCATCAAAATCGGCTCAGTGCCTTTAGCATGAAGAATAGACAAGCAGATAGACTTTCGCATTTGTAATATTATTCGGCACGAATGGGCCGGCTCGACCGGAGAAATACCACGTCCTCAAAAAACCGGCGTGAAACAACGCTTGTGCTGTGTTTCGCCGAGTGAGTGAGTTTACCGGAGGGCCAATCCCCTACCCTATTCCCTTCCCATCCCTACCCTCCCCTATTACCCTATTCCCTCTTAAGACGACGCCTTGATAATTTGGCTGTAGCGATATTGATTTTTCTCAACAATGACCAAAGCTAAGAAATTAAAGTTCATTGTCAGTATTCATCATGTCTTTGTATTTGAATTACCCATAGCATAACACGATTGGTCAACTATAACACAGAATAATTAATCAAAAAGGCCTCTGTAAAAAAAGGGATTCTAATTTTGCCAACAGAGGAGAGTGATATAAGTTTCCAAAATTTGTACATAGATTGGTTCAAGCATACACTTTAATTTGTCCATAGCTTATTTGAAATATATTTATGGTTTTTAAATTACGCGACAAAAACCATTTTGTCGCTTACGCCCTTTCCATTTCTTGCTGTTCCATTTCTTGTTTTCTATGAGAGACCAGGCCGTCTTCTCATAGAAAACAAGCAATCTAAAACATACCCAACACGGTTTTTTACTTTAACGCGGCGTCACCATAAAAGGCCGGCAACGCACCTGCAGCTCTTCTGGTGCTGCGAGTGTCCATGGGCGACGGAAGTTGCTTTCCATCAGGTGACCCGTTTGCTCGTTTGCCCCCTTATTTCATAAAAAAAGTATTCGTATTTGTGATCCCAGAAATGTAATTATGTATTAATAAAATCGTACTCACTTTCAGTGATAGTGGAGTGCTCTGGCGGCACATGGAAGGAAGGCGGCAAGAATTGGCTGTGCGTATCGTGTCCCGCCGACAAACCGCTCTGGCCGAAGTACAAACGAAAGGGAGCAATCATTGTGTCCACAGAACTTGTACTGTTGGGGGTGCTCAGACAGGAATTAGACATTGAAGGCCATAAGATTGCGTAGTACCCGCAAAAAGTTGTTGGACTACCCGCGAATTGGACATTGAAGGCAATAAGATTGCGTAGTACCCGCAAAGAGTTGTTAGACTACCCGCATCTAAAGGCCTGTATTCACTTTGATTAGTGCTAAGTGCAGGTGATTACTAATCATGAGAAAGTAAGTGTGGACAGCGACTGATTAGTGCAAGTCCTTTATTTTCTCCTAATCACTAAACTCACTAATCACTTGCACTAATCAAAGTGAATACAGGCCCTTGTCGGGCTACACGCAAATAAGTTGTCGGGCTAGTTCCAAATAATATTTTTACGAACCCGCCTTTTTAAAACTACCCACCATTGTATAAAATCATTTCCGAACCAATCACAATAACTATAATTTGTTTTTTAAGGCTAGAGATTAAAATGGCCCATGGAAACTATGTGCATTTTATAAGAGGACGCCATTGCTGTCTAAAAATATGCATTATGTTGGGTCGCAGCAGAATTGCCATATTATAATATATTTGTATGACCTAATGTGGTTATTATAAAATATATCTGTGAAAATGCGACGCAAAATGTGTGCATACCTTTAGCGTTATTTACAGTTCTGATTGTATTTTTTATCTCTTGTCTGTATTTTATTGTTTATTTACTTTCATATTATAAAACTATACTCTAAGTACCTTAGTTATAAAAATACATAAATGTATACAAGCTTTGTAACGTACGAAACTTTGGTATCCTTTTTAAAATCATACCCAGTGATATTTATTCAATTTTAACTATTTTAATTTGATGTGTGTCACGTTCGCAAGGATATCATTGAAAATTTCAGTTGCATATTATATTTAGAATTTAATTTAGATTATTTATAATATTACTTCCTTTTATTATTATTGTCTGATTTTCTTTTTAACTATATTTTATTTAGCTTTAGAAGACCTGTATATTTTTAATGATTCGAAAAATAAACACACCCTTTTAATGTACCATCGAGGAAATTGATTCCTAGGCAGTTGACAGACCAACGTCATTTGGTAGGATTATGTTATGTCAATTCAATGTTATAAATTTTTTAGGTTTGACGTAACGCGACCAAACTACGTAGGTCCCCCATCTGCCTAGGAATCAACTTCTCTGATAGTACTGAAAGAAATATTTTGTGTCATATGAAAATAATTATTTTGCACACACTTTTTAAGTTTTTAGTAATTGCTGATGTTTACAATATTGAAACCGAACTTTCCTTTGATTTGGATTTTAACATTGATTTAAACTATTTAATGCATAATAATAAACCACTAAAACCACCTGCGGTTCGCCTTCAGCCGTATAAAGGAGGGATGTCCCGGATCTATCTAACACGGGACTCCCTCCACGACCGGCCGGTCTACCTCAATAGGGACCGGACTTCTACCAAAGTTAGGGAACGCTTAGGCAAACTAAAGCGTTCCCCTCGGCGCCGGGATAATAATAAACCAAACAGAATATACTTTGAGCAATAATGCGGGGTTTACACGGGTGACTATAGCCGGACGATTTACGCCGTACGGCGAAAATCGACTGTATAAATGGTAATTCGGTATGCGGCGTATTGCCATTTAGACAGTCGCTTCTCTCCTTGCGGCGTAAATCGTGCGGCTATAGTCACCCGTGTAAACCCCGCATAAGCACTATAGCATGAATTGAAAAAGTAATTATGCCTATTTTACACCGTTTTATAATAATTTATGTCATAGGCGATGCGAATGTATGTCTTTTTCTTACCTTACTATGAAGTAACATGCTACCCAGTTGTAAAATATTATGCCTATTGTGCTGAGTTGTAAAAATGTCTTTTGTAAATTGTTCAAAGCAAATAAGAAACATAAAACTTATCTTTGATAAACATTGTTTATAATAGCTTTAACAAATAAATCACTTGTTAGTTATAAATAAACACGCATTTGTTTTATACTCTTGTAGTTTTCCTAATTTTTACCTTTATAGAATACGGTTTATTACAATACTAGCTTTTGCCCGCGGCTTCGCTCTCGTTAAGAAGTATTATTATATACAATCTTTCATCCCTTATTTTACCCCCTTAGGGGAGGAATTTATCAAAATCCTTTCTTAGTGGATGCTTACGTTATAACATCTACCCGTATGCCAAATTTCAGCCCGATCCGTCCAGTGGTTTGGGCTGTGCGTTGATAGATCACTATCGGCCGTTCCCAATATTTGATCTATCTCTTACTTGAGATAGGAATAGCTCACATTAAGGGCCCCCGAGACGGTCAAACGGTTTGATTCAAACCCTACTAGCCGGTTGCACCAAATCTTCATTTTACGAATTCGTAAAAAGTAACGTAAAAAGTAAACGTAAATTGTAAAAAGTTATTGCACCACGCTTTTGCGATACGTTATACCGTTACATTATACGGTTACTTTTTACGGAGCTCAAACCCTTCTCATAACGTAAAAGTAATGACATTTTGACGGTTTGTTCATAGTATTTTGCATTATAATCGTGTTTTAGGTGGTTTTAGGTTAATAGTGCGTAGATTTTGTACTAAGTAGGTAGGTACTTTATAAATATTTTTAGCAATTAAAAGCGGAAATAAATGAAACCAATATACCAAAAATACAAAACTAATCTTTATTCACACAATTATCAGATTCAGTTAGAACAAAAACATCTTAACGTTAAATCTTACAATTAAGGGCAAGTAAATTCTCAAACAACTTAAATTAGGTCACAGTTTCTAGACAATTAGTAAAAACGAAATTGAAAACAAAATGGCTCACGTATACCGAGTGACGTCGAGTAACCGATCCGAGCGCTGCCAGCCAACTAGAGGGCGAGCATAGCCGGGTACGGTTTTTATACCGTCGACTGTCACTTGGTTTGACGTATTTGACAGGTAACGTCAAAAATAGGCAAAGGTTTATTAAACATACATCTAACACGGCCTCTCCTGACAGGAGACCGTCCTCGGGCTCCCCTATTTCTGCTTCCGATTTTCTGAGCTCCGTGTCTGGCGGTCGGATGCAGGCAGCCGGGCCTGACAGCAATCAGGTCCGTCGTAGACGATGACAGCGCCTCTCCAGGTGGTAGGAGGATCTGCGGGTGGCAGCAGTACGTCTGGCCCTGATGATGACTCGGCCGCTGGTAGTGTCGTAACGGCATCGAGAGGTGCTTCGATAGCAGTAGACTGGACTGGCGGCAGCTCGTGGTTGAACCAAGGACAACTCAATAGCTGCGAAGGTAGACCCCTCATCTTCAGAGTCTGCATCTGGCGAAAAGAAAAACACACACACAACAGTACGACGAGATTATCGTAAATGCATAACACAGAATACTGCCATTTTTGAACTTTGTTACTACCAGATAATGATAGTCGAAAAAAAATAACTAATCAGAGGCACAACATGAACCTTACTTAGGGTACATTTATGATAAAGGCAATACGTGAAGCAATATCTTAATCGAGACAGACCATAAATCCTCAAAGTAAGCAGCACACACTTCAGGGGACCATTTGTCCGCGCCGCGTCATACTCCCACGTCGTCGTCGCCACTGACAAGCTTCAATCAGTGAGAGGGGTGCAGGGACGGCGCCGCGGTGACTGCGCGGTCCGCTTCCCCGCGATGCACGCTGAGTCGCACCGGTGTTGTGCAGTGTTGCCGCTGGTGCTACAGTGGCGAGGTTTCGCCACCGGCGCTACAGCAGCGAGGTATCGCCACCGGCGTTACAGCAGCGAGGTATCGCCACTGGATGGCGCTGCAGTCGCGACGTTTTGCCACCGCGTGGTGCTGCAGTCGCGACGTGTCGCCACCGCGTGGCGCTGCGACGTGTTGTCACCGCCTGCTACGTGACTCTTCAACTCTCGGGAGTGTAGCAGGGTCAGCGAGGGCACTCGTCGATGCACCGGAATCCTCGGGGTTATCGTCACAGTCATCTATAATGTTAAACACACGAATGTTAAATAGCCATAACATGCATGATAGTGCCTATTCTTTCATTCATCACTCTTGCGAGGCCCTCGTTCATCAAACTAACACAACATTAGCTAAGACACTTCTCTTTCAACAAACGTGCGTACATCTCATGCGAAATGTCCCAATCATAAACACTTTAACTTGTACAAGTTTTCCTCATGAAGGTAAACCAGCACTGCGGCTGCCAGGTCTGCGCCTGATAAATCCGTGATGATACAACAGAATCGCTGCAGTCAATTCAATTGCATCATCTCGGTTGCTTGGTTCTAAATTTGAAATTTCTTATAACGAAACACGAACGAAAAGCTCCGGATCCTTATCGTCGTGTCGCATAACAAAAGCATTAAGGTTTTCAATGCTTAAGCTATGCCCCGTGGCACGAAGCATCACAGTCGCTTGCCACGATTGCCTTGACCATAACATAGGCATCCCATTCGCGTAATATGGCCCCTAATCGCATTATGAAAGCATTAGGTCAGCAAATGCATTCATTATGCCCCGTAGCACGAAGCATCACAGTCGCTTGCCACGATAGGAGTGATCGAACGATCACCTCGTCACATACCACATGTATGTCAAAGGGTAAACACCCTTCAGCGAGCTCGCTAAACCAAACATAACCGGCCGAAACAAACTTTTGAGTTGACGTCAACTTATCAACACTCTCAAAGAAAGCTGCGCAGGCATCGGGTGTCCATTCGCCACGCCATCGAACATCGCCGCTGGCGCTGCAGCAGCGAGGTATCGCCGCCGGTACTGCAGCAGCGAGGTATCGCCACTGGCGCTGCAGTCGTGACGTGTCGTCACCGCGTGACGTGTCCTCACCGCGTGGCGCTGTAGTCGCGATGTGTCGCCACCGCGTGGCGCTGCAGTCGCGATGTGTCGCCACCGCGTGGCGCTGCGACGTGTCGCCACCGCGTGGCGCTGTGGTCGCGACGTGTCGCCACCGCGTGGCGCTGTGGTCGCGACGTGTCGCCACCGCGTGGCGCTGTGGTCGCGACGTGTCGCCACCGCGTGGCGCTGTGGTCGCGACGTGTCGCCACCGCGTGGCGCTGTGGTCGCGATGTGTCGCCACCGCGTGGCGCTGTGGTCGCGACGTGTCGCCACCGCGTGGCGCTGTGGTCGCGACGTGTCGCCACCCCGTGGCGCCGCAGTCGCGACGTTTCGCAACTTTGCAGTTGCGCAGGCGCACGCATAGAGGGCGCCAACAGCGACCACTCGGCAGAATGTCGACTGCTTTGTAGGGTTCTCGCATCCCAGAGACTAGTTTTCCTGTGGAGTATACCGAGAAGTTTTAATTACGAACACAAGGTCATCAATTTGAAACTCGCGTGTTGCTTTTCACTGTTGATTGTCACGCCCATCTTGTTCAGTTTGATAGAAATCAAACTGAAGAAGAACTGAACTGAAGACTGTTTGGTAAGAATACCAGAAGTTCGAGCTCAGCTTCTGGAGAGTTCCCAGAGCGCCTCCCGCTTAGTGACTGGCCCTCAACAGTAACGTCCCGGACCAGGACATGGATGGCTGGAGTAGTTGCTTCGATTCCTATAAGAAGATTAGTGATGTCTGGGTAGTTTTGTGTTTTGTCACGTTAATGACAAGCTGCAGCTTCCGCAGTGTATCCGCCCGTGAAGTTTTCCTGTGATTGGTTTCCACCCGGATCATCACGACTCAAGAGCAACATACCTATTCCGATCCAGAGCGCCGTACTGCAACTTCTGGGGTAAGTTCAAGGTTTCCTCGTTACTTTGTAGAGAGGTGGGCCCAGTTACGAGGTTCCTGAATAATATTTACCTGATGAGAAGCGGAGTTGCGGCCAAGGTTAGCAGTTGCCGCAGTTGTTTCACATTCTCTGGAGGTTTTGTGTTGACGAAAGCCCCAAATTTTCGTGGGCTCGGCCTTACCTGACCCTTATTTATAATCCTACCAAGGTATTCTACCTCAGTAACAAAAATAATTAGCATTTGCGCGAATTTATAGAGAACCCCGCATTAGTTAAAGTTCTAAGCACTTTGCGGACTAGCTCAATGCCATCTCCTACATTGTAACTAAAATACAAGGTGGAAACAAATTCCTTATTACCGATATCTTTAAGTACGCTATACTGAAATGTAGGTTGGTACGGAATCTGTTTTTGTATGGCGGCTCAAATTAACGAAACGTTGAGCGCTCCACTATCAAAATTCGATACGTCGCGTACATCTATGATGGCGCACAAATATGTCCCTGTTGGTTACAAGTAAAGCATTTAATTTCCCTATCATGGTTACCTGGCTTCGGCGAACGCAAAATAATTATGCGAGTGCGGCGAACGCACAGCCTAGCGTCTACAATCGCTTGCGTGAGGCTACTAGCTTCTGAACAGCATAAAACCGAGTCCGCGGTATTACGAGCGTCGTCAACAAGCGTATTTTGTTGTACCGTTCCTATCATCGCTGTGCCTAATCGCGGCGGGCCGTGATTGTTTTGTACGCGAGTCGCGACGAAGCGACGGCGGCGTCCCATGCGAATGGTCACGGCTTTTAGACATCCTACGAGACCTAATACTACAGGAACGACGGACGGTACTATAATACGGTGAACGATCATCGCTACTTGTACGAGAATACGAACGCGATTTATTGCAACTACCGCGACACTTCCGCAAGCGTTTCTTGCGAGGACCGGAAGAATCCCGATTACGCGAGCCACTTTGATTTAGCGAACGACACGTATTTCACGGCATTAGACCGGTATTAACACAATACACTTCAATGCACAACACAAATAAGCAAAACGAAGAAAGAATAGAGAAAAAAATCAAAATGAAGGTAGTTTGAGAATTACTTGCTGTTCGCGATACAAAGAAAATACAATTCCACTAAGCATGTGGGCAATGAATCCTTTATCCCCGCTTCTGATTTTAGCAATTAAAAGCGGAAATAAATGAAACCAATATACCAAAAATACAAAACTAATCTTTATTCACACAATTATCAGATTCAGTTAGAACAAAAACATCTTAACGTTAAATCTTACAATTAAGGGCAAGTAAATTCTCAAACAACTTAAATTAGGTCACAGTTTCTAGACAATTAGTAAAAACGAAATTGAAAACAAAATGGCTCACGTATACCGAGTGACGTCGAGTAACCGATCCGAGCGCTGCCAGCCAACTAGAGGGCGAGCATAGCCGGGTACGGTTTTTATACCGTCGACTGTCACTTGGTTTGACGTATTTGACAGGTAACGTCAAAAATAGGCAAAGGTTTATTAAACATACATCTAACAATATTTTATATTGAGAATAAAATATCACAGTAGCGACAGCACTATGTCTTCTACAAGTAGAATTATTGTCAAATAATTTCGTTTGAAAGTTACTTTGAAAATAAATAAATAAATAATATTCGCGCGGTCACGACATCACGCCTGAACGGCTAGACCGATTTTGCTGAAATTTGGCATAGAGATACTTTAAGTCCCGAAGACCAACAAAGGATACATTTTGTTCCGAAAAAATGTACGGTTCCCGCTCAATAAACTTTTATAATTTTCGCCACCAAAACTATTTAATCTTAGATATATAATATATATTTTATTTATTGATGAAATTTGGCATGGAGATACTAATTTTAATCTATTTTTTTCTTAATTATACCCTTATTATACCATTTCGAATGAAATAATTATCGTTAAGACAGGACAACATCTGTCGGGTCAGCTAATTATTTATAAAATATACAAGTATAAAAGTATTTGGATCAAAACAGAAATCACCACGAAATCACCAGAAAAACACTCTTCTTCTTCTTCAAAGCTACTGACCATTATATTTTTATTAAAATCGCTATGAAAAGTACCAATATAATATGGACATAACGTGATGATGTAATAATTGTGGTGTAGTGGGGGCTTATATTGTATCCATAATCCATATACACTAAACAACCATATGACATTGGTGACCCTGATGTGGTAATGATGACGATGATGATGATGATGAATATAATTTGCATAGTAGCATATGCTTTCAGTTCTTAAAATAGCGCCAAAATCCCCAAACTTGTATCTATAAGGAATCCGGAGTTCTATTAGTATATTCGGAACCATAGTATACCTTGGTGCAAAATCTTGCGTTTTGGTAGCATATGCTTAGGATGCTTCTCATAAAACCAAAATCACCATATGTTTCCATATAAATTTTGAGGAGTTCCCTCGATATTTCGTGGATCCCATCATCAGATCACCACTTTTGTGAACATGGTACCAAATTGGAGTAAAACCTAATAAAACAAAAATTTTGAAAATCGGTTCACAAACGGCGGAATAATCGTTGAACATACACAAATAAAAAAATATATCCACAGCCGAACATAAATAACCTCCTCCTTTTTGGGAGTCGGTTAACAAGAATAGTAATAATTATGTCTTACCACGTCATATAAAATAAAAACTACCATGGTAGTAAAAATCTACTAAGGTAAAATGGTAGAAATAGCGCATCATACGTATAGCAACCAATTATACGGTTACTTTTACTCGTATTTTTTTGGTGCAACATACATTTACGAATTCGTAATAGTAACGGAATAGTATAAGTAAAACGTAAAACTGAATTAGTAAATACACAGCAATTTTGGTGCAACCGACTGTACGTGTTTGATGCAACCATTTGATGTCGGTTTGAACGGTTTGTCAAACGACACTGCGCAGTTTAATTGAATACGCGCTGTCGAGTACACGTCTTGTGATGCAGACAAGATGCTTTAGAGTCTAGAATCTAGATTCTAGAACGAGGACCGCCATTTTCTTATATTTATAACGTCAATGTCCTCTGTCGAAAAATAAAAAAAATAAAAAAAAATTGTTCCAAGGATGGTAATGAACTAAGATATCGTTTTACCCACGAACATCTACAGAAAGTGCTAGAAACTACAGCTTCTTTCTTTTTTTTCTTTTTCCTTCTTCAAAATCCAGTACCAAGCTAAAGGGCCCCCGAGACGGTCAAACGGTTTGATTCAAACCCTACGTGTTTGATGCAACCATTTGATGTCGGTTTGAACGGTTTGTCAAACGACACTGCGCAGTTTAATTGAATACGCGCTGTCGAGTACACGTCTTGTGATGCAGACAAGATGCTCTAGAGTCTAGAATCTAGATTCTAGAACGAGGACCGCGATTTTCTTATGTTTATAACGTCAATGTCCTCTGTCGAAAAATAAAAAAAATAAAAAGACTTTGGTCCAAAGAATGGTACCTAATGAACTAAGATATCGTTTTACCCACGAACATCTACAGAAAGTGCCAGAAACTACAGCTTCTTTCTTTTTTTTCTTTTTTCTTCTTCAAAATCCAGTACTAAACTAAGCCAAGTTTGATCAAATGCGTCGGAACACGATCAAACGGCGCGTCAAACACAACAAAAATATGAAATTTCATCAAACAAGCTTCAAACACGTAAATGTTTGACAAACCGTTCAAACAAGCTTTGTAAACGATCAAAATGGTTCGAGTCAAACCAAAATTTACGTGTTTGACTCAAACCATTTGATCGTCTCGGGGGCCCTTAAGCCAAGTTTGATCAAACGCGTCGGAACACGATCAAACGGCGCGTCAAACACAACAAAAATATGAAATTTCATCAAACGAGCTTCAAACACGTAAATGTTTGACAAACCGTTCAAACTAGCTTTGTAAACGATCAAAATGGTTTGAGTCAAACCAAAATTTACGTGTTTGAGTCAAACCGTTTGACCGTCTCGGGGGCACTTAAAGGAAAAAAGGAAAAAGACATTAGCTCCATATATTTTATGTCAATTCTATGTCAGCTGCGATCGGTTGTATGTCAAACTAGAGATAGATTGAATATAGGGAACGGCCATAAGTCAGTCAGTTACCGTTGAGTTCATTTGAGTTATACAGCATGACTGGTGAGTGGTGAGACATGTTCAATACTAGAGGACGTGATATTTGGATATTACATTAGTTGAAAAAAAATATAAAAAAATAATATCAATTGATCACTGAGTAGGTAAATGTAGCTTAAAGTTAAATAATTATTTAGCCAAAGCATGGACACCGCGCGCGGCGCGGGGCGGGGTAGGCTGCGCCAGCCGCATAGTAATTTACTAAGTGTTCATGATTCATTTGTTTAAAGGGAAATTTGGCCAAAAATTAAGTACATACCTAATTTTATTACATAATAATTATAATGAGAATCGGGTACTGAATACTCTCCTTAAATATCGGTATTGTCTCACCAGTCATGCTCTATATATTTATATAATATTTGGAATTGAAATAGAAAAACAACTTAATATAATTAATGCAACTTTAATTATTATTAAAATGCACGTACATATATACACATTACATTTAATAGAAATATAATATTACATACAAGACTTGCTTATAACCATAGGTAAGTAATACTAAAGTCTCACATAAGTTTTTACAACATTAACTATTATTATTTACATAAAAGTTATCAGCGACCAAATAGCAATTATAAGCACACTAGGCCGAAAATACACGGCCGAAGTTCGGCATGATCACGTCAGCAATGCGCTACGCATACAATATAACGCGACGCAATTTCTGCATGGTGTGTCATCGGTAAGTTAAAATACATTGCAGGCGGAATCATGACGAATTTCGGCCGCGTATTTTCGGCGTAGTGTGTTCAGACACTAACGCTAGCTTAAATAAACTAAAGAGTAACTTAAAGAGTTATTCGCTGCATAAATATTGTTATTACAAAAGGAGTAAAGTTTTTTAAGGTGGCAGATGTATAGTTATTTGAAAAGTGCATGCCGTTCCTGTGATCACAGAGTACGTACTATAATACTGGGCTGTGATGAAAAGTAATCATTTCCTGCATTCTACTTTTTTGGCTATGTCAAATTCTAGCGATAAACAATATTGACTGATTTCATTTATACAAATTTAAGGCGAGCGCACATTTATCAGCACGAACGCGCTGCATTTTAGAATTCGATTATGTGAAACCTCGCACATTCATCCGCACCGTACGCGCCGCATTACGTCTACTATGCGGTGCGAACAAAACATGTGCGATTACCTTTAATCTCATCCGCGCTTATTTGACTATTCACTATTGCAAGACATTTCTGTCTTCCGGAATGAAAATCAGTCTATGTAGATATATTATTCCGGAGCCCAAGCTACTACTTTTTTAAAATTTAAATTCGTTTAAGAGTTTTGTCGTGAAGTAGAAAACATACGCCTTTACAATATTAGTGTGATTATTATTTATTACATTATTATATTACACAACGAATGTCCATAATATTATGGTATCATCGAAAAATTGATATATAGGCAGATGGCGCACCTATGACATTTGGTCAGGTTATGTCAATTTAATGTTCGGCTAGGTTTAGCATGATGCGATCAAATTACTCAGGTCCGCCATCAGCTTATAAATCAACGTCTCAAAGCCTGAAGCCAAGACCTTTTTAATTGCTTCTTTAGGCGCTTTGCAGACGACGTGGCGGGGTGGGCCGGTCAATTTCGCCGCGTACGCCCGTCGATGTCTGCGGCTGCCCGCGCCGCGTACACAAAGCACACGCCGTCTGCGTTACTGCATGTAAACTGGTTTGTGTGATCAACGGCGGGCAGCCGCGGACATACGCCGCCAGTGCCCGCCGGGCACCTGCGGCGCGGTCTTTTTGCCCGCCGTGTGCGTTGGTAATATAGGATTCCCTTTGTGCTATCGTTTGCGGCGAAATTGACCGGTCCGCCCCGTCGTCTGCGTAGCGCCTTATAGAATCGCCGATCAAAATGTATGGAATTGACATAAGACGAGTCGAACGTCAACTTCAAATTAACGAACGCTTATGTCAATTCCATACATTGTGATCGACGATTATAATATAAAGAAGAGATAAAGAAAAGAGAGGTTAAAGGGCCTGATAGACGATAGTACTATCGAGGAAATTGATTCCTAGGCTGTTTGGTCGGATCATATCAATTCAATGTTAATTGTCGCCTGGGTTTGACATAACGCGGCCAAACTACGTAGCAGGGCCTCCGTTAACCCTACCTTATTGTATGTAGGTCAGTCAACTGCTTATGAATGAAATTCGCTGATAGTATTACGCTTCGGGGTTTTTCCTCATGAGTTCGAGGTCGGCTTCCATCATCTCTTTGACCAGCTGGTCGAAGGTGGTTTTCGGCGTCCAGCCTAATATGCGTTTCGCCTTAGCCGGGTCACCCAGTAGGAGATCCTGAAAGAAGAAAATATTTAAACTCAGAAATTGAAAGATTCTCTGATAGCATTTTTGACTTCATTCTAAAAAATATTGAAATGTACTGGTCTACAACAACTTTTATAAATTACTCAAGATATCGATGTTAACAGTGAACATAGCTACACATACTTTTTTTCTTTTTATATACATGAACACTACTATACAACAAAATATTCATCTAATATTCAAACTTCTTAAAAAATTAACGTGGCTCTTCAGTGGGTTACGAAGTCCTTCGTTTTAACACTTCGAACTATGCTTCGAAGTTAATTTCATACAAACCAGCGGCTGACGTCATAACGTCGTAACGAGCAAGTGTCAGTAACAACAAATACATCGTGTTGTTGCTCACACTTCCGCACGCCGTCTGCATCTGCGCCGGCATCACTCCACCAAACTTCGGCACGCTGCTCACCACTTTGGTGGGTCGGAAGTACTTCGGATTGACTCGCACTCACAGATAACCATTCAGCATCATATCCACGCCTCTCCACCATACTTCGGCACACTCCATCTTACTTCGGCACGCTACTCACCACTTCGGTGGGTCGGAAATCGGAATTACTTTGGATTGACACGCACTCACAGCTGGCCACTATCAGCATCATGCCCACGCCACTCCACCACACTTCGGCACACTCCACCATACTTCGGCACGCTACTCACCACTTCGGTGGGTCGGAAGTACTTCGGGTTGACTCGCACTCGCAGCTGGCCGCTGTCAGCATCATGTCCACGCCGCTCCACCATACTTCGGTACACTCCACGATACTTCGGCACGCTACTCACCACTTCGGTGGGTCGGAAGTACTTCGGGTTGACTCGCACTCGCAGCTGGCCGCTGTCAGCGTCGTGCCCTCGCTCGTCAGTGCCCGTGCCGCTCCACACTAGGCGGCGGCCGACGCACGCGAACGCTCGCTCGACGAATTCCCGCACGCTGTGCGTCTCGCCCGTCGCCACGACGAAGTCCTCGGGGGTCTCTTGTTGCAGCATCAGCCACATCGCCTGTAATAATTAAAGGTTTAAATTATTGACAAAAATCTAACGTTATTCGATTGGTTGTCTCGAAGAAATCACTTATTAAGAATATAAAACCGCCATTTTGCACATTTTCATAATTTTGTATTATTTTGTTGTTATTTATTTTGTTTGTGTCTTTTTTATGTGCAAATAAAGAATTTATTATTATTATTAACGTTATTGCTAGGGGTGACTTTATATTCTTAAGTAGCTTCAGTTTTTAAATTAAATTCCTGGTGGGATTAAATTCTTAGTTAACTTTAGTTTGCAAACGTAACGTGTTGTTGAACTTGCAAACTTGCAAAAATATACCAAACAGCAAGGCAGATCACAAAACATCACTTTTTTTTTTAATGAAAATCTGTGACTAGCCACACGGTATAAGAAGCTTTTCCTTACCTCAACATAATCCTTAGCGTGTCCCCAATCTCTCTTGCTGTCCAAGTTCCCCAGCTCAAGACAGTCCATCAGCCCCAGCTCAATCTTGGCGACTCCCCTGGTGATCTTCCTGGTCACAAAGTTCTCCCCTCGCCGTGGGCTCTCGTGGTTGAAGAGTACGCCGTTGCAGGCGAACATGTTGTAAGCTTCCCGGTAGTTCACTACAATCCAGTAGCCGTAGAGTTTCGCGCACGCTGTCAAAAGTCAAAAAGTCAAAATTTTTTATTCAGAATAAGTTTTTTTCAAACACTGTAATAGAGAATAGAGTAATTTATTTATATATTAGATCAGCTCTACTCAACCGGCGACCCACGGGCCGCATGCGGCCCACCGCGCCGCGCGCCAGGACTTTATCAGTAGCTCTCGTGTTGTTAAAAAATATTCTATTTCTGTGCATTGGTTTCTTATCTTCTTAAAATGTTAATCTAATTATTTTAATCGTAACTATTGTGACACTAGCTGTTACCCGCGACTTCGTCCGCGTTAGTATAGTAGATCACGTCCCAAGTATTATTTTTCAAAAATATTCAATGTACAGAATTGACTTTCCTACGATTTTATTATATGTATACATAGGCTGCTATTTATGTATCCGGAACTGGCCACTTACAAGAACAATATTTAAAAAGTAATTACAACATTTGAAAATAGAACTCTTTGGTTGAAGAATACATTTTGTTTCATGTGACTGTCAATTATTTTTCCATTGTGGCGTCATTTTGAAAATTGCGTGTCTTCATTTGCCATGGATTTAACGCGTGAACATTTTCGTGCAATGATTTACTACGATTTTCGGCGTGGGCTAAATCAACAACAGTGCTTTATTCAACTCACCGCAACTTTTGGAGATGAAGCACCATCAAAAACCACTGTTTATCACTGGTACAGTGAGTTTAATCGTGGGCGGTCTATGCTCACGGATGAAAATAAAGAAGGTCGCCCAAAAACAGCTGTTGTCCCACAAAATATAGATGCTGTGCGGGAACTAATAATGCGTGATCGTCATGTTACATATCGCGAGATAGAGGCGTCCTTAGGCATAAGTATGACGAGCATACATAAGATATTACATGAACATTTGGCTGTAAAAAAAATATGTTCGCGTTGGATTCCGCACAACTTGACAATCGATCAAAAACGGGCTCGTGTCGATTGGTGCAAAAAAATGATAAAAAAATACAACCGTGGTACGTCAAAAGCCGTTTATAATATCTACACAGGTGATGAATCTTGGATCTATGCATATGACCCCGAAACTAAACAACAGTCAACGGTGTGGGTGTTCCAAGATGAGCCGAAACCAACAAAAGTTACTCGTGCAAAAAGTACTTTGAAGCAAATGGTCGCCTGTTTTTTTGGAATTAATGGACATGTGGCTACAGTGCCATTAGAGAATCGTAAAACGGTTAATTCTGAATGGTATACGACCATTTGTTTACCAGAAGTCTTTGAAGAAATAAGAAAGGACAACCGACAACGCAGAATCATATTACATCACGACAATGCTAGCTGTCACACCTCAGCTGAAACAACTCAGTTTTTGGAGGGTCAAAAGATCGAATTGACTGGTCATCCGCCGTACAGCCCTGATTTGGCACCTAACGATTTCTTTTTATTTCCATACGCGAAGAACAAATTACGTGGTCAACGTTTTTCGAGCCGCGAAGAGGCTGTTGATGCGTTCAAAATGCACGTTTTGGAGATACCTCAATCAGAATGGAAAAAGTGCTATGAAAATTGGTTCCAGCGTATGCAATAGTGTGTCGATCATCGCGGCGAATATTTTGAAAAGCAATAAAACCATATTAAATGATATATGTTTGTTTCTTTTTTTAATTCCGGATACATAAATAGCAGCCCTCGTAGATGACTTAGTTTGTTCCTACATAGGATAATTAAGACGCAATACAAACTCCACGATACCTTTTAATTATGAACAAAAGTTTCATGAGGAATAAGGGGGGGGGGGGGTTTGGGGGGGCGCAGCCCCCCCAAAACAAACGACACTGGAAAACCGTATGTGTAGTTTAGTTTTTAACTTTGTTCTTAAAAAAGATGTATAACGCCGCAACACCGCTTTGTTTGAAGCAAAATTTGGGGAGGTGGGGGGGGGGGTTTGGGGGGGGCGAAGCCCCCCCCCCCCAAGAAAAGACCGATGCCAAAGCTCCCAGCATTTTAATCAAACGACACTCGAAATTTGTATAGAAAAGATAGACAAAAGCTCATAGCATGGCAAGGAGTGAAGATAGATACAAAGTGTGAAGGAGAAATTTGTAGGAAATTTTATGGGCTTTCGTTACGTACTGGACATTTTTTCTCTACAACGCACCGTTTTAGCGATATGAGCAAAAAACTAAAAATATTGAAACTTGAGCCCCTCCCTCCGCCCTAGGTGATATCGTCATAATATATAGCCTATGTGTTGACCCGACCTCTATATAATATTCGTGCAAAATTTGAAGTAAATCCATTCAGTACTTTCTGAGTTTATCCCGGACATACATACAGACAAACAGACAATCAGACAAACAGACAAACAGACAAACAGACAAAAATTCGAAAAACTATATTTTTGGCTTCCATATCGATTGTAGATCACGTCCCAAGTATTATTTTTCAAAAATATTCAATGTACAGAATTGACTTTCCTACGATTTTATTATATGTATAGATGTTCCTACAAAGGATAATTAAGACGCAATACAAACTCCACGATACCTTTTAATTATGAACAAAAGTTTCATGAGGAATAAGGGGGGGGGGGGGTTGGGGGGGCGCAGCCCCCCCAAAACAAACGACACTGGAAAACCGTATGTGTAGTTTAGTTTTTAACTTTGTTCTTAAAAAAGATGTATAACGCCGCAACACCGCTTTGTTTGAAGCAAAATTTGGGGAGGTGGGGGGGGGGTTTGGGGGAGGCGAAGCCCCCCCCCCCCAGGAAAAGACCGATGCCAAAGCTCCCAGCATTTTAATCAAACGACACTCGAAATTTGTATAGAAAAGATAGACAAAAGCTCATAGCATGGCAAGGAGTGAAGATAGATACAAAGTGTGAAGGAGAAATTTGTAGGAAATTTTATGGGCTTTCGTTACGTATTGGACATTTTTTCTCTACAACGCACCGTTTTAGCGATATGAGCAAAAAACTAAAAATATTGAAACTTGAGCCCCTCCCTCCGCCCTAGGTGATATCGTCATAATATATGACTCGATCGGCGACTCTCGTAGTGAACGGACGTCTCTGCTAATAGTTTGTGTGTGTGTGCTACCGGCTGACTTGAGCCTCCAAGTGGCCTCAGCTCCTCGAGGACTTCGCCCCTTCAGAGCGGCGCTCCGGTCCCGAGTGTTTGCAAGTGTCGGTAAGAAGATACACATTGTAACAGTGCCAAAGGAGCGGGGGTCGGCTGGAATCGAACCCGAGTTCTCGGCGCGCCGAACGCCGGCCGGACCGCTCGACCACTGGGACGTGTGCCGGCGCCGCGAAATTATCATACAGCTTCCCACTAATAACATCGCAGCTAGCGCCATCTATTGTTGTAAAAACAAATCACCAACAATATCAGTTTTAAGCAAGCCCTATTAAAATGCCAATAAATCGCACACCCCCTGCCTCGCCTCTACCCTCACCATCAGCTTTAACACAAGAGCCTATGGGACCAATACTAACAGATGAAACGCAAACTCTACAACAAACTCTGTCCGCCCCCATCACAGAAACTAAAAAGAAAAGGACAGCGACTAAGACATCCAACAGCGCCACGATATCCATGAACGTTTTCAACAACTTCACGAAAGATCAGGAGAAAAGGTTTGAAGATTTAATCGATAAAATAAACAATATCATCTTACAAAACACCGAACTTAAGGAGAGCGTACAGTACATGTCAAATAAACATGACGAACTGTTGTTGCGCATATCACACCTCGAAACTGAAAGGAAAGAGGACAAGAAACATATTCAATTACTCCAAGAGAATATCGAAAACCTCGAACGCAAATCTCGGGCATGTGTGGTAGAGCTCAGAAACATGCCAAAAACGAGTCATGAGACAAAAGAAGGCCTCCAAGAATTAGTTCTGACTATGGGAAAGGTTCTAAATGTAGGTGTTACGCACTCGAACATTAAAGACGTATTTAGAACCAACTCTAAAGATAACGCGAGCCCCATAATTATTGAACTGGATACGGTACAAACCAAAACTAACATTATCAAAGGAGTAAAGGAATTTAATAAAAACAAAAATACAACTGAAAAATTAAACACTATCCATATGGGATTACACCATTCAGCTCAACCATTGTATATCTCCGAATCGTTAACAAAAAAAGCTCAGAAATTATTTGCACTGGCCAGAGGCTTTCGGAAGGATCACGACTACGACTTTTGCTGGACATCAAATGGCTTCGTATACCTGCGGAAGAGAACGGGCGAAAAACCTATTAGAATTAGTTCTGAAACCGATCTGGACAAGTTAAAAAACAAACAAAATATCTGACTAATTTTAATACTCATGCATGTAAATGTAATTTTTCTCTTAATTAACTATAATATCTTAAACCCTAATTTTAATAATGTAATAATCTTTTATAATCAATTTAACGCTATGTACATCCTTACGCTACTTATTACTCATTATTATGTAATAGAAATCAAATTTAATTCTTATTTAAAACATGTAATAATTATTAACAATCATTTATACGTCACATCGATTTTATTTAGTTATATCTCAAAGTTGCAAGTAGGACTAGAATATACACAATGTCTTAACCATATTAATTACACCACAATAACAATGAACAAACAAAATATTTTAGCAACACATAACATAAACTATTCTCTACATCACACTATCTTACATTACTACTACATAAATTACATAATTATCCAAACTCTTGATTTAAAATTATTAAATAGCAGTCATATAACACAGCAGATACTTTGCAAATGGTTAGGAGACAAAATAACGAGTGACTCTAGAAAAATAACCAACAATTCGATAACATAAATCAAGCAATGAATGACATTGACTCCTCAGTAGTCGCTGACTCTGTTTACTGCGATCTGGACGATTGCATCCCACCTAGAGTAAACTTACAAAAAAATCTTAAATTAATTTGTCAAAATATACGGAGCATAAACAAAAATATGCATGAATTCGAAATTGCTCTAGTCCGAACCCGAATCCAGTGGGATCTGATCGCACTGACGGAGTGCTGGAGGCGAGGAGTCGACACTATGCCACAGTTACCGGAATTTAATTGCTATTCAACCAATTACAACAAATTACAAAATGACGGTGTAGTTGTTTATACGAAGAAAAATCTTCCAGTAAAAGTATCAGAGCTCCCAATAACACACGCTAACTGCCTGCAAATTTCCATGAATAATAACACTACAGTGTTGGTTATATACAGGTCACCATCTACAAAAGACATAGCGCCTTTTCTCTACTCACTAAACGAATTTCTTACTAAAATAGACCGAACTAGTAATATAGCAATAGTTGGTGACCTCAATATAAATATAGCTGAAAATTCCCAAGATCAGAATAAAGCCCAATATTTAACATTACTTGCATCATTTGGATTGCTTCCAGCACACATCCTGCCCACTCGTGCTACCAGTTGTCTGGACCATGTGATGCTGAAAACTAAACTTCCGGCTAACGTGCGTGTCGCCCATTCCACTGTTACTGACCACGATACCGTCATGCTGTTCTTATCTACAAAAAATTTAAAGATTGAGACCCGCAAAATTATTACACAATTGAACTATAAACAAATCGCTACTGACATATCCAATATAGACTTCTCCCCAATTTATCAGATGAAGGACCCTAATATGGCAGCAGATTTACTCGTTTCTTTCATATCTTTTAAAATAGATACAAACACAAAGCAGATAAGATATTCTAATCGTAAAAAAATTCTAAAACCTTGGGTCACACCCGGTCTCCTTCGTTGTTTAAAAAATAAGGATAATATGCACAAAAAATTAAGAAAGAACCCTGATAATCTTACACTTGGCGTCACATACTCACGATACAGAAATTTTTGTACAAAAATTCTAAAGCAGCTGAAACAGGAATACTATCGTACCGAGCTACTTACCTCCAAAAATAATACAAAATCTCTTTGGAACTCCATTAATAAAATCACAAATAGAACAAAAAATCGCAGCGGAGCCACTGAGCTACTATCACTCACTTCCTCACCGAAAAAATCCGTAGACGTAGTAAACAAATTTTTTGTCAATATAGGAAAAACACTGGCTGAAAAAATACACCAGCCACCACAAAGCTCGAATAATTTACAGCCTACTCCCTGTCACTCAATGGTGCTCCTCCCCACAGACGTAAAGGAAGTTACAAAAGTTGCAATGTCCTTAAGAAGTAACTGCGCTGTAGGCTGGGATAATATACCAACTGGGATTATAAAAGACAATATACAATTTATTGCTCCACCTCTTACACATGTCATAAATCTGTCCTTTTCTACTGGCATTTTTCCTAAAGCCTTTAAGAGGGCAATTATTCATCCCATTTATAAGGCGGGTAACAGAGACCAGATCAATAATTACAGACCAATAGCTGTCCTACCAACTCTGGCAAAAATAGTAGAGCGAATTATGAACTCAAGATTAACAGCTTACCTTGAAGACAACAACCTGTTATCAGAATCACAGTTTGGATTCCGTGCAGGCAAATCTACAGGAGATGCTGTTCATGAACTTACAGACTTCATAGTAAAACAGCTCGATAAGGGACAAAAAGTCATAGGAATATTTCTCGACCTAGCAAAAGCCTTTGACACGGTCTCTGTTGCCATCCTTCTAAAGAAGATGAACCTTTTGGGAATAAGAGGAACCCAACTCAAACTGTTTGAGGATTTCCTAACTGATCGTACACAGAGTGTTAAGGTAGATGAGTACTTAAGTCCGGAATTAACTACCACGCACGGCGTTCCCCAAGGTAGTGCGATCGCCCCAACCCTATTCCTCATCTACATTAATGATCTGTGTACGCTCAACATACGTGATGGAAAAATATTCACCTTCGCGGATGATACGGCCCTCGTGTTCCATTCAGATTCTTGGACAAACGTCTTTAAAACAGCACAAATTGGCCTTAACACCGTTGTAGAATGGTTACGTAAAAATATTCTCACACTCAACACCCAAAAAACAAAATATATCCCATTCGCAATACGCACGCCACCCGAGCTGACCTCATACACTATCACGGCACACACATGCATGAACCCGTATACCGAACCATGTACATGTGAGCCTTTGGAAAGTACAAACACTACAAAATACCTAGGAGTTATACTTGACCCCTCCCTCAGCTTCCGCCCGCATGTTGAAGCCCTTACCTCTCGAATTAGGAAGTTGATACCAATATACAGGAATCTAAGAGACGTAGCGGACGAAGGGCTGAGGAGAGTGGTCTACCTCACACTATGCCAGTCGTTGCTCACATATTGTATAACAACATGGGGTGGCACACACAAAGACACCATATTACAATTAGAAAGAGCTCAACGGGCAATTCTGAAAGTGTCCAATAGTCTTCCTTTCCGTTACCCAACTGAGTCTCTCTACAAAGAAACAAAAGTTTTAACAGTACGCCAACTCTACATTTCACATACGGTCCTCAAACACCATACCCTCCTTCACTACATCCCTTCTTCCCTCCGCAATAGACGATATAACCATGATACAACCACGCATCGTTTTCATACACGATTCTCCAATCGCTTCTTTAGTTTCATTGGAGGATATGTTTATAAAAAAATTGATAAAATATTAAACATTTACCCCTTGACGAAGACAGCTTGCAAACGCAAAATTAATGAATGGCTGCTAACCCTTAACTACGAAAACACAGAAAAATTGATAATCGTACCTGACTAACACACACACACACACACACACACACACACACACACACACACACACACACACACACACACAAGCGCTACTCCACACCTATATAAGCAACACTAATTTCACTACTCTGTGTGACTAGTTGAGAAAAACGAGTGAGATCCTGGTGTCCTGAAATACAGGCTACGCCTAGTTTAGGCACCAGTCTCCCACATAAATTGTAACAAATTTCTAGAGTATGAAAAAAAAAAAAAAAAAAAAAAAAAAAAAAAAAAAAAAAAAAAAAATATAGCCTATGTGTTGACCCGACCTCTATATAATATTCGTGCAAAATTTGAAGTAAATCCATTCAGTACTTTCTGAGTTTATCCCGGACATACATACAGACAAACAGACAATCAGACAAACAGACAAACAGACAAAAATTCTAAAAACTATATTTTTGGCTTCCATATCGATTGTAGATCACGTCCCAAGTATTATTTTTCAAAAATATTCAATGTACAGAATTGACTTTCCTACGATTTTATTATATGTATAGATTACATGTAACATAATAATAATAATATTTTTGCAGCAATCCCGTATGACTTGCGTGCAGGCAATTATAGTCATGGTATGAAAGGGTGAAGGTAAATTTTATTATCTATTACTATGTGATAAAATTAGGTATTACATTTAGCAAAGAAACATAAACACTAATGCGTTTTTGATAAACACGGTCGCCAATAAAATTTTAATTACTTGGCTAATGATAATATCTTAAAGCGTAGTTTTATAGCTAGATACGTATATTTACTATCATGATTCATGACCCAGTTAAATAGGATTTGACTTTGTAATAAAATACCTAATCATTACGAAATTTTAATTGGTAACTTGTATTTGAGGTAGGAAGAAGGAGTAGGTACCTGAGTATTATCAAAGTTGCATAAATGTTCAAGGATAAATTACATTATTTCGAAAATGCTATACTTTTACAATTTTTCTCATTATTATTAGTATATTTTTGTATCTTGGTTTGGTTTTTTGTTACGGTATTTCTTGTTTTGGTCGCCGCGCTCAAAGAGCGCGATAAAAGAAAAGCAATGCATTAGCTTAAAAAGGGAAGTAACCATTCTGTACTTGTTTCTTTCACACACACTCACACATAATATTGCTATAACATGTCTATAAGTATATAAGTATATATAACTAGCGATTAAATCAAAAGGGTTTTCTAGTGCTTTGGACAGTGGCGGGGCAAGACCTAAATTTGATGTGGGCAAAACATATTTTGCGAGGTCCCCTGATGGATGAGGCAAGAGGACGGATTTTGATACTCTTATGAAAAAATAATTAGTAACAAAACCAAAGAGTCCTAAAAAGTCCTTGTGGTCCAAGAGGCGCAAACCCCTTGGATCGGCCCACATTGCCCATGCCTTACGCCGCCTCTGGCTTTGGAATTATACTCACCATAAGGCGATCTCGGATAGAAAGGCGTCTTCTCGGTCTGGGGCACTTCCACCACTTTTCCGTACAGCTCCGAAGTGGAGGCCTGGTAGATCTTCGTCTCCTTCTCCAGGCCAGCAGCCCGCACCGCCTCCAGTAGCCTCAGGGTGCCCAGAGCGTCCACCTGCGCGGTGTACTCGCTCAGCTCGAAGGACACTTTGACGTGGGACTGTGCACCCAGATTGTATATCTCTTTCGGTCGCACCTGGAATGGAATTGGTGGTGGTGTTTAGACTTAAGATAAGACTAGACTAAGCTAAAAGCTGAAGGCAAACAAAAGGGGCGCCACATTTTTTCAGCACTATCAGCACCCTGGGCGTCAAAGAAATCTCGCCCAGGGCGCCGGTAGTGCTAAAACCGGCCCTGTAAATTACTATTCAGCATGTATTTTCTCATGAAAAGGGCAAAGATATTATGATAAAGTGTACTGTACTGTAGATGAGAATAGAAGTAGCTCAAAAATTTGTTGCGTCGTTTATCGCACGGGAACTTTAGACTTTACTAAATAGAAATTTAAATTACCGATAATAATTATTCAGAATTATACTTAAACTATTACATAAAAACATCATAGGAAAATTACATATTGTTACGTAATAGCGAGGATACGCAGTGCCGAAAATGAATTTAAAAACCATTTCACACTCGTGACTCCGATGTTCGTGTGAAAACGTACCTACATTGTATGGAGCGGAAATTCCAAATTGTGTACACAATACATTCGTCACATACAGACCGCATTTATTGCGGTCCTCGCGTCCACCTCGCGCTCAGCATGGCAACCACATGCCATGGTCACCTACCGAGTAGCGGCGAGATCAGACCTAGTGCTCTCGGCCGAGCACTCGGCATGTTATGTACGCTCGGCCGAGGGCACCGTCTCGCCACTATACTCGGTATGTGTAATCAGAGTATTTCTAGCATAATAGACGTAGAGATAATAGATACTGAGACTATATCGGTAAATTACAATTGATTTCGAAATTCAAAACTAATAACATCCTTTATTTAATCAATCAAATATCTTTTACGATAACAATTACACATTTATTTGTCCAGACTATATAATACTAGATGACGCACGCAACTGCGTTTCACCGAAATTGGTTGATTGTGCGGAAACCGTACATTTTTGCGTCACAAAAATTATGTCCTATGTCCTTCCCCAAACCCAAAATATCTCCACACCTTTCAGCAAAATAGGTTCATTGTTTAGGACGTGAAGAAGTGACAGACAGACAGACATACTTTCGCATTTATAATATTAGTATGGACACTGGTTACTGGCTAATCTTATGGACTGCGCCAGTTTGAAAGAAATTGATTATAAACCTTGCTTGTGTGTATAGGCTATATGGACAAAATTATCAAGAATATGATACCATCAACTAACAAGTTTTAGTCACTGATTAGTGAGATTACAGCTGAACATTTACCTACTAATAAATGTTAGCATAATATGAAGGACAATAATAATATAATAGGTATTATTTAGAGGAAAACATAATAAAAATATAACATAATATTGTATATGAAAGACAGACAACAAAATAGTAATAAAAAGTAATCTAAGAATTTATGTCGGAATAGACAGATATCTGCAGCTTCATATGGAAATCCCCTGAAGTAATAAAAAGTAACATTCTATTGTCAACATCCTCTGGTTAACATTTATGTATAATATTTCAAATCTCATCAAAACTGTTCCAGTACTATAATACAGCGCAATTATTGTTAATTGTATGTAATTTGCTGTCAGGATACAGATACAAAACAGAAGAATCGTGTAATTTTGTTTGCACATTTTGAAAATGTAACTATGTTAGTATAACTGAATAAATTATTTATTATTTAATTATTCATAAAGGCTATATTATGTGGCTATTTAGTTTCTCAAGGTTGTGGTAAACATAAAGCTGGTGTCACAATATGTTGTGTAAGCTGCAATTAGTGTAACTATCCACATTTCATGCATTTTCATGCCATCCAAAACTTTGACTCAAGTATAGTAGATCAATCAGTTTCCATCCATCCTTCAGTTTTATGACTAAGCGATACAGCGCACATTAGAGACATGACAGTTTTTAGACAGACTATCGCATAATAAAAAGTATTAGACTCGCACATTTGAAACAAAATGTCTCATAGACAAAGTTGTCTAATGTGTCCAAGAACTTCACGGCGACAAGTCTGACTAACGACTGTCGGCTTCCCTTTGAAGTGTATGCGAGCGTGCACATCAACGACAAAACTGTCTAGCGGTGTACCTAGTCTGATCCGAGTGACTTCTACTGGTGAATATACAATTGTATGCGGTTGTGACGTCGTAGACAAAACAGTTTCGTCTTGGTATGCGCCGCGTAGTAGACACAACTGTTTCTCTTTAATCGCAAAGCTGACTCGTCTATGTGAAACAAGATTGTCTAAAAACTGTCGTGCCTCAAATGTGCGGTCACCCTAATATACTAATTCTTTCCATACCTTTATGGTTGTTCCTTTCTGTCATAAGTCATAACTCATAAACCATGTCTCATAACCACAAGTTTGGCATCTGTGAGTCAGTACTGGTAGACTGGCTGTGTCAAATATTTTTGCCTTTTGTCGTATATTTTTAAATTTTTCACAAAAGTAACAGATGAAATGGAAAAAGCGAAAACTCGTAAATGGCACTGGACTGGACATAATGATTAGATCTAACAAGGAAAAGTGGACCAAAGATTTAACAGAATGGTGCCCGAGAAATTGAAAGTGGAAACAAGGAAGGTAACTTAAAAGGTGAGAAAATGACATACCAAGGAACTGGAGAAGAGATTGCAGAGACTATGTGACATAATCTGAAGAAGGCCTATGTCTTAAGACAATCAACAATGAAATAAAATTATAGTGTAAATGGTAAATGTAAAAATATTTGTTGTTAATGAAGGCTTATCTTATCTGACTAAAAATTAAAAATAGTTAATAGTTAACTAACCTAATACAAGTAATAAGAATGCTCCTGGTAGTAAAAAGAATGTAGTCTTAAGTTGCAAAGGATTATTTATTAGAAGGAAATTAGCACATTGCGATGTCTACAATTGCGCAACTACTGAAGCCAGATAAGTTCGAAGTTGAACCCGGCACTCCAAAGGCTGAATTAAAGTATGAACACTGGAAAACGACATTCTCAAACTATCTCATTGAAGGCATGGGAAAAGAAACTTTTTCGGAAGAAACCAAGTTAAGGTTACTACTAAACAATTTATCTTACAATGTTTATATTCACGTTCGTGAAGCGAAAGATTATGTCTCGGCCATTGGACTATTAGACAAACTTTATGTTAAAGAAAAGAATAAGGTTCATTTTTGCTGGTTTTTTTACCCAGAACAGGTTACATATTAATTTTTTAACAGGTCTGCATTAAAATAGGTATGTCTACATGCAGTGTGACTCAACTATAAACATAATATATTAGACAGATGTTAACATAGTAAACTGATGTTAAATTTTTTGGCTATTACAGGCTTTTTATAAATAATAATTCAGTTTAAAATCTAGTTTACTTACTTTTGTTATAATACTGATAAGGCATGTTGTATCAGTCAGGTCCCCGTAGTGTAAATGCATCTGCCCTCCCGTGTGGCACGCTGGTTTTCCATACAAATGTTGTATTCTACCTGTCATAGTATGAGATAATTAATAACTTGTTTATACTAATAAGTTATACTAATAACTAAAGAGAAAAATGTTTATGCCCATTTCTATAGTTTTGGGCAACTGAAAAAAAATATAGGCTAAGTTTTGACCAGTGTAAAATATAATTTTATAGAATTTGTTTTGGGAGGAAAGTTGCAGGCTATAAATATCTAGTTTGATAGGTAGTAATGACTATTATAAAGACATTTAAAATTTTTATAGTAGAGTATTTAATTGTGCCATAAATTTAAGTATCTAAATATGAAATTATAATAAATTTATACCTGTATTAAATGACGAAGATCTTCTGAGTATACCATGGACTTCATACCCTTTTTCTATTAAAAATTCTGCTAAATACGAGCCATCCTAGAACAACGTATCCAAGATTCAAAATTATTTCTTTAAATATAGTTGTAGGTAAAAATCAAGCGAAGTGTCTGTAAAAAATGCATTTATAATGCGAGCCTTTATGCGAGCGTACCTGTCCGGTTATTCCGGTTATTAGTGCAATTTTCTCGTTGTTGTTCATTGTGGATCCTTCGCCGGACATTGTAGAAATGCCTGTTGATGCCGATTGCCAGTTGTAGCACAAGTATTGGTAAAGCGATCGCCCAATGCGAACCGGTACACTGATAAGCTTATCAGACACTGAAAATACTGTTGTCTGGCTTATAAAAAGTACACGTATGAAATATTTATATCAAAAATAGCTATATTATTTCAAAATCTAATTTAGCATCTTTATATTTTTCTGATTTTTAATGCGAATGTCGAATTAATGAAGAAAACAATAAACAAAATTTTGAACTTAGAATAATTATTTTGAGATGAGATTTTTTTTTTTTTTTTTTTTTTGGTTTTTGGCACTGACACCGGCGGCGTACTTTGCCATATACAAAGGTAGGGAATAGGCGGCGGAAAAGCAAATAAGTACGGAATTTAGGATTTCGGATCTAGTTAGGAAGTTTCACTAAAAGGTGTAATAATAATATTAATTTTAAAGGTTAATGGAATTGCTACGTAAATATTGAGATAAACATGAATATACTAATTTGTTACATGTATTTAATAATGTTGGTACGGAAGTAGGAAAGGGTATAGACATAGAGGAGAGACTATCATAAAGGCAGGAGTGATCATACAGAGGACAGGAAAGGATAATATGATTTAAATCACCCACTTCCAAACCGCAATCGCAAGCATCATTGTTGCGAATTCGTATCCTTTTTAGGTGGGCCGGAGTGAGGACATGTCCTAACCTCATTCTTATTAAAGTAGAAGTTGTGCTTTTTGATAATTTAATTTTGAAAAACCAAGGTCTAAACTGAATCTCAGGTTGTATTAGCCTATATTGTACACCTTTTTTATAACTCGTTCGTGCCCAGTCCTTACTCCAATCCTGTTGGAGAAGGTTCTTAGCAAGGGAAGGCAAGTCATGACAGTAATTCATGTACGGAAAAACATCTCCTCTAAAAGCAGCATCTTTGGCCAAAGCATCCGCTTTTTCATTTCCAAGAATGCCGCAATGACTCGGTATCCAGACAAACGTAACAGATAAGTTAGCAACAATACATTTCTGCAAAAGATTTCTAATTTGAATGATTATAGGAAAACATTTTGACTTAAACGTAAATCCATTTAATGCTTGAAGGGCACTTAAAGAATCGGTAAAAATGACAGTTTTATTAAGTTTCGCAAGTAAAATGTAGTCGACCGCTTTAAATAGGCCATAACATTCTCCAGTGAATACGGAAGTTTGCGGCGGAAATTTGACTTTTTGGACTATGTTGTATTGGAGATGGTATATACCAACTCCAACACAGTTATTATTAACGATTGATATTTTAGAGGCATCTGTGTAAATGTGATGCCAGCCTTCCCAATTATTGGTTGTTAAATAATTGAAAAATGGTTTTGCATAATACTTATCAGATTTTTTTATACCTATGTCGTAACGGATATCCGGATCCAAAATAAGGGATTCAAAGGAAGATTGAAACAGAGGATACACAGGTAATCTAAGTGTAGGGGCATCAAGGAATGAGTATCGCACATAACTATTTACTAAACAAGGGCGAGATTTGTGTAGCCAAAAATTATCTTTGTTAACTAAATCTAACAGTTTTTTCAGTTTCGGAATAAGAGGATGGTTTGAAAATTGCAAACAGCGAATGAAAAACTTGTCAGCCAGATATTGTCGCCTGAGGTAGAGCGGTGGTTCACCACATTCTACCTGTAATGCATTTATTGGCGAGGAAGCCATGGCTCCACAAATGATTCTCATAGCTTTTGCTTGAATCTTATCTAACTGTTTGAAACCAGCTACATTACAGGGTTCAAGGAGGAATGTTCCATAGTCTAATACACTTCTTATCAATGCGTTATACAGTAATTTTAAGTTAAACGGGTGAGATCCCCACCACACTCCTGATAGGCACCTTATTATGTTTAAAGTGCGTTCACACTTTGACGCAACATACTCGTTATGAGCATTACCATTGAGTTTGGAATCTAAAATTACCCCTAAAAACTTTGCCTCCTTGTCGACTGGAATTTGCAACCCATTATATTTTACAACCACAGGCGGAGGTAATCGCATACGGGTAAATAGAACAGCAGTACTTTTATTTACTGAAAGATCCAATCCATTTGCATCTAACCATATTTTTAGTCTGGCTAGACAGCGCGATAATCGAATAGAGGCCCTTTCAATGGATTGGTCTATGACATAAATTGTTAAGTCATCGGCGTATTGCAAAAGATATGATTCATCATCTACATACTCTATATCTGTTAACGTAAATGATTCCAAGTCTGAAGTCTCGCCAGTAACTGCTTCCTCTAAATCTGATGTATAAATATTGTACAAAGGTGGACTTATTACTGAGCCTTGGGGAAGCCCCTTATCTACAACCCGCAATTCGGTTGACGTTTCATTTTCCGTTTCATTTTGTAAAGGCAGAGCGATAAATCTTTCAAGTAATATGTTTATAATAAAGTTAATTAATATTATGGGAACACCTAATAAATGTAGCTTTCGTTTGAGTATATCTATTCTTACGTTATCATATGCTGCATTTATATCTAAAAAAGCCGCTAAAACAGATTTATTTTCTGTAAAAGCGATACGAACATCTGTGGTAAAAAGTGCAATATTGTCTATTGTACCTTTTCCTTTTCGGAATCCATATTGACTTTGGGCTAGGAGGTTATGTTTTTCAATATACCATTCCAAACGATTCTTTACGAGATGCTCTGCAATCTTTAATAACACTGATGAAAGAACTATGGGACGATAAGAGGAAGCAGAAGATGGAGGTTTTCCAGGTTTTAGAATGGGAATAACCTTCTGTGTTTTCCATGACTTTGGAATATTACCCGTTAATAACATTGAATTAACTAAATCCAAGTAATAAGTTAGAATTCCGTCTGAAGCATGTTTAAAAAAAGAGTATGGGATTCCATCAATGCCCGGAGCCGAGTCGTTTAAATTTGCGATAACTCCTTTCAACTCTTGTAGAGTAAAAAGCGAGTTAAGGTCTGTAAGGTTAACTTCGCCTAAAGGTGATGGACGGAGAAGCGACACAGAGGGAGGTGCTAATCTCTTTAAAAAATCATTGGCTAGAGAATCTGGCATAGGATGGAAAGGGGGCTTATATGCAGACCTATACCTTCTAATATTGTTCCAAACTATAGAAGCATGTGTGTCCGGACTAATAGATTCGCAAAACCTTTTCCAGCTTGCAGACTTCTTTTTCTTAAATAATTTTTTTGCATCGTTAACAGATTTACAATAAATATCATAGTTTTCAAATGTAGAATTATTATTATATTCTCTTTCAGCCTGTTTTCTTTTATTTATCGCGACTGAACAGTCATTGTCCCACCAAGGAGGTGATGGAATGTAATGTTTAGGTGTTTTCTTAATAGGAAGAGTTTCATCTGCTGATTCAATCAAGGCCGATGCTAGAGCATCAGCACAAACAGATTCATTACCTGAAGATATACCAGGAAGATGGGATAATTTATTTTTTAGTGCATGATGAAACTTTTCCCATTCTGCATTTTTTAAGTTATATTTTAATGATGATGAAATAGAAGAATGATTTTGCTTTTTATTTTTACAGGGGAGAGACAAGAGAATAGGAAAGTGATCACTACCGTGACAAGATGATAGAACTGACCAGTGCAAAAGAGAAGATAAATTTGAAGTACAAATAGACAAATCAGGGGCACTATAACCCTCATTGGGTGCAGTTTGCCTCGTTGGAAACCCCGTATTGAGAATGCATAACTTGTGGTAATCTAATAAATCTAATATTTCAAAACCCCACTGATTATTATTACTGCTACCCCAAGACAAGTGTTGAGCATTAAAATCACCAAGAATTACAAAAGGTTTTGGTAAATAGCTAATTAAATTTTTAATTTCTAAAAATATTGAATATGATGGATGAGGTATATACAATGAGACAAAACAGATGTTATTTACAGATGCAGCAGTGATAGAAACATTTGGATTATGTAATGGAAGTGAAATATGTACATATGAATGATGATGGTTGATGAGTAAGGCGGTACCTCCATACCCATCAGATCTGTCCTCTCTTATACATGCATAGCCAGGAATCTTAAAAAGAGAATCTGGCTTAAGCCATGTTTCTTGAAGAGCAAAGACAATTGGTTTATATTTGTTTATTAAATGAATAATTTCACTTTTTTTGCTGACTGCACTGCGACAGTTCCATTGGATCAGATAATCCATAATGGGAGCTGGTATTAGGCTTGGTACTATTAATGGAGGCTACGTTGGACGGTGTGACTGATGTGGATATAATATTTGATTGAGTTAAGTAACTTAATATAGCTGATATTAATTCAGGTACTGAAATATTCTTGTCGCTGTTTGCTATTAAAGCTGAGCCATTTGAACCCGTTGGCGGATTATAGTCTTTAATTAAATTAAAATGAGCTGTTTTATCGTATCCACTCATTGTCTTAGGTGGAGTCCTAGGTTGTCTGAACACAGTTTTCTTGTATGATTCTGTGGTTGTTTTATTTACAGAGTTGTTGGGTAAATTTTGTTTTTGTTGATTTATGAAAGATGGAGGAGAATTGCTAGGAGAAGATAAAACAGTTGAATACAGTTTTGAAACAGGAGGGTGGAGTTTTGAAGCTTCAGCATACGATAAATTTTTGTGAGCCATGGATTCTTTAATTGATTTTTGTCTGTGAAACTCAGGGCAATTCTTACTAGTAGCTATATGGGAAGCTTGGCATAAACAACAAAACACAGAATCCTCATCTACTGAACATTTGTCACCTGAGTGACCCTGACCACAGCGGAAACATCTGGGAGTTGATCTGCACTGTGACTTAACATGCCCATACCTACAACAATTGTAACATTGTATGGTAGGGTAAATGTATAAGTCAACAGGCAAAGAGTTATAGCATATAAAAATTCTTTTAGGTAATGTTTGTCCGTCAAATGTAAAAACTACCGACTCAGTATTAACAAATTGTGCAGTATTATTTACAACACTTTTTTTCTTTAAACGCCTTAATTTTAAAATTTCCCCACAACCATAAGGCAGAGTAACGTTAGCCAAAATGTCATCCTCAGTCCAATCTGCTGGTATACCTCGAACCAAGCCTACTCGGCAAACTTGGAAAGAAGGAAGGAAAACCTTGTAATTATTCCGTTTTAAATTTTCGTTATTAATGAAATTATTGGCATCCGAAAACACTGAGAAAGATAGTGCTAATCTATTTCTACCAATCCTTTTAAGGCTCCCGTTCTCTACATTTTTTATATTATTATTTTTAAGAAAACGACCAAATTCTACAGGATGTAATGAGCAATTTTCATTAGAAGTTGAAATCTCCTTTTGAATATGTACTACGTAGGGTGTAGCGTCGGTGTCTGTGTACAATAAACGACTAACACGGGGATTAGTCGAGCCCTGGTGTTTCTCTATAATACCAACTCCTTGTGTTTCTTGGATTTTATTTAAGCTTTCTTTGTTTTCAGTATCACTTAAACACAAGCAGTTGATATCCGGTTTAGTTTTATTAGGATTTTTCTTAATTTTCTTATTACATTTTCTGCAAATTCGTCTGGAAGTTGCAGGGCGTTTACGGTTTGAAGATGAATTATTATTAATCGAAGAGTCAGTGTCCATGGAAGAATCTTGTATTTCTGTTGTCTGAACAGTTATAAATTGGCCAACAGGGGGGCACTCCGGCCCCCCCGGGTCCACATCCATATTTACAATATACTATACAAGAGACTTACCAAAATGCGCAGAAAACAATGAAAACTAAAAGAAACTAAATAAATATAAAAAGAAAACTAACTAACTCAGATATTTACAATGAATAATTCGAAAAATTATTTTTTCCACAAAAAAACACGACCGCCCTTTTTGGAGATTCCCGCGCTTTTTTCGAGATGAGATTTTTGATTTTTGACCATTGACATTGACAAAAGTTTTTTTTATCAGCCATAATCAAAATGCAAAGGCTGAGTGTTTGTATCGACAAAACTTATAAGTTAGCTGTTAGACCTAAAAATATTAAATAGGTAATACTTAGACGTAGTTATGATTGTATGTAATATAATTATCTTTTCAGTTTTCATTGATAAAGTAGAATAGATACTTTTGGGTTTCATAAATTCGTATTAGAAATTAGAATGTGGGTTTTTTTTATATAATATTATAAAAATGTGGATTGTTTATGAAAAGACAAAGAAGAAGACGAATGCAACTGTCATTTGTCTAGTGTCATGCTTGACACTTGACACATGCTCTACTCTATAATACTCTAATCTGTGCTTGAACTGTTTGATCGGCGATTCGGCTTTGTGGCTGTTTTTTATGTGTTTTTGATAATTTTTTATAGAGAACGAATAGTTTTTTTATAAAATAATAATTATTATGATGCGCAGTACAGCAAATAAGTGAATAAAATCTTAGTAGCTGTATTGTAATCGTAGTGCTAGAGTTGAATCTATGTACACAGTGTGAAAAAACTATTCCGCATTATATATATGATACTACTCCAGTGTGTAAGTGATAATGCCAGACATAAAGATAACACCACTCGGGGCAGGCCAGGATGTCGGCAGAAGCTGCATTTTGTTGTCGATGGGAGGGAAGAACATAATGTTGGACTGCGGTATGCATATGGGCTACAACGACGAAAGACGATTTCCGGACTTTTCGTACATTGTCCCTGAAGGTCCCATCACGAGTCAAATAGATTGCGTCATTATTTCACACTTCCATCTCGATCATTGCGGCGCTTTGCCGTACATGTCCGAAATGGTGGGTTATACCGGGCCTATCTACATGACGCATCCTACAAAGGCGATAGCGCCGATTCTACTCGAAGACATGAGGAAAGTTGCCGTCGAGAGGAAAGGGGAGTCTAACTTTTTCACATCACAGATGATCAAGGATTGCATTAAAAAAGTCACAGCGGTCACATTGCATCAGTCTGTAATGGTTGATAATGAATTAGAGATTAAGGCATACTACGCTGGACACGTTTTGGGAGCTGCCATGTTTTGGATTAGAGTTGGCTCCCAATCGGTTGTGTACACAGGAGATTATAACATGACTCCCGACAGGCACTTGGGGGCTGCATGGATTGATAAATGTAGACCGGATTTGTTGATCTCAGAGTCTACATATGCTACTACTATAAGAGATTCCAAAAGATGTAGAGAAAGAGACTTTCTAAAAAAAGTTCATGAATGTGTTGAGAAGGGCGGGAAAGTTTTGATTCCAGTCTTTGCATTGGGAAGAGCACAGGAACTGTGCATTTTGTTAGAAACATACTGGGAACGCATGAACTTAAAGTACCCTGTTTACTTTGCCCTTGGTCTTACTGAAAAAGCAAATAACTACTACAAAATGTTTATCACATGGACCAATCAGAAGATTCGTAAAACTTTTGTACAAAGGAACATGTTTGACTTTAAACACATTAAGCCATTTGACAAATCGTACATAGACAATCCAGGGGCAATGGTGGTTTTTGCCACACCAGGCATGTTGCATGCCGGTCTCTCCCTTAACATATTCAAAAAGTGGGCCCCATATGAACAGAACATGCTAATCATGCCTGGATTTTGTGTCCAAGGCACAGTAGGCCACAAAATTTTGAATGGGGCAAAGAAAGTGGAGTTTGAGAACAGGCAAGTTGTTGAAGTTAAAATGGCAGTAGAATACATGTCATTCTCGGCCCATGCAGATGCTAAAGGCATTATGCAGTTGATACAATACTGTGAACCAAAGAATGTGTTGCTTGTGCATGGTGAGGCTGCCAAAATGGAGTTCTTGAAGGAGAAGATTGAACAGGAATTCAAAATAAGCTGCTTCATGCCAGCCAATGGGGAAACCTGCACAATAAACACACCTACAAAAATTCCAATAGATGTATCTTTAAGGTTGTTAAAAGCGGAGGCTGTTAGATACAATGCCCAACCACCAGATCCAAAACGGAGAAGAGTGGTCCATGGGGTCCTATGTGTTAGAGAAAATAGACTCTCATTCTTAGATATCGATGAAATCTGTGATGAAATAGGTATAAATAGGCATGTCGTTCGTTTTACTAGCACAGTACGTTTTGATGATCCAGGGCCGGCTGTGAAAACGGCTGAAAAGCTGAAGAATCTTCTTGCTGAGAAGATGCAGGGTTGGTCCATCACCGTTGCTGACGGTAACATATCAGTGGAATCTGTCCTCATTAAAGTAGAAGGGGACGAAGATAACACAAAGAGCATTTACGTGTCCTGGACTAATCAGGATGAAGACTTGGGTAGTTATATTTTGGGTTTGCTACAGTCTATGGTGCAGTAAAAGAGATTATTTGTTAACAGTTTATTTTAATAAATAATAATATGTTTAAATATGTTTGGTTTTCATGAGCACCATGTTAAGTCTGCATTGCATTTTCCCTGGTACCAAACATACAGCAGTTGGTTGATTTTGTTGAGTCCTTTAATTTTTTCATCTGTGCTGGCATTTTGTACCTGTAACAAATTAACGTGATTATCGTACAAATAACATACCTATACACGCTGGTTTATTCCAATTTACTGTTGATATAAGCAAAAAATATGTTTACTTATTATTGTGATCCTACTATATAATTCATGTTATAAATATTTTATTAAAAAAATCATCGTAAAAAAAACTCGTAAGCAATTTTACACGTAACTTAATTTCGATATTCCTTCGCAAAGCAAAGCACTTGCTTAGCACTAAACATTAATTTCGTTTCATGTGCTGTTGGCCTATTTCGAATTTGTCGTTTATTTAATCTTATCACTAACTCCCTGATAAGAATTTAACAATCTTAACCTAGTTAAAGTAATAACTGTATACGGAGGCAAGAAAATTTAAACTGTTTATAGGCCAACGAATAACAAGCAAAAATTAAACTGGAATATTTAACTTTTTCCGTCCCATGTAATTTACGTTGAGGTTGGTATAAGTTGGCGTTAGCAAAAGTTTTATAACTAGCATCCTAAGTTTATAAAGATTTACTGACTATATTATAGAAGCTAGGTCTAATATTGCAGTTACGTTCTACTGTATCGAGTCGACCACAGAGTCGACTGATAACTGATTTTGTGAGCTTTTAACCGATTTCCAAAAAGGAGGAGGCTATAAGTTCGGATTCTAAAGAGACAGTGACTATGACTAGCTGTAGCAAGATTAGATAACGTTCATATTATTCTTTACCATTTTCGGGGGAAACAATCTCCTGAAGTCTCCTCTATGAAGGTACTCCTTGTGAGCACCAAGCAGGCTACTCTTCAGACTGCTCGTCATGCAGGGCTTGCAAAGACCACAGATCAGGGATTCTTCGCAGTTGTCTCTGCATGTAGTGGAGCAAATTTCACTCCACACCGCTATGTTTTTCTGTGATGCGACCATGTTTTGAGTCGCTCTGTCTTCACTGAAAGATAACGTAATTTAGTTAATGGAGGAAATGCTGACTTCCTAATAAATGCGAAAGTGTGTCTGTCTGTCTATATCGTGATATACTTAAGCGTGAAGATCGCTTAATACCTTGATCGTGGGAATCGCAGACTCAATAAATTTTCAATTGTTATTTGTTACGCGACAGCCGGCCGCCGGGTGCCGCTTGGGGATTGATGAGTTATACAGCTGTACCGATTTAGATCTAACTAGATGACGCCCGCAACTCCGTTGCATCAAAAATTGTTTATCGCACCGGAGCCGTACATTTTTCCGAGATAAAAACTATCCTTTATCCTTTCCCGGGACTCAAGGTGTCTCCATGCCAAATTTCAGCGAAATCGGTTCAGCTGTTTAAGCGTGAAGAGGTAACAGACAGACAGATAGACGGCCAGACAGACATACACACTTTTGCATTTATAATATTAATAATTTGGAGAATTGCGTCCCAAAAATGGACATTGTATTCTTTTCAGTTTAATTCATGATGTAAAAATTAACGGTTCCCTAACGAATGAAGTCGAATAAAGTATAAACGTATTCAATGTACCCTAGTTCTCAGTTCAACTACCCATGAAAATCAAATCAAAAATGGATATTTCACGATCTGGATAAGAATGCCGGGCTAAAGGTCGCATAGCATCGCAATCTCATATGACATTCTGGGAAGGCTGAAATTGGGCCGCCCACGCGATCCGTTATGACAGTACTTCGTGGAATACACTAGAACAAAGCCTGGACGTTACTGTCCCTAACTAATAAGAATATTCAAACAATGACAAGACGCCTGATAAAGTACAAGGACAATGACTAAAATATAGCGTAGGTAATTAGGTATTTATAGTGTATTCATAGTTTTATTGGCAAAGGATAACTCCTTTGCTAATAAAACTAACTGAGTATAAATTAACAATCAACTCCCAAGCGGAACCCGGGTGCTGCATAACAATTGAATATCTAATATTGTGTCTGTGATTCCCACGATCGAGATATTAATAAAAATATGTAATTAGGTAGGTATCTATACTATATGTATACTAGATTTAAAATAATATTGAGGTGAAAAAACTGTGTAATGAAAATATTTATCAAGAAAGCTTTTAATATGAAGTACCTATGCTTATATTACCTGTAGTGACCTCAGTCACTTGTTGTATTTTATTGTAGCAAAATTTATTTTATTTTGTCCAAATTTATAGTTTATAATAATTTTTAGAAATAGGTTTTTACAAAATTTATCTAAATTTTATTTACATAATTAGTTTTTACATTTTACATATTTTATATTTACAGAAGTTATATTTACAAAAATAGTTTTTACATATTTACAAAAGTTGATTTTATATTTACACTTGTTTATACAACTGTACTTTATTAATGTAACGACTGATAACATCTAGTCATTTACTTTGTATTATGCCTAAACTACTATTAAATTTAAACTTAGTTACAACAAAATTAGAGATTATTTACAACTAGTATTATACATAAAATAACTACTTACATAAACTAGAATAAGATGTGTAAAGTAGAATTCTAAGTTAAATAAATAATTATGGGCAGCGAACAAATTAGGCAAGTCGGCAATTACCCGCAATGTATGTTGCGGTGTACAGAAATTCGCACACTAACTGTAACATTCCGTAGCGCGCGCGCGGAACCGGTTCGGCCGGGCGGCCGGCCGCCGCTCGCCGGCCGTGCGCTCGCGCTGCAGTAGTCTCATCAATGCTTTGACGCAGGACTATCGCTGATTTTGCTCCTTGCCCGCTTCGCGCTAATTACGTATTTTATTTTCCGCCTATCCTCTCTCGCTTGCTGCGTAGCTCCTTCTAGAACTAGAAAGGGTGCAGTGAACTACTTCTCCCCCCTTCATTGGTGACCATCCGAAGAACACGATGTCGCAGTCCGGTAGCGATAACGAGAACAAAGGCGAGCGCGTTCACTTAAATCGCGTCGGCGTGCGGGTACCGCCTTTCTACCCTACAAAACCGAAGCTGTGGTTTGCGTCGCTGGAGAGCCAATTTGCTCTGGCTGGAGTATCAACAGATGCCACAAAGTATCATTACGCCGTGTCACACCTCGAACCTCAGTACGTGGAGATCGTGGAGGACATCGTCGAGGGGCCAGCTTCACCAAACAAGTACGAGTTGTTAAAATCAGAGCTCGTAAAGAGGTTGTCTGCGTCGCGGGAGAAGCAGGTCCAGCAGTTGCTGCACCACGAAGAATTAGGGGACCGGAAGCCCTCGCAGTTTCTTCGGCGGTTGCGAGGCTTAGCTGGTTCGGAAGTACCTGACGACCTTCTCAGGACCCTTTGGGCCAGCCGTCTACCCAGCAGCGTGCAGCCGATAATCGCATCACAGGCCAAAATGAAGTTGGACGAGGTCGCCGAGCTTGCTGACCAGGTTCTGGATGCAGTATCCCCCAGCGTGCAGGTAGCAGCAGTTACACCAGCAACCAGTGGATCTAGCGAGATCGCAATGTTGACGCGACAAATAGAAGCGCTGGCACACAAAGTTGAGCGCATGTCGCGGTCACATTCTAGAACCGGACATTCCGCAAAACGTCCGGGTCGTTCGTCTTCGGCGAAACGGTCGCAGTCGAGCTACAGACGACATCCGATCTGCTGGTTCCACTTCAAGTTCGCGGATAAGGCAAACAGGTGCGTGAAACCATGTGACTACACGGGAAACGCGGCAGGCAGTCGGTAATGGCGGCCGACGACTGCCCAAGTGCCGGTCGCCTGTTTGTAACGGATAAAAAGACAAAGCTACAATTTTTAGTGGACACAGGTAGTGATTTGTGTGTTTTCCCTCGTAAATTTTTAAAGGAATGTCGTGCTAAAACTAATTTTGAATTGTGCGCCGCTAACGGCACAGTTATTAATACTTATGGTTTTTACCACATTGTTATGAATTTAGGACTACGCCGTGACTTCCCTTATTTTATTTATTTTATTTTATTTTATTTTATTAGGAAAACTTACAGCATATAACAATAACAGTGACAATACTTATTAAATAATGACATGCCAATAACAAGTTTCCACTAGTAAATAATAAGTTAAGGCTAAAATTATCAAAGTCATGACAATACAGATAACACAAGACTTAAGGAAATGTAAAAACTATTTAAAGTATACATTATTTTAGGCAAACTACAAATTATATTAAATTTTATCAAATCACAAGAGATGGATGAGGCATCTAAAATTGTGAGATAATGGAGTTGACAGTACTTAATAATATAATATTATATAAATATACACATACACACACACACACAGCAGATGGTACGATCCTTTATGTTTGCATATTACAATATGAAATCAATAAAAGTAAATACAGGAATTATTGTTTATTTTACTTAAAAAACGTATCAGTCATAATTTTTCTAATTTTGTTTGGTTTTAGGGAGAACATGTCTTGTGGGTGGGCAATTAAAAATTTGTTTAAATGTATACTAGATCTGAGTATGAAAGAATTTCTACGGTAGTACGTATTGCAAGGTGGAACATAAAGGGGCATAAAATGACGAGCATTTCTACGGGGAATATTAATATTAAATCTGTTAAGTAATTCAGGTGAATCTATTTTATTATTAAGGACTTTACATGTATAAGTTAGGTCAGCTATATGTCTCCGGTGGTACAAAGGAAGAAAGTGGAACTTTTTGCATCTGGCATCGTAATCACTTAGGAAATGGTTGCATTTAAATTGAATAAATCGGAGAAACCGTTTTTGTATAGACTCAATTCTATTGATGTATACGTTATAAGCAGGGTTCCACAACTCAGAGCAATACTCTAAGATACTTCGAACATACGCACAGTATAGGATTTTAACTACTTTGACAGATTGAAAATTTTTACATGACCTAATAATAAATCCAAGGGCTTTTGAGGCTTTATTAATAATATAATCAATGTGCTCATCAAAGATCAATTTTGAGTCTACAATTACTCCAAGATCCCTTATAGATTTCTTTATAACAAGGACCTTGTTCTGAAGTTCATAATCGTGTGTAATTAAGTTTAGTTTACGACTAAAATTGACGACAAAACATTTTGAAACATTAAGGTCCAACTTATTAAGTAAACAGTAGTTACTAAATCTATTTAAGTCTTCTTGTAAAAGGCGACAGTCGTTAAGTGAAGCTATATTTTTCAATATTTTTGTGTCATCGGCGTACGAAAAGAAATGAGAGTTGCGAAAACATGAGGAAATGTCATTGACGAATATAGCGAAAAGTAAAGGTCCCAACAAGGAGCCCTGAGGAACACCAGATGGTACAAATATCCACCTAGAAGTGAATCCATTAATAGCCACGGCTTGGGACCTATTACAAATATACGATGAGAACCATCGAAGAAGGTTTCCGTGTATACCCGCATGAGCTAACTTTTTGAGCAGGATGCAGTGATCAATACGATCAAAGGCTTTGCTAAAGTCGGTGAATATCAAATCCACCTTGGCGTTTTATTGTGGCCGATGTCACGAGGGCTATAATAGGAGTGGATTTCTTATCACATTATAACCTAATAGTAGATGTCCGAAATCAACGTCTCATAGACGGTAAGACTATGCTTGTTACGGCGGCTTCACTCGCGTCTCGTAATGATAGCATTTCTTCTGTGAAGGTGGTATCTGGTAACTCTGTGTATCATGACATACTTGCTCAATACCCAGAAATTACACGTCCACCCGGGATACATCGCACAACACATCACAACACCATTCACCACATCCGCACAACACCTGGGCCACCGGTTTCTTGCACACCACGCAGGCTTGCACCCGATAAACTTAAAATAGCAAAGTCTGAGTTTGAGTCGATGTTGCAGAGTGGGACCTGTCGACCTTCGGAATCAGCATGGGCTTCCCCCCTTCACCTCGCGCCCAAGAAGGACAATGGGTGGCGTCCTTGTGGGGACTACCGCATGCTGAATGCCCGAACGATTCCCGACAGATACCCGATAAAACACATACACGACTTTGCTCATTGTTTATCGGGCTGTACGGTCTTCTCCACCATCGACCTGGTTAAGGCATACAACCAGATCCCCGTCCATCCCAACGATATCGCGAAAACCGCGATTACGACGCCGTTCGGGCTTTACGAATTTCCATTTATGACATTTGGACTTCGTAACGCCGGACAGACGTTCCAGCGGTTCGTTGATGAGATGTTACGGGGTCTGGATTTTACATATGCCTACCTGGACGATTTCTTGGTATTTTCCAGGGATGAGGAGACCCACAAAGACCATTTACGACAGCTGTTCGAGCGGCTAAGGCAGTATGGTATGGTCGTCAATACGGCCAAGTGCGTTTTTGGTGTCTCGCAGGTAACTTTCTTGGGCTACCAAATTTCTAAGAGTGGTACGAAACCCATGCCAACGAAGGTCGAAGCCATCAAAAACTTCCCCATCCCGAAGACGGTAAGAGAACTCCGTAGGTTTCTTGGCATGGTGAACTTTTACCGCAGATTCATCCCAGGCGCTGCTAAACAACAAGCTCCATTAAACGAGTTGCTCACAGGATCGGTGAAGGGTTCGCACCCGGTCAACATTAGTGGTAAGTCACTTGAGGCCTTTGAAGCCTGCAAAGAAGGCCTGAGTCAGGCCGCCTTGCTGGCTCATCCCGATTGTGAGGCGAAGTTAGCGCTTGTCACCGATGCATCGGACAGGGCCATTGGTTCGGTGTTACAACAAAAGAGTGGTGATAGTGAGTCCTGGGAGCCTCTAGCATTTTTCTCTCGTGGGTTGAGTCCTTCTCAACGGAAGTACTCACCATACGATCGAGAACTGCTTGCAATCTACGAGAGCATTAAGTATTTCAGGCACATGCTCGAGGCCCGGGACTTCACAGTCTACACCGACCACAAGCCTCTGACCTTCGCGTTTCACAATCGGAAGGAAAACTGCTCGCCAAGACAGTTCCGTCATTTGGATCTGATCGCGCAGTTCACCACCGATATTCGCCACATATCTGGTAAAGACAATGTGGTAGCTGACACTCTTTCGCGAGTTGAGGAGATTGCCCAGCCGATTGATCTTGAACAGCTGGCTGCTGCTCAACTGTCCGATCCAGAGCTGACACAACTCGCGGAAGGCACAACGTCGCTGCGCATCAGAAAAATGAAATTTCCAGATGCGAAGACGGAACTGTTTTGCGACGTCAGTACGGGCGTCAGGAGGCCTTATGTACCCAGGGTGCTGCGCAAAAAGGTGTTCGAAAGTCTGCATAGTCTTAGTCACCCTGGTGCCAGCGCTACTGTTAAGCTGGTTTCCGAGCGTTACGTGTGGCCCGGAGTTAGACGGGACTGTAGGAACTGGACACGGGCATGCTTAGCATGTCAGAAGTCCAAAATTACCCGCCATACCAGCGCTCCACTTGGCAACTTCCACCTCCCTTCGTCCCGTTTCAAATATGTTCATATTGACCTGGTAGGTCCTTTGCCTCCATCCCAGGGCTTCAGATATTGCCTCACCGCAATCGACCGTTTCACGCGTTGGCCTGAGGCAATACCATTAGAAGAAATGACGGCTGAGGCCGTAGCGAGAGCCCTAGTGAGTGGGTGGATTTCTAGGTTTGGTTGTCCTGCTGACATCGTGACAGATCGTGGCAGGCAGTTTGAGTCGGCGCTGTTTCGAAATCTTTCTCGAATCGCTGGATTCACTCACCACCGAACCACTTCGTATCATCCAGCTAGTAATGGTCTCGTGGAAAGATTTCATCGACAGCTAAAAGCTGCCATAATCTGTCACGGTGACAGCAACTGGGTGGAGTCACTTCCTCTTGTGCTGCTTGGCGTTCGCAGCTCGTTTAAGGAAGACCTGAAGACCACTTCAGCTGAACTGGTGTATGGCGAACCTTTGCGTCTACCAGGTGAATTTTTCGTCTCAGAGCCTGACTGTCCTCTGGACTTGACTGAGTTCACGTCAAGACTACGAGGCATAGTCCAGAGCCTGAAGCCTTCACCTGGCTCTCGTCACCACGGAAAACGTCCGACATTTGTTTTCAAGGAGTTAGCCACTTGCACTCACGTATTCTTGCGTGACTGTACTGTTGGTGGCGCCTTGAAACCAGCTTATTCGGGACCTCACGAGGTTCTGCAGCGTGATGACAAAGTTTTCGCCATACTGGTAAATGGCAAGAAAGTCACGGTATCGATAGACCGGATAAAACCGGCCTACATACTTAGTGACCCAGACACTACGCCAAACACACTTACACCACAAACACAACAGCCCAAAAGACACGTGACACTACCGGAGAATCAGAGTCCACCGGATCGCGAAAGAGTTGCTCACAAAACCAGATCCGGACGCACAGTACGATTTCCCGATTATTATCGCCCTTGACGGTCTCAAGGGGGGGCTGGTGTAGTGACCTCAGTCACTTGTTGTATTTTATTGTAGCAAAATTTATTTTATTTTGTCCAAATTTATAGTTTATAATAATTTTTAGAAATAGGTTTTTACAAAATTTATCTAAATTTTATTTACATAATTAGTTTTTACATTTTACATATTTTATATTTACAGAAGTTATATTTACAAAAATAGTTTTTACATATTTACAAAAGTTGATTTTATATTTACACTTGTTTATACAACTGTACTTTATTAATGTAACGACTGATAACATCTAGTCATTTACTTTGTATTATGCCTAAACTACTATTAAATTTAAACTTAGTTACAACAAAATTAGAGATTATTTACAACTAGTATTATACATAAAATAACTACTTACATAAACTAGAATAAGATGTGTAAAGTAGAATTCTAAGTTAAATAAATAATTATGGGCAGCGAACAAATTAGGCAAGTCGGCAATTACCCGCAATGTATGTTGCGGTGTACAGAAATTCGCACACTAACTGTAACATTCCGTAGCGCGCGCGCGGAACCGGTTCGGCCGGGCGGCCGGCCGCCGCTCGCCGGCCGTGCGCTCGCGCTGCAGTAGTCTCATCAATGCTTTGACGCAGGACTATCGCTGATTTTGCTCCTTGCCCGCTTCGCGCTAATTACGTATTTTATTTTCCGCCTATCCTCTCTCGCTTGCTGCGTAGCTCCTTCTAGAACTAGAAAGGGTGCAGTGAACTACTTCTCCCCCCTTCATACCTATATAGCTTAATGTAAAATGTGAGTAAGGATGTAACTTTTAACAATTTTAGCTTGAGGAGTTTACTGTATTTAAAATATTGTGGACTAGTTGAAATTTGAAATGAGTAATTGCTTATAATATGGCTATTTCGACACTAATTGTAAGTTGTATACGAGTTCACCGTAGCCCCTTTGAGCCCATTAAAGGTGTTTATAGATTAAGCATATAAGGGTGAAAACGAGTATATCTATCGCCTGATAATATTAGGGACGAGCTGTTTCACTACTTCCTGATAAGTGCTGGGTAAGCTATTCTCAACTTATCTGACAGATAATCGATACTCTATCTGTTGTGTAAGTTGTGGATATCCTATTCGGAACTCGTCAGTAAGTGGTGAAACAGGACCTTATACTGTACCACATGTCAGCACTGGATTTATACAAAGGCAGTATATAGAAGGGGGGGGGGGGGGGGGCACATTCTAGGATGACGGATGACGGCAGAGCTCGTACATAGGGGCAGCTAAATTAAAGTGGCCTACACTCATAAAAATGTAAATAAGGTGTAAAACTTACAATTTCCTCGGTTGCACATGCGAAGCTACCCCCGTGATGCTGTACAGGCTGTACAGCACCTGCTCATACAGCAGCTGGTTGGGCGGGTAGTGCGCGGAGCTGAGGTTGGGAGACATGTTCGCCTCCAGCAGGTAGACCTTCAGATTCTCATCCACCACCAGGTCGAAGCGCATCATCTCGAAGAAGTGGTCCGGTGACGGGTATTTCTTGAGCTGGAGAAAACAAAAGTCCTAATTTTTTGTTCACTGTGTAAGTAGCAGCGCTGAAAGAGCAACATTTTTAATGATTGTACAGGTGCAACAACAGAAGTTGAAAAAACGTTACCCTTACAGCCCTGCTACTTTCACAGCGAACTCTATACAGAGTGTAACAAAACTAAGTGATAATACTTGGGGTATGTACGTGTTCCTTGTAGACTGTAGAGAGTTCACTGTGAAAGTAGCAGCGCTGAAAGACCAATTTTTTTTCTCTTCTGTATGGGCAAGCGCCCCAGCGCGCAGCGTAACGAGTTTCCCCATACAAAAGTGAAAAAAATGGTCTTTCTCTTTCAGCGCTGCTATTTTCGATACACACCCTAAAGTACTATCATTTAATTTTGTTACACCCTGTATAATATATAGTAAGATTTTAAAAACTCCTCCGTGGTTCAGTAGTCTAGCTCTTTGCGTCGTTGGTTCGATTCCTACAACAGCAAAACATGTTTCCAAGTTTAAGACAATACACTAATGAAACACAATAATTTTCGTGCACTTTTTCCACTATATTTAAGAAATTATTATAATTTCTTAAATACAGTGGAAAAAGTTAACGGTAATTTTAACAAATTACACATACATACATAGTGTAATTTGTTAAAATTATTATAATTTCTTAAATATAGTGGAAAAAGTGCACGAAAATTGTGTTTCATTAGTGTTCAACATGAATTTCCACCAAGAACCAACAGTACAATCAGTTACATAAAGACAATACAGGCTGATCACCTGACTGTCAGAAAAGTAAAATTGGTCTTGCGAAGAATCTCTCGCCGGTTACAATTTACAACATAAAGTTCCTGATTCACCACTTCCTGATAAGTGACGAATAGGCTATCTACCAATTAACTTGACAGATTAAGTATGGAGAATCTGTCAAAAAAGTTGTGAATAGCCTATTCGGCACTTTATCAGAAAGTGGTGAAACAGGCCTAAAGCCTAATAAAGTGTTCTTATCAGCGCCAGATTTAAATTTTTAATAGGAGTAGAGTACTTTATTTCCGCCGCCCCAAAGGGCCTCTACGGACGCTTCCTAAAGTGGCCCATTCACTATCCTGCATGGAGTCCGCCGTGCCGTCCGCCGGCTTATGCAGGATTGTGAATGATGTCGCAGGCCTGCTACACGATTCACAATCCTGCATAAGCCGGCGGACGGCAAGGCGGCCTGCCGTGAATGGGCCTCTGCTGCCGCCCCTAGCCTAAGTCGTGGCCTATGCCTATATAAATCCGGAGCTGGTTCTTATGTATTGCACACACATATAAAAATAATCTCCAGTTCCAATGAAACCAGCTACTGTCACCAAAATCGCTAACAAAACAAAAATATCCCGCGAATACTAATTCCCAATTCCCGATTTCGAGTAGGTACTTAAATATCTATATTTTAGATCGCACTGGCAGCTCGCAGGGACGTCGTTCCTCACATATTCAGTAGGCTCCACGTGGATGCCCTCATAACTCATTCCTTGGCCTTGCCCTTATTCAATGTCAGCCTTAACCTCGGCCCTTATATTCTTATTACTTTGTCCTCATGCGTCTACTTTGCATAGCTGATAAGTTTTACGCTAATGGTTTTGTATATGTGTACTTAGAAGATATTAGTGAATTTGAAGTATCGTTTTTGTGAAAGGATGTATTATATAATATCTTAAAACGAAAAATGTATACCTAGATAGTATGATATTATAGTACGGTAGCTTTATGAATCATAATTATTATCTATTTATTAAAATCATAAGAGAGATCTCAATATCTTCACATCAACTGTAAAGTAGTTAGAATATTTTTTGAAAAACAATATACTGTAAGAATTTATTATTGATTTAAAACTATTCGTTTTAACGTGACAGATAGAATATAGAGAATCTGTCAAAAAATGCCTATCTGGCACTTTATCAAGAAGAGGTGAAACAAGCCCTACTAACTCTATTCAAAACCAAAACTCATTGGAAGTCCGTAAAAAAGTCATCAAATACCAGTTAGCAACACAGTCGCGCGTATGCACAACATATTGAGACTTTCATTACTCACCGCCTGTATAACATGATGTTCCTTTTTCAGAAGCACTTCTGTGATGGCCGCCTCTACTTCCTCCCACATTCTGGTCACGTCCCCACCCTGAAACAACGGGTCAATGTACCCGCGATATGAATTAAACTTTGACATGTAAAACACTTGTCAGTCATTGACCATGAATACAGGAAAAGTGAAAAATGTGCTATAAATAATTCATAAGCATACGTGAGCCGAGGTCAATGTCTCGGTTGCTATGCGGTAGAATGGCTTGCAAATTTTTAGTGCTTTTTTTATAAGATAAGGGGGCAAACTAGCAAACGGGTCACCTGATGGAAAGCAACTACCGTCGGCCATGGACACTTGTGCGTTGCACCAGCAGCTCTTCTAATGTTCTGATGTTCATAGAGATGGAGATACTTTGAATTCTAGAATATAGGGTATTTATCCCTGAAAAATAAACGGTTACGCGAAACAAAGTTGTGTTCAACATATTTTTACATTTTTATTACAGCAGAATTATGCAGCCTTTTTTTAACCGACTTCAAAAAAAGGAGGTTATCAATTCGACGCGCATGTACGTAATATTTCCAGAACTGCCCAGTTTTTGTATATGTTAATCTATAACAGCTTCTGAACAAATGTGCCAAATTTCAAAAGTGTATGTATGTATATAATATGTATGTATGTTTTTATGTTTGTGCACGCATATCTCCGGAACTACAAGTCCGATTTAAGTGATTCTTTTTTTATTGTACTAAGTATTGTTCAACTTAGGGAATAGTGCAAGTTTCATCAAAATCGGTTCAGTAGTTTTGGAGATAGGAAGTACGGGGTATGTGGGACTCTTGTGCAGACTATCCACTAAAACACCATGGTGCTCCACTCATCGCTTAATGCAGAGTTGCGGGTACGATAGAACCTACCGCAACTCTACGAGAGAATTTTGCAGCCCTAGGTAAGTAGGTAATTAAGTAAGTACCATCAAGGATATTGATTCCTATGCAGTTGACAGACCAACGTCATTTGGTCGGATCATGTCAATTCAATGTTAATTACGATCTGTCGCCTGGGTTTTGACATAACGCGGCCAAACTACGTAGGTCCCCCATCTGCCTAGGAATCGAATTCTCTGACAGTACTTATAATAGTTATTATTTTCCTTGCACCCGAAATCGTACCTACATTTTACTTTTCTCTACATAGAGTCTACTGTCTAGTACAGTACATCACTGACATATTAGGTAGATAATCATGCGTTTAACTAATACAATATACCTATTTTTTTATTAAATAAGGGGGCAAACGAGCATACGGGTCACCTGATGGTAAGCAACTACCGTCGTCCATGGACACTTGCAACATCAGAAGAGCTGCAGGTGCGTTGCCGGCCTTTTAAGAGGGAATACGCTCTCTTCTTGAAGGTTTGCAGGTCGTAGAGGTCCGGAAATACTGCTGGTGACAGTTCGTTCCAGAGTTTTACAGTCCGCGGCAGAAAGTTACGCGAAAAACGCACGGTGGAAGACTGCCACTCATCAAGGTGATGAGGATGGGTATGTTTTTCGCGTGGGACGATGGCGAAAAGTTGCTGGTGGTATGATTCCGAACAATTCCTCAGAGCACTCCCCGTGATACAACCGACAGAGGATGCAGAGTGAATCTACATCTCGGCGTAATTCCAAGGGGTCCAAGCTGTTTGAAACACTATGGCAGTCAACAATTCGAGCGGCCCTTCGTTAGATACGATCCAGAGGGAGCAGTTGGTATTTTGGCGCCCCTGACCAGAGATGAGAACAATATTCCATATGAGGCCGAACATGCGCCTTGTAGAGATTTCCTAATTGCAGTGCCGGATTAAGAAAGCGCGGGGCCCGTAGCAAATTCTGGCACGAGTTTTGCGTTACTAAGTTCACGACGTCCAATTATAACAATAAAAATTGTAACACAATACAGACCATAATAATTAAAAGCTCATAATATTATATTGATGAATTCTTATTCCTAATCATTCAATTCAATCAGACAACCTGAAATCAAAACACTATCAGAGAAGTTGATTCCTAGGCAGATCATAGAGGACCTAATTTGGTCGCGTTACGCCAAAGCCATACCTATTATCCGACCGATCACATAAGTAATATAAATAATATTGAATTGACATAAGCCGACCAAATGATGTGAGTCTGTTAACTGCCTAGGAAACAATTTCCATCATCATCCAGTACCATCGTACTAGCGCATAGCAGCTGTATAATTGTCAGCCCTGGTTTTATGATGTCAAATACTTTTACGCTACTGTACACCAAATTGTTAAGGACGTTTAAGCAGGGCCTTTCCAAGGCGCTCGTAGCATTTGCTACGCTTGCTATATCCGCCACTTCCTGCTCATTACGTGTAATTAGCTAGCATTAGCGACTGTACAGCTTCGGGGTCGCGTGTCCGGCTCCGGTGCTGGGTACTTAAACAAGTTGCATTCGAGAATTTTTACTTCTAAGCGTCAATTCAGACCGCAACGCGACGCGTAGATGCATTTCTAAATTTGAATGGATTTGACAGATTTTGCAAGACGTCTCACGCGCATCAAATCTGTCAATTCCGTACAGTATTCATTGTGTGAGACGTCTTGAAAAACATATAAAAGAAAATAATATGCATCTACATTCTACGCGTCGCGTTGCGGTCTGAATTGGCCCTAAGTTAGAAATGATATGTGTACGAAATATCGACGTAGCGCGTCGCATGTAAGTGACATGGCCCTCAAATCTCTCAATTTTTTATTTGTTCGCCGTTGAAATAATCGAGTACGACTTGTCTAAGGGCCCTGTCCGGGCAGTGCAGCGTGAAATCGCGACAACACCGCTGGATATACGCTAATCCTATTGTAGAGTGTATATGTTAGTCATGTTACACTACAAACGTAGGGTTCAATTGCATGTGTTTACTGCTATGGGCGGCATTACGCTAGTTCTTAATCCAGCAGTTGATTCCCAGGCAGATGACAGACCTATGTAATTTGGTGGCGTTATGTAAAACCCATCCGACAGATCACTGTAGCTAAGGCCAGGTTCACACGGCGCAATCCTGCACGTTTACTGCACGTTTCTTTGCAGTAAGTATACGTCTTAACAAATAAATAGTGGCGCATACAATAGAACGATTCACACGTCGATTTTACTACACGATTTGTTGCCGTATAATCGCCGTATGAATGAAAGACGTATTCTGCAAAAAACGTGCATTGTACCGTGTGAACCTACTCTAACATTGAATTGACATAGCCCGACCAACTGACGTAGAACCGAGGAAACGACGTAGGACCCCCCATCTGCCGAATCAACCTTTCTGATAGTACCTACATTTGAGCGATGACTGTATCAAATGAATTCCCAGAAACAGAAGATAAGTACAGATGGTACTTAATGGAAATTATATAATATTATGTATTTGATCAATTTGGATACATAATAACTGTATTTTAAAAAGATAAAACCGACTTCAAAATTGTACGTAATTGAGAATTAAAACTCCCTATCTCCAAAACTACTGAACCGATTTTGATGAAACTTACACTGTTCCCTAAGTTGAACAATGCCTGGTACAATAAAAAAAGAATCACTTAAATCGGACTTGTAGTTCCGGAGATATGCGTGAACAAACATACATACATACATACATACATACATACATACATACACTTTTGAAATTTGGCACATTTGTTCAGAAGCTGTTATAGATTAACATAATATGCAAAAACTGGGCAGTTCTGGAAATATTACATACATACGCGTCGAATTGATAACCTCCTTTTTTTTGAAGTCGGTTAATAAAATATACCTAGTATCATTTGAAAGCAAGATTAGATGTCAATTGATTCATAACATTATAAAAACTAAAGTTGTATCTAAGAACCTAATATTATAATACTAAATACCAGCATCCTAAATGTATTTATCTGTTTCGGTAAATTGAGGCTTTTTCATCTTTTAAGAACGATTCATAAAGTATTATTTATGCGAAGTTACCACTCCTCAAAGGGGTTGGACTAATTCAATGTTTTGTAGCTTGATATTTCGGAAATGAAAGGTTCTCGGAAGGCAATAAGAATAATACGCTCCCAATGTTTTCCGCGAATTCCTGATCTTGTAAAGATGTCTTGAAAATATATTCCTATTTTGTGTACAGTTTTAAGGATAATCAATTTTTAATACGACTAGACGTTTTCTAAATTCGTTACGCCGAAATTAGTTTATCACGCAGAAAACCTGTTATATTTTGCAGTGTAGTATTTTTTCCGGGATGAAAACCATCGTATGTCCTTTCTCAGAACTCTAAAGTCCAGCCCTCTTACTAATACGAGTAAAAAGTTACACAGCGTGTATAGAGGGTGCATAAGATTTTTTCTACAAATAATCATTTTTTGACATAAGGCCTGTATAACGATGCTGTCATTTCCAACGTGTGTAACTCTGTGTAACGTGTGTGTAACTTAAAAACTCCTCTGTAACTATTCACACGTTGAACACATGTTTAAGAAGTTTTTATAGGTAAGTATCTAAATATAGGAATTTTCATCAAAATTTGGACCACGGCAGCTAACACCCCCACCCCCCCATCCACAGTACAAGGAACCAATAAGCTTCCACTTCGGTGTGGTAAAAGTCGCAATAGAATTAAAGTTATAATTTTAATGGGTGGGATATATACTTGGTGAACTGACAGCAAATTATATCAATAATTTGCTGTCAGTTCACCATAAATAAATCCTCGCTCTGTAATATTTAATCAGCTAATATTATAATATTGTCTACCTCTATTCATAGAAGTCAAGTCGGGTCACTTATTTTAATAGACTCCCGTTAACGACTCGTGGACCCCCATTTTACTTCCCTGTCGGGCTCCCGTCGAACCTTGGCGGCCACCTGGACCACTTTGGGAATCAATGTGCGGCTGTTAAGATGAAGTGGTAGGGCCAGAAGCGTATAATATCGCGATCTAGGGTATCTTTGAACCTGTTTTTAGATATCAACCGCTAAAATTCATACAATGTTATTCATACCGGCGTAAGGGTGAAGATATGCCTAATAACGTTATATTCTTCGAAACACGATTAAAGTAATTTGCCTCGATAGAAAAAAATCGTGAAAATCATCATAAATTGCCATTTTATTGCAATTTTTCGATTTTACGGCGAATTTAGATAGAATTCTAGTAAAAAATTTATGTTTTCATAAACCTTTCATCAAATCCCATAAGGTAGTATTTATGGTTTTCACTAAAATGATAGTTAGTCATTCAAAATAAAATAATAACCTATAACGCTCGCACTGTATGAGGGCGGCGGGGATGCGGGGTGGCGATTCAGTCGGCCGCGGAGCCTCGTCGCAAGCAGACACGTACTACTCGTCGGCCCGCTCTTTACGAGAATTTGATGTGAAAATGGGAAATAAAAACTGCAGAGGAAAAAATATCCCTTTTGCGGAAAAGAATAATTAAAAAAAAAAGAAGAGTTAAGGGAAAAAAGAAATAAGGGTTACCGTACACTTGACTGAGTATCGATATTATCTTTTTTTTGACGTTATTTTTTTCCTCAGTAGGCATTAGAATAAGGGTCACCGCATATTTGACCGGGTACCGATATGGGTATTGGGTATCTTGTTTTGACTATTCTTTTCCTCTGTAGGCATGAATTAGTAGAAATAAGAATAAGCGTCACCGCACACTTGATCTGGTATCGGTATCGGTATTATCTTGTTTTAAATTTTTTTTTCCTCAGTAGGTATGAATGAGTAGAAATAAGGGTCACCGTACACGTGACTGGGTATCGATACTTATAATATTTTTTTGACACAATTGTTTCCTTAGTAGGTATGAATGAGTAGAAATGAGAATAAGGGTATTGTCCAGTATCAATAACAATATTGAACGCCGGGTGAGTAGCCGGCACGTTGACGAAGACAAGGGCCCTGCGGATAACGTCGTTCAAGGAGGCATGGCGGGACTGGCGGCCGGCGCTGCGTCGACAAGATAGACCGTGGTGACCCTGGCGGTCTACTGCGGCGCCGCAGGGGCAGCGGTGGGGTTCGGTGATATTGGCTCCTAGTCGCAAACTGAGTGAAAGATTGAATGTGTGGTTATCTAAAAGTGTTCCGGTATTGGATGATGGGTTAGCCTGGAGCCAGTAGCCTGATTCCGGCTCGGCGGACGCTAGAAGACGCGCCCGATCTGTGGTGGACGAGGAATTTAGAATTTCTGATTGTGCCAAATTGATTAGTGGTTCATCCCAATTCTTTTGGATATTGGGGTTAACTGAAACGTCACTAGGACAAACACATTTCCAAGCGTTGATCGCCTCAGCTAGTGACTCAATGCCTACGTTTCCAGAAGAATTGGTGATGATTTTGATGAAAAGAGGATGAATGCTGTGAGCTGAAGAAAGGAAGGCAGGAAGGGACACACTGGACACGCTTCTAAGACCCAAGCCACCGAAACGAATGGGGAGAGTAGCTTGGGCCTAAGAGGTGTCAGAGATTTGGCAGTTGAAAATATTCATTATTGTGTCTTTTAAAATAGTGTCTAAATGGGAAAGAAGGTTGGGGTACTCCCATAGAGGGCAGCACCTCAGGACATATGTGAATTGGGGCACAAACAAACAAAAACGAATTATTTGGTAAGCCATATGGGATTTTATTGCGACGAGTTTGCCAGAAGATACTACGAATTTTTGTTTTTGTTCCGAAACGTAAGGCTCAAAACCGTCGTTGAATATAGGGGCACCTAGAAGGCGGAGGGATTCTTTACTGAGAATTTTGATACTAGGGGCCAAATTGTTAAATTTAGACATTATTACGTCATGCGGCTGTGCGATTGGGTCGTTAAAAAAAGTTCACATTTGGAGAAATTTAAATCCAAATCTATTGCTTTAAATTTTCAGTTGTACCTATGGGGACCCCTAAAATTTTTAATATTTTTTCCATTTTTGCATCAAAATCTTAATGCGGTTCACAGACTACATCTACTTACCAAGTTTCAATAGTATAGCTCTAATAGTTTTGGAGAAAAGTGGCTGTGACATACGGACGGACGGACAGACAGACAGACAGACAGACATGACGAATCTATAAGGGTTCCTTTTTGCCATTTTGGCTACGGAACCCTAAAAATTAATAAATATATTTTTATAAATAAATTGACTATTGTATACTCTGACATAATAACCTAATAAATATGACATATTATCTCATAACGTATGTCAAGTAGGCTTGTACTTTGAATATCATTCATTCATTTATTTATGTTTGTTTGTTTGTAAAAAGAATCTGCCTGAAGTTAGCCAGGGATTAGTTTACTCACGTTCAATGCGCGGCCTATACATACTAGCATAGACTTTGAGTCGGGAATTAGGGATAGGTATGGGCTACAGCTACGGGTCTGGGCCCAGCACTAAAGAGCATCTGTGAGCGTACGGAAGCATTCGAGACAATTTGGAATCGGTAACTAATGAGGTAAGTATCGGTATTCTCTTGTACAATCAACCGATAAGTGTGTACATCAAGTACCGTACAATCACCGTACGGTAAACCTTATTCTCATTTTTACTCATTCATACGGCATACCTACTGAGGTTAAAAAGTGTTTCAAACAAGATAATACCGATACCGATACCCGGTCAAGTGTACGGTGACCCTTATTTCTATTCATACAATACCAACTAAGAAAAAAAATTTTCAAAAACAATATAATACCAATTATAACTATACCCGGTCAAGTGTGCGGCGACCCTTATTCTCATTTATGCCTACTAAGGAAAAAATTTGTCTAAAAGAAGATAATAAGAGGGTAAAATATTGAACTCGCATGCCCGGTCGCCGCTGCCGCACGCACTGTCTACGCTACGCACCTACTAGCAGGCGTGCGACTGCGCGGGGCGGAAGATGGTTGCCCCGCGCATGCTCCCGCCACGCTTCATACCTCACCCCCTCAGAAACGCGATGCGCACCCTACCACTTCATCTTAAGGTGCCGGCCGGTTGGCAGCGGACGATATGAACGCAGACGACGCGTCGTCTGCGACACTACTTTCTATGTAAGTATACCTATTATGTATTTCTATGAAATACCCTGCGCAGCTCGCAGTCGCGACACGAAACAGTAGTATCGCGACGACACGTCGTCTGCTGCCGCTTTATGTCGCCGGCTGCCAACCGGCACCTTGAGTCAACTAAACACAAACTTTTATTTACAATGTTAGTGGCGTTAGTGCTATGTACCTTACCTTGGAAGTAACATAATGGTCAAAAGCCTCCTTCATGCTGAAGCCCAGAGCGGTGTAGGGGTGCGCCAGGGATGGTACCTCCCAGGTAGGCAGGTAGTCATCCCCCACTACGTACTTGTCCACCACATTCGGGTCAAACGGATAATACTTCGCCGGACAGTATCTGTAATATAATTACAAATAATTACAACCCCAGACAGTGTCTGGCGCTATCAATGATGAGTTTGCAGAACCGACAGTTCGTAGTTGCAAGGTTTATACCCTTAACCAAGGTAATAATTTATACATGCGTAGATGAAGTTGCTACGTCTGGTCAGAGATTATTTTTAGGGGTGAAAAGTCGAAGAATAACCCTTGAAATCGAAGTCCATAATAATAATTATAATAAATACAACCTTAGACAAAGTTGAACTAGCTAAACGCCGAGCTTTGTGAGGGCTCGCGTCGTTTTTCTGCGTGGTAATAATTTTTGAGGCATTTTTTACATTTTAATAGTAACTAAACCTTGACTGATCGATGATAACTAATCTATCTATTATATATTAGCCGTAACATATATAAATAGAAATTACTATGATAAAGCACAAATGAATAGGCGTGATAGTTTTCCCGTAAAGTGTGCCACAAAAGTGCTCAGGTTGTGGGATATACTAAAGGCTCGCTTCGCTTGCCCTGATAATAATCATAGCAGCTGATGTAGACAGGGACTGTCTTAAATATCTAATCATGGGTGATTTTTCAGAGACAAAAGTTGACTAAAGTGCATTTGCAAGGGAAACCCGCAAGTAATTAAATGGTCGGTCATGAATCATGATATTTGATATCTGTGTCATGGGGGTAATGCAAAAATGATGGGCTTCTTACAAACCAGCTGTCGTGATCAAAAATCGATTAGGTCAGGAAATATAGGTCTAAGGTTCAAATATGGGTACTGACGCTTCGTCATTTGACTGCATTATTGTAATAATAGGTAGACGTAACTTGTATGCTTGTATACTGCAACGATGCTTCCATTGGGGTAGCTCAAACAATAAACCATTGCCCTTATCAATAAACCGTTTGGCAATACCCTAAAAACGACATTTCGCAATTTATTAGGACTATTAGCTCACCTGAACAGCACATCGCCCTTATACCAATACGCTCGCAAAGGATTCACCGAGGTGAGGACCACGTACACGCCAATGTCGAACTTATGCCCGTCCACTAGGTACGGTTTTTGCACATACTCCTGCACGAAGCTTTCACCGCTGGTCAGGTCTATGTTAGTCACGTTTTTCAAATACACACCTCGGTGCTGGTTGTGTTTCTCCAGGAACAGCGCATCTTTATTTACGGCGGCGTACTTTAAAAATGCCTCCTTATTTTGCGGAATTTTAAACGCTTTCGGAATATATTTGGAGTCGGTCGTCGCTAGATCGACTTTATTCGTGATAAATCCGGTGCCAGGAAAATGGTTGACCTTTTGATTGGGGCCTAATCTTTGTAGGTCTGTGTATAGCACCCTGAACGGGTAATCGTGGGACCATAGGAGGTTCCAGGGTTCCTTGTTCGTGACTTTCTCGTACCCGACTCTATCTAGGACTAGGTGGACATGTTTTAGGAGGCCGTTCGCGTTGTCCACGTCGTTGTAGGCAGAATACACCCAGTAGGTCCTTCTAGTCGATGTCTGCTCCTTGTGCACGTGCCTTCTGTTTTGGGCGTTTATGATTTCGAGAGCGATGGCCAGACACACTCCGATGACACATATTAATAGAAATATATTTTTATTCTTGTCGAATCTTATCGTGTCGAGTAATCTGTCCCGTCTGGCTGGCCCGTCGTTGGAATTATTCTGCTCAATTATTTTCGTGGTTTCCTGAAAACGAAACACGTGTTATATATCAATATCATCGTTTATATCGTTACCTTTGACACCCAGGATGGGAAGAGGAAACATAAATAGATTATTTCGTCTTTAAATACCATTATATCCTTGCCTTGAATAATACTATAATTAATTTGGTATTAAGTCTAAAATAATTATGCAATTATTTAAAGCGACTTCAGTATTTTAAATCAGCTTCAATTTACGTAGAGATGGAAGTCTCTTCAATGATTATTATTCACATCTAAATAGCGGTAACCCGTAACTGTATTAATTATTTCCAAAATAAAATCAAGATGGATAAACTTTCTACTAGCATGAGCGTACTTTTCCATTGTCAATAATGGCCGGTTTACATTATTACAATCACAGTATAATCCACTCTTCCAATTATTAGCGCTGAAATGCTACTGGAATAATGTAAACGGGTACTGCAACGCAGTGAATTGCATTACAGTGCCCGTTTACATTATGCCAGTAGCATTCCAGCGCTGGATTGGGATAATGTAAACCCGCTATAAAGTCTATGATATTTTAATTTGTTGTTTATATACAAGATGTCACAGTGATTTCCCAGAGGTAGATTAGAGATTAATATCTTCAAAAGCGACATTTTCTAACCCCTGCTCGACTCTAGTACCTCTATACATAAAAGATTTGAGAAGAAGTATTACAGGCATTGGCTTAGGCATAGAATCTGTATAATTATTATCGTTAGAAGTTGATAACATTGATGATACAAATCATCCATCGACCTGTTAGATATTCTAAATCTTGAAATCTTTTAAAAATACTTGAACCTTTAAATCGATTTAGAAGACATTTAATTATCCAGAGATACTTTCCCCATAAAAAAGTCTTCTCAAAGGGCAAAAGATAGTTTTTATTGCGGAAAATAGTGCTTATATGGTAAATTTTCCGCGCTAAAAAGTTGCCAAAGCTCTACCCAAGTAATAAACAATATTACAAATAAATAAAACTTGGTAACTTATGGTTTTTTACAAAAAAGGTTCTACTCACTTCATTATCACTAATATCCTTATCCATTACTAGTAAATAAAATAAATAAATAAAAACACTACTATCTGTCACTATGTTTACGGAAATCTGCGTACGCGCAGACCTAAGGTATAACCTGTTTAGAAAGAGACAGAACACTATAAGGTTGCTTGACTAGAAAGAGATGAGAATAACTTTCTAAATGATGGTGGTGGTATTAGTGGTATTTAAGGTCACATCATTATGTGAATGTGTGTGTATATAATATACTTACCTATGCTACATATTATGTAGCATAGGTAAGTATATTTACTCAGTGCACTTTTACTTTCGCGGCCTTTATCTTTCTAATCAACTCTTGCTAAAATCCTACGGGAATCGTACAAAATTGCAATCGTATATTTCATCAATATAATTAGTCACTATAATTAATCTACGTTATGGTATAATAATAATAATAATAATAATAATAATATCTATGGACGCTTCACAGCACGTCAGTCTGGCCCCATGCTAAGTACCTGAAGGACTTGTGTTACAGGTACCAGACAACGGAAATATATTTAATACTTTTATACTATACATATATTTAAGATTTTTATTATATGATAAATATATTTAATACACATCCATGACCCAGGAACTTTGAAAACTTTTTGTTCCGTCGGCGGTATTCGAACCCGCGACCTCCGGCTTAAGCTACCAACGTGCTATCCACTGAGCCACAGAGGTCGTCGTATCGCGGCATTTACAGCCAGAATTTGATGTTCATTTCTGAAATTCATGATCAGTACTGTGATTCCACCACTTCAATCCAACACTAACATTGCTTCGATACAATTTGTATCAGTAAACGCCAAACTCAACTCAGAACTTAGAACCACGTATGAGAATATTATAATTTATAATATTATCATCATTGCTGTTTTATGGGATCCGCAGGATGATTCTGTATGAAATTAGCAACAGGCTAAAACAGAGCAGATATTGTACCGTCGAAGAAATTCATTCATAGGCAGTTGACGGACCTATTCTCAAATCGCAGAATTCTGTCTGTAGCGGTCATTGACTCCCTGCCAAAAAATTGACATCTTCTTTACATATACACACACACACAGTATGAATCAATGTCTTCAAACTCATAAATAGTTGGAGATTGTCATACGAAGAGGTAACCAAAATATTTTGTGATGAAATTATAATAGTCTGTTTCTTTACAAGAATTCAATCTTATTCTTAAGTTAAAAGAATGCAGTGCGAGTACTTTTCATATAGCTTCTAGACTAGAAAGGTCAATGACCGCTGGTGCCACCTTAAATTGTCCTGACTATCCTTTTTTTTGATGCGCAGGGGAAACCCTTTATGGGTGCCCCGGGTTGGGGATGTGCCTCAGTTAAGCTGAAGCACCCCGGGGGTATGTGGGACTCCCGACTTCGGTTTACCCACTAAAACCACCTGCGGTTTGCCTTCAGCCGTATACGAAGGGATATCCTGGATCTGTCTAGCACAGGACTCCCTCCACGACCGGCCGGTCTACCTCACAAGGGACCGGACTTCCACCAAGTTAGGGAACGCTTCATCCTCTCTGTTCCGCTCCGCGGGCTCTTTCTGTGAAATTACGGTTTCACAGAAAGAGACCGCCGCCTGCCAGGCCTCTTCGCTCTCGAGCATGCAGCGCACCATGCTGGGGAGCGAGAGGTCTCCACCTAGCACTGCCATGAGATCGTGGCGCTGCACGGCCCAACGATCGCACACCTCAAGGGTATGCTGGGCCGTGTCGTCCTGACTATCCTACATCATTTGGTTATATCATGTCATTTCTATGTTAATTGTGATCTGTCAGCTGGGTTTGACTTAACGTGACCAAATTACGTAGGTTCATCATCTGCCTAGGAATCAACTCCTCTGATACTACAATTTTCGTTGCATTGCCGTCGCAAGATACGCTCTTCCAATAATGAAGCTGTATTAGGCTGCGTTTCCATCAGAGATGTGTTGCGAGGAATGTGTTTTTAAGATCGAATAGAATCACTGCGCTGAGAGAGGTCACGTCAATGAAGCGATTCTATTGATTCTCAAAAACACAATCCTCGCAACACATCTCTGGTGGAAACGCAGCCTTAATGTAGGATTAAAATGTTAGAATCTAGGTACAGGAGTGTGAAGCCACAAAGTCGTGTACCAAGCTGTAGATAGTACATACACCTAGGTCATCAATGCCATAGCTGTGGTGATGATGCATAGGATTGCGTCAGTACATTCCATTCTGTAAAGCCTCGATTACTCGTATCGAGTACAGGCGAGTTCGTTTTAGTAGGTGGAAAGTTCTTGGCACTTTCCTTTGTACTGAGTCACGTAGAACTTTCAAGAAAACTTACTTTTTTTAGGTTATTTTCCAGACATAATGTTTTTTAATTGCAAATCCTTCAATTTAATTATGGTTTGGTTGTCTGCTATGTGTAACTCTATGTAGAGCATTTTTCCTTGCAAACTTCGTGTTATATAAATGCGCTTATTGAAGTCTACAAACTAAAATCTATTTAACACTTTATCGCTCCGCGTTGTACCAAGAAGTAACATTGATTTCCACTATGATTGCGAAGCTAACAGCATACACAATGCAAGATGCGGTCGCCGCACGGCGATCTGCAGTTTTCATACTAAGTTCATATCCGCAATACACGGACCGCTCGAGCAGTTCTTGAGCGGTCAGAGCAGTCGCTCTGCGGTCGAGTTTCGCCTTGCGGTTAAACAACAAAGGTATGTATGGTCGACTGCATGATGCAGTCGTGTTGTAGTCGTATGCGACCACAACGCGACCGCTCTAGAGCAGTCGGTCCCGACTGCAACTTGCGGTTCATCTATCGCCAGAACGTGGAGACTGGAGCTGCATAAGAAACAGTTGACAAGGCAACGCGTCTTAAAACAAACTTTTCAAAACTTTTATTTTTTATTTTTTGAATTAACAGGGTTGCCGCCAGAGGCGTGCGGCTGCCTTCTCTAGTTATTACTACGCCTCCTCCTTACGTTGTAATGTGAACATCAATTGCGTGAGACGTCTTGCGAATCTGTCAAATCCGAAGCTGTACAGTCGCTAATGCTAGCTATCAGCTATTCTAGAATCAACTCAAGAGTTTCCTTTACTTATGGCCACTGTACTCGAGTCTACTCGATACGTGTGTAGAAGATGTAACTGTAGGTCGCGAGAAATACTCCACTTAGCGCCGACACGACTAATCCAATTGTCTACAGCGGTGTTAGGGATCGGCGCGGATTATATGCACTTTGAACTACTTGCCGTTTCTTTAAACACATTTTTATTGGTGTGAACTAGTAAACTATGGTTTATTTCAGTCAAGTTATAGAGGCAAGCCACTTATGCTATTATTATTAGAGAAATTGTGGAACTTGGTCATTAGGGTTATGTCGAGTCAATGGAAAACCCTGTCGGCTGGGCTTGACATTTAGCCCGGCAGCACATTGTACGACATTTCTGATCAGAAACAGTTGAACGTCCGCGCTGTCTCTTACATGTTGTACTGAGCCAAGTGAGCTCGAACTCGCCGGAAGGCACGTGATAGTTTTCTAGGATTTGACGTGGGAGAGCCATGATTCGGCACGAATGGGCCAGCTCAACCGGAGAAATACCACGTCTTCACAGAAAACCGGCGTGAAACAGCGCTTGCGCTGTGTTTCGCCGAGTGAGTGAGTTTACCGGAGGCCCAATCCCCTACCCTATTCCCTTCCCTACCCTCCACTATTCCCTTTCCCCCCCTATTACCCTATTCCCTCTTAAAAGGCCGGCAACGCACCTGCAGCTCTTCTGATGCTGCGAGTGTCCATGGGCGACGGAAGTTGCTTTCCATTAAGTGACCCGTTTGCTCGTTTGCCTCCTTATTTCATAAAAAAAAAGGATATTTCGGATAATGTGCGGGGTGGCGATCCGGCGGAATTAAAATGTTTCTGATCAGAATTCGGACAATGTGCGGCAGGGCTTAAACACGACCGACTAACGTAGGTCCGCCATCAGCTTATGAATCAATTTCTCTGATAGTACATTCCAAATCGTAGAGGTGCGGCGCCGACGTTCCAACGATTTCCAACGACTCAACAACGTAATAATGCGGCCATACCCTAATACTTGGTTATCGTTATCGTAAGGGTCTATACAGACGGACCGCATTTTAACTGCAATCCAACCGCAAATTGCAGTTCAAGTGTAGTTTGAATGCAGTTGACACGTTAGCAGTTCTATTGCAGTCGTGTCAACTGCATTCAAACTGCACTTGAACTGCAATTTGCGGTTGGATTGCAGTCCGTCTATGTAGACCCTAATTTGTAAGCTTAATAAAAACGACAAAGTTGTAAATCATGATCAACTAGATGATGCCCACAACTCCGTTGCGCCAAAATTAGTTTATCGCGCAGGAACTATACATTTTGCCAGGATAAAAAGTATCCTAGATGTCCCTTTCCAGAACTTATCCTAGAAAACTATCACATTCCTTAAGAGCCTGCTCTTAAAACGCTAGCCCCGCCCACACATCCCGCTATCCTCCAATCGTGATACAATGATTCTATGAATCGTGCTCCCGAGCAATGTGCTTTACGCTGCAGCTAATAGTGAACAATATCGCGTAACAACGGTCCCCGCATTATAGCACGAAAGTAAAGGTCGTAAGTCCCAGAACTGTTTTTTGGTGATTACTTAAAAACTAAATACAATACAAATATTTCCGCTAGCTATTATTTTATAAAGTGTGTGATTGTAGTAGTGCATGTTATTTAATGATAGTAACTCAATAAGTGTAACAGATATTCGTTGAAAAGCTCAAAAATATTCATAATTTCGAAAAATAAAACTATCGAGTCAAAATAAGTGAATCGTGTTTTCCGTAAGTTAAATATCAGATAAATATACATGATTAAATAAATCTCAATTTCATTGGAGTCAATCGTCTTCCGGGAGTGTAATACTTAGTAGAAAACACAGCAAAAAATGACAGCCCGGTCTTAAACTATCGTGTATCATTTACCGAGATTCAAAGCATATCCACAACAAACATCTGAATCGGTCCACTTGTGTAAAGGCAAATGACAAATTGACAGATATGCAATTTCATATTTATAATACACTAGAAATCTAGATGACGCCCGCAACTCTGTTGCGCCAAAACTCGTTTATCGCGCAGGAACCGTGCATTTTCCGGGGTAAAAAGTATCCTATGTCCTTTCCCGGGACTCAAAGTATCTCCATGCCAAATTTCAGCAAAATCGGTTCAGCGGTTTGAGCGTGAAGAATAACAGACAGACACACTTTCGCATTGATAATATTAGTATGGATTGTATTAAGAATGTGGATTTTGTCTCCATTTACTGTTACAAATGGGAACAAAATAAGCTCTATTTTAAGACTTTGTCTTTGGTCAAATCCTCAAAGAATAATCTGTTCTGAGTCCCTTTTACCGATTTGTCAGAAAATATCATAATATGTGATTTGATCCATCTATGATAAATATATCAACCTACTTTTCTTTGTGCAGGCTATAAATATACATCATAATATTTAGAACCTAATATTTTCTGTTGTGGGTAGGAGAAATATTAGATATTTGACCTTCTGTGGCAAGTTTTTTAGTTATTTGTTAATATGAGAATAGAATAGAAATATTGTAATACGAACGCGAGAGTTTGCCTATCTCGTATCCGACTTTGAGGATGTCTAGCTGCAGTGGAAAGCAACTGCCTCCTAAAGTAACCGCGGCCGAAACTCCATAGTGGCTGGTCGTTATTACCTCTGTAAAGGTCACTAACAGGTTTTCTTTTACTAAATAAGGGGGCAAACGAGCAAACGGGTCACCTGATGGTAAGCAACTACCGTCGCCCATGGATACTCGCAACATCAGAAGAGCTGCAGGTGCGTTGCCGGCATTTTACTAAACTTTCAAGTTTAGTAAAAGGCCGGCTTTCCCAAACTGAGGAAGGAAGGTCTGGCCATGTCTGGCCGTCGCGTCGCAGACTCGGTCCTGCATAAAGTTATGACGTGTAACTTATTACATTATAATTTGCTACATGTTATGATGATATGATCGGCGAAAACATTTAACAGGGAGCTCTTCCGGGTAGAATTCTAATAGTTATAGTCTCTATAACTGTAGCAACTAGCATTGAAATAGTCATAAACATTTACAACCCCGTGTTTACTGAGATAAACTATAAACAAATAGATGGGGCAATAATAAAACCAATCATATTAATGCGTCGCGTCGCGTGTTGAACGTGGGGTCTTGTGTTAGTGCGTGTTGGAAGCTAGATAGAAGCGACATGGCTTTGGACATAATTTTATTTTATTTTATTTTATTATAATCTAAAATTATAAATTAATCTGTACCGTATCTTAGATCACAATATTATTATTATTGATCAGGCTCTGCTATTGTTTTAGTATTCTCGGAAACAAAGGATATTTTAAGTTCTGACAAATCTGTTTTATAGTTTTAATGCAGGATTAAAATACATATTTTGCTGAAAACTGCATGTATGATGTATGTAGTAGTTAATAATTGGTTAAAAAGGTCTCTACGAAGAGACACCAAAAGCGACTTCAAAGTATAATTCAGTCTTTACGAAGCATAGGTAAACTGTAATTTTCAGTTTCAACAGCGAAAATAGAGAAAATATGTTATAGCCTTACCTTCAAAATATGTTATAGCTTACGTACTATATACACGTTAGTATGTATACAATTTTAGAAAGGGCACCATATTTATATTAATAATTATGTTGCTCTTCGGTCTATCGCTGTAAATTAAAAAATAACCTCCTCAAATTCAGTTAAAAACTAAAATAAATTCAATCAGTCACCGCGTTGCATCGTGTAGCGCGTGCTGGCGCGTGTTGTGGGGTGTTGAACGTGTTGGCTTTATCTCGCTGCGATTGTTTGTTGTAGACGCCAGACAGGCCGACGGGCGCCTGAGCGGTTACCGCATGGTATGTTACTGGGAAATTGAGAGAAAAGTTATTTTCATTTCTGCAAAGTTTATTTTTTGGGTGAATTTGGAACTTTTCTCGAATTTATATTAAATACTGTAAGTATAAGTAATCTGCTAATATTGTTTTTCCCATTTGAAAGGATTTTTCTCATCATACAGTAGATATAATTTCACGACAGGTGTAAAGTTCTAGTACACTCGCAAAAATTATAAGAATTCTACTTGGTCCTTGGACAATATAGAGGTGTGCATGTAGAATATAATAGCTCCCACACCGGTTTCGGTGACGGTGGCCGGTTTCATTGAAACCAGGCCAGCTACGCAGGAGTAATTTTATAGTGCCCAAGTGTGTGCGCAGTACACAAGAACACTCTCATAACCCAGTGGGACGGCAGACCGACACGACCGGCGAGAGCCGACGCATGGATCATATTACTTGTCAGACAATCAGGTGATCAGCCTGCATTGTCCTAACCAAACTTGGAAATAACATGTTTCCAACGTGGGAATCGAACCCACGACCTCCGAGTCAAGAGCCGCGCTCTATACCACTAGACCACGGATGCGTTATATATTTAGGCGTCAAGTATACGAGTAGAAGTCAACTAGCGTAGGAAGTAGGAACTATTCAGTAGTCAGTTGTCGTACTTGTTAAATTTTCTACTTGGAGTAATTACAGAAGAGTTCTTCTTGTAGGTTGCAGTTTTGAACTAAAGCGCTCTATTTTCGTAATAGAGGAGCCTGCGACGGCCAGACCTTCCTCAGTTTCGAAAAGCTGAATGTTTACCTGTTTGTGGCCTTTAGAGAGGTAATAACGACCAGCCACTATGGAGTTTCGGTCGCGGATACTTTAGGAGGCATTCAGTTCTGAAGGTCTACCTCATTCGAGAAAGAGTAACGCTCAATTTCATAGCTTATATTCTTCGCGGTAAGTGGAGGAATCTCGTCTTCCAGTGCCGGACATTTTTGACAGTTGCTTGCCACTGCTAGACACCCTCAAAGTCTAAAGTTTAAGGGCCTGTTTTACCACTTCCCGATAAAGTGCCGAATAGGCTATGAATAAAAAGATATTTTATTTATTACTTATTTATTTATTCACAACTTTGTTGACAGATTATCTATACTCGATCTGTCAAATTATTTGGAGGCTAGCCTTATCAGGAAGTGGTGAAACAGGCCCTAAGGGTGGAAAGCAACTGTCAAAAATGTCCGGCAGTCGGCACTGTCAAATCCATTCAAATTTAGAAATGCATGCACGCGTCGCGTTGTGGTCCGAATTATCTGGCAGCTACTTACATCACGGTGAGGCTGGCGGCGTCGCGGCGTCTGCGGAGTCATTGATCGCACGCACCGAACCCGCGCGACACACCGGCGCCTATTGTCATCGAACGTTCGAGAGGAAAGTACACTCGGCACTTGGTAACGCATATAATAAATGTTATTCCAGCAAAAAAAAAAAAACAAAAAAAAAAAGATACATACAGCCGAACGTATTACTTACCTCCCCTCCTTTTTGGAAGTCGGTCAAAAATGATATTTTACTTACTACCGCACTCAGAGATGAGTGTCCATTACTGTTTACTGTTAACTGTTTACATTACTTAACTGTTTTAGTAATGCACACTCGTCTCTTAATTAAAATATGAAGATTTTGACATAAGCCCTATACATTAACTGTCAAACTCTTTATTAAATTGAAGGTTAATCATAATTAAATGTCTCTGAGTCGGCAGTTATAGAGTCGGTTTTACAAAAGACCCTAAAAATAAAGTCACTAAACCTAAAAATAGGTTAAGGTCTACTTGACGGATGACTAAATTTTTAGATAATTAAATATTTTTCTAGAGTTAAGTACATAATTAAATAAAGTGATTCATATAAAAATTATATAGCTTAATTAGACTCTACATTGACCTGCTCCTACTCTACCAGTCCCAAATAAACAAAAATGTAAATTGAAGATAAAGATTTATACTCCTAAAAGCTCTCAAAACTTTTCTGTAAGTCATTATCGTTTGGATTGTATGATAGTCTAATGTCTATACTTACTACTACACTTTAATTTTCATAATCAGAAAAATGTAGGTATATTTTGGGCTTTTAGAATATCAGCTATTAGGATCATCTCTACTGCAATACTTACATGACTTTACTCAGCACATCTTAGTCAGCAGGGTCGGGAAAATTCATGGGAAAAATATTATGATAATGCATTGCATAGCTCACTGTACCAACATGTAAACATTTCAAACGGAACAAGTTGGATGTTCGATTGGTATTCGTCATAAAACTTGTCTGATAGTAAACCCAACTGGCTATAGCTCCATATTATCTACATTAAAAGTTTTTGAAGCTCGTAACTTGAACTAATAAAGCCTCGAATTACCTATTTCATCAAAATAAAATTACAAATCGCTTTACTCAGAGAAGGTCCAAAGTCAGAACTTTTATGTATGTATACGGGGTTCTATGTATGTATGGGTTTCCTATAATATAGAGTTTGGTGTGAAAGTAGCAGCGCTGAAAGAGTATTTTTTCACATTTGTATGGTAAAATTGCCATTTAATGTATGTATTATCACTTAGTTTTGTTACACCTTGTATATTAAGAATACAGTTATTTTGCTGTTTGATAGGATCCAAACTGAATTGATGTTAGATTAAATTGCAGAAGAGGCTAGAGAGGTACTGTTTTCTAATTTTCTTTTGCTGACCGTGCATGCTGGATAGAGTCTTTAACTCTTTAGTGATTCGAAAACATAATATTACTATTCATTATTTGTTATTTATAGTATCCACAAACCTTCAAGAAAAGAGCGTAATCCCTTTTAAAAGCCGATATATTGCACTTGCATCTCTCCTGATGTTACGAGTGTCTATGGGCGACGGTAGTACTGCTTTCCATCATCAGCTTGCCCCCATTTATATAAAAAAAAAACGTATTTTGGGTGACTAGATACTTAACTACTTATGTTAGATTTTTGTGTAGATACTAGAGGTTGTACAGTATGCTGATAATTACTCTAAAAACTAATAGTACGGGAACCGTAGATTTTTTTTTATTACTATGAAGCTAAATTTTTGTGAGTTCTGAGTTCTGTATAGGGTTCAGTAATTAAACTTGGTTGACTACTGAACCCTAAAACTGAACCCTAATAATCTGATTTTTTGTACATATTGATAGGTTAATAGTCTGTTATATTATAATTTAAGAGTAACATTGTCCTACAAATAGAACAATCCATATTTTAGGACCATCAAATCAAAGTATGAAATCCTTTATATTTCTGTTAGCTACCACTTTCAAGATTTTTCGCATATTTTCATCTGATTTTTTTTATGTTGTTCGTCTTATCAAAATGAACCTACTCACAAAAAATTAGCTTCATAGTAATAAAAAAATTGTTATAGAGCTCCCGTACTATATTTTTGAAAGAAATTTCGTCTTGTTTAAAATCTTAGCTAGTATTTGACGGTAACAGCCAATCAAACATACAACTTGCTTGTGTATTAGTTTAGTAGTCGTTATAGAGATGATATCTTTGGCAACGAAAGCTTAATGCTGCAAAACTTGGCACAAAAAGTTTTAAGTCGTTATTCTGTCTCAAGGCTGTATGTTATCTAATTTGTATTTACTTAAAATATGTAAACTGCCCCAGTTCTGAATATGTAGAAGTTGTAGTTGACTTTCGAATAATTTAATCACAAGTCACAACGTAATATGTTATATTTTGATACTTAAACTTTTTTGCTTGTTTGTAACATATAGGCTTCAGTTATTTTAATTTTGTTTTCAGACATGTAGCGACTATATATTTTGACGCCTTCATTGTTTGCCTAGTCATGTATATCTATCATTAGATACATGACTATAGGTAAACAAGCTTTGCAAATAGAATATTGTAGAAAAGTATAAAAATATAGAAAAGCTATAAATGCTATAATAGAGAACTCTCGATGTGTCGATTTTTAATCAGCATGGTATTGCAGGGTAAATAAAAGATTTAGTAATAATTATGAAAAAGTTGATTTATTATTTATTATAATTATAATAATTATTATAATACAGTTTACAATAATTACAAGCGATCACCGAATGGGGTGAAAGAAAACGGCGTATTAAATTATTAGGGCGCCTCCGCACGCGCGGCGCGGCGGCTGCGGCTGCGGCGTCGCGGTGCGGTGCGCCGTGCGATGCGGCGCGATGCAGCGCGACAGGCGCGACGCCGCAGCGGGCGAACGTCCAAACACACGCGGAGGCTAGGATATAGTCTTTCGCGGAACAAATATAAATGGATAAATCTGGCGTAAGCGGGAGGTCGGGGGTTATGTACATCACGGGCAGTCGCACTCCTCGACCACCATCTCGGGCAAGTCGCGCTTGATGATATTGGCGTCGTCACCGAAGTAGATGAGCGACAGCGCGGAGAAGCGCACGGGCGCGCAGCACGTGCTGCGGCCCAGCGCAGCCGCCTCCACGATCTGCACAAACAAGGGAGTCAGTAAATGACGCACGTACTAGTTGAAGAAGGTGTGCAGGCACCCTTAGGGTTAACACTAAATTTTATAAAGTACTGAATTTATAGATTTCAATTGCATGAAAATATGTCTTGCAAATCTGTCAATCTACGCGTCGCGTTGCGGTCTGAATCAACCCTTAAGCCTGGTTTTAGTGTCACGCGGGCCGTCGGTACGGATCGCTCCGTAGACCGATTTGTATGACGTTTTAAGGAGTAATGCGGACGGGTCCGTCCGGACCCCTCCGCATTACTCTAAAACGATCCGTATAGCTTAATGCATATTGCATATATACGGAGCGATCCGTACCGACATTCCGCGTGACACTAAAACCAGCCTTAAACACTATTCTTGTTGATAATATGTTATCTGTCATGTTCTATTATTAGAAATGTTATTTTTAGCTTACAATTAATTTTGGGTCATGCGTCGTGCGTGAGCCTATAAATTTCTGGTTTTGCTACTTTTGCTACAAGACACCAATCCTTAATCATTAATGTGGCCCTCTTACGAGTGTCACCACTTCTTGTGAAGCCAGATTGTGGATTTATATTATACAGTAATTTCAAGTTTTAAAATGTTTAAAATTAGACAATATTTCCACGCCAATGAGGCAGAAATTTTGATACTGTACCTAATTATAAGAACCATTGTTACAAATTTCCGGGAAATAAATATACTATTCTATTCAAGTTTCAACTTATCATACAATATACAATATGGCTACATCATACAACTAATCAGTCCCATCACCCATGAGTAGGTAAGTTTCGGCAGTAAGCGAATGTATAGAAAATACAATAAGAAAATATAACAAAAAGTTCACAAAAATGAGCCTCTCGCTTCAATGGCTTTTGGCGTATAAAAACCTGGTACTTAGTTGATTTTTTTGTAAATATTGAGCAAATATTTTTAAGCTTTACTGCATTATAGATAGCATCACACTCGATAGAAGATAGATATAGGCTAAGCGGATACTGAGGCCGATATAGACGTGTGGATAAGAGGAGATCGCTGCGATACGAGCGTCGACGTATCAGCTGAGGACCTCGCAAGTAAACTACATAGTACAGTGGTACTCGACGATTACGCTGGACATAGGGTTTTCATGTTCTGAATTATATTTATTTATGAGGCATTAGGGGTTCAATGGCCTTTTATTTTAAGAAGCAATTAAAATGACAATATTTAAAATATTATAATCATAGCATAAACCTAATCTTATAGGACAACAAACTGCCTCGGGCAATTATATCAGTTCAAGTATAGATTGTGCCCAAAGCGTAGTCACCGTACTACTAGTTTGTTAAAAGATTACTCTACTCTTTATCTTGTATTCAGGAAAATTTGTATCCTAGTTTAATTTACTATTTACCTTTAATCAACTTATAATGTCGCAGTCAGTTAACATATTACTGTGTCAAACTAATTAAAAAACATCTGAAGACTATTCACATATTCTGCACTCCGTAATTGAACTGTAAGTTACTGAAAATATTTCACATAACATCTTTCTAATGGTTGTCTCTGGAATCTGAATTTACCCTGAGAAGGATACGACGTCTCTACGTGTAGGACGTCGACGGCCCCGCCTTATTCATCGGAAATTAAACCGTGCAGAGCTTTTAGGTAATTATGATTTAATTAGCGCTGCAGTACGGAAATATCAATCAGTCTTGTGATTGGATAACACGGCGCTGGTGAAAAGACGGACCATTAGCATCATCATCATTATCATCATCATCGTCAAAATATAACGTCATGACGTTTAAGTGCATAACAATAATAATGTACTAGATATTGTCCGAAATTTCGTTGTACAGAAATAGGTTCGCCGCGTGGGGACGCTTTTTTTTGAGAATAAACACTATGCTGTGTTCTTTCTTGAGAAGCTGACACTCAAAGAATTTCCATACAAAGTTTTTGCATAATTGGCTCAGCGGTTTAAACGTAAAGAGTTAATAGACGGACACACTTTCGCATTAACCATTACAGCAGTATGGATTCTCTTACAATAACTTATGTAGGAAACTTTTCTCGCGCATTATTCAACAATTACAAGATCTTGTAAAACCATGAGCAAGGATTGTTCATGAGGTTCATATAGCTATTTAAAGACTCATTATTGGCAGACACGATTTAATTCATAGCTTACTTTAGCATTCAGGGAACGATCTATGAATGAAATATGGCTCCAAAATGACGGCATAGTGTTAATATGACGTCACGGTCGCGTGGGCAGATGCGTACATATTTGACGATGCCGGCATTTTGTGAATAAGAGTATCTTTTATTAAACGATCGGAATTCCCAGATTTATAATGTGAGATTTTTGTGATCCGCATCGTTAAGTATCTTACATATAAGCGTTTGATATTAAGAGCTTAGGATTTTCTGCAGATATCTTTGGAACAGCGAACAACTTTTCCTTCGAAGACAGGGCGGCTCTTCTAGTCTTATTGGGCCATTAGTTAAAATAAGTTGTTTATTGATATTGAGTATTTTTGTCAAACAAGCTATCATCTCATGTAATCGTTGCCAAGTTCATAAACAAAAAAGTATTGCTATGTCATGATATCACTTGCGAGCTGCGAAGGCCCGTCTTCATGGCCCTCATGATTGGCAAGTGATTGCGATGCACGTATTATTAATAAGGTGTTGAATTCCATACTTTTTTTAACTATCTTAACCGTATATAGTAACAGAAGATGACATAATGGCTGAAGAATCTGTGATACCTGAGATGTTAATATACCTGCGAATGATAGCTGTTTAGGGGGTCGCAGGCGCCGCGGCAGTAGTTGGCGTAGTAGCCCTCGGGCGCCACGATCCAGCTGTCCCAGCCGAGCGCGCGGAAGCTCACGTAGTAGGTCTGCCGGCAGCAGCTGCCCGATGCTGCCGCATCACAGTCTAGCGCGCGGCGCGAGCGGGCGCGGCGCGGCCGCACGCGGAGCCGCAGCAACGGGCGCGCCGCAGCGCCGCCGCCGAGCCGCAGCCGTACGCGCCCGCCGCAGCCGCTGCAGTCGACCAGCAGCCGCAGCGGACCATGCGCGCCGTTTGCTGCCCAGCGCCGCGCCGCGCCCGTCACGTCTAGACGCTGCCAGCCGCGACCGCCGTTGCGACCTCCTGTATGACGGTACGTCAGTGGTAACGGGAGCTTTATACTATACTGCCATACTACCTTACAACTATATTACTACCGTTGTCGCAACGCAAAAGCAGGCAGTTCAACACTTCGAGCGGATGTAGTCAACGTAATGTCTTGTGTAAGGGGTCATTTGATCTGTCCTAGGCACATGAAAGTCATACAGAGTTCAGATGTTCGAGTTAAGGTTGTGGATAAGTCCTAGGAATTCCGAGAAATGTTGTTTAGTATATAATACAGGGGTGAACGTTACTGGGGTCACCCTGGCGTTACCCGGGCATCGATTTTACCCTAATGATAAATGAAGGGCGATATCTTATTGGTTACTGTGTTTGAAATAATGAAAAATACTCGCGATTCATACAATTATTGGGCAGCTTAGGCAAACATGGAGAAAAAGCAAGCCATCTTGGCTAGCTTTGGGCTACATTTGCAGTGTTGCCTAGCATGTTGTTAATGGCCTTGTTTGCATTCTGCTTTTTTCACTCTTGTATAAGCCACGGTTTCATGTCAAATAAAGGGATATTTTACTGAGAGTTTCGTGATGCCGGGTATCATGACTGCTGCAGCTATTTTCTCTCACTTCAGTCAATGGAAATTTTAAGTAAAAGAAAGGGACAGCATACCGCCGGCCACGGTGGCGCCGGCAAGCTCCCCGACGCTGGAGTTCCCGCGGACCGTGAAGGCCCACAGCGTGTAGCGGAGGCGGCGCGCGTGGGGGCTGGCCTCTGCCCGCACCATCAGCTCCGCCCCGGCTACCGACATCTCCGACTCCGCCTCCTGGCCGAGCCGGAACTCGATCAGACGCTGACCGTTCAGCGTCTCTCCTGCGAAAAACCTCCGTGAGCACCTTCAAACTCATGGTATCCTAGTAGCCAACTGATCAGGAGTATAAAAATCCTTATTGCGGAAACTTTAGTCAAAACTGAGCACGCATCACGCAATAGCGTTGAACTCAAATTACTACAATAAATACCAGGTTTTTTATCCTCTTGATCAGGTTTCAAGTCGTTAAAGTCCTAAAGTCCTACCTAAAAGGCGAAATTACTCAACCAGCGACGGTTAAATCGGGTAGGAAGGGTGGAGGCCGGGTGCACTCGGTTTGGCGCCTATGGCTCTAGGCTCCGCTTGCAAGGTCAAAGCAGATACTTGGCTCTATACGTCCGAATATAGACCCCGATTCTTGTTCGCAGTACCGTGTGAACACCGACTTGGGAATGTAAAACAGCCTAATGATGATGATGTTACTTGTAGTATCGACTGAACCATCACTGGATCCCTATAGATTATTCTAGGTAAATAAAGTTTGAGCTACGCAAGATTTAACGCTTTCATCCCACGGAGAGTCGCCTGTCCCACGATGTATCGGCGTACTCATGATGAGCAGGGCCTTTCTTCAGAACCATTTTGTGTTGTATCTGTAACAAAACAAAAAGTGGCGTTTAATAAAAGTCTTCGAAGAGATGCTTGAGAAAGGGGTAGTTGGAAAAGTTAGTCCTATGACAGATATAGCTCTACAATTTTGAATCGAGCTATCAAAGATGATTTGTATCGTAAGCTAAAAACAACCTATTTTAATAAATATTTGACCTGTGTCCTCGATTCAATCTCTACAGATTATCTCATTTTGTTTGGACATTTCGTTTCGTACCACTTCCCGTGTTTCCCAACTTCGAGTACGTGGGCCGAAACGACTTTGAGAGACACGATTTGTGAATTCCATTGAGGCGATAAGATCCAAAACAATTGAACAGAAATAGATTTCGGGAATCAAATACTTGACCTTTGAGAAGCCTTTATCGTCATAAAGGTGCGTAACTCAAGATACAGTCACACGTGTGTGCCAAGTACGTGTCGGGCCACGCGCAATATAGGGTTCCGTAGTACTTACCGCTAGTTTTTCATAATTTTTGTATGGCCAATGAATGTACATTTACGTATTTATGAATGTACATTTATGTACATAACGTGTTTTACACTACTAATTCACATTTCCAGAAGCAACCGTTTAGCTGGTAGAAGGGGGGGAAACCATAAAGTTAATATACCTAGTGCGATAGAGAAACAAAGGCCTGAGCAAGCGAGATGTCACTATCAGTAACACTTCATGGTAAAAAGAGACGTGTGATACATGACAGCAGGACTCTTTTTTTGACGTCCAGTCGGCACTTATCGGCACGTTGACAATTTAATCTCATAGAATTCATATTCAATCATGCTTGTGTAGGTGTATGTATACGTAGTACGTACACATATTTTTACACACGTAAACCAATTTCGGTTTCGTTTGACAGCTCGAGATTGTTGTTCTATTCCCCGATATTTTTTCAGTATCATCAATATGTGCATTCATGCCGAATTACAGCTTATAGGTCCTATATTCTCTGAGCAAAACCGCGGACAGACATACGGGCGGACGGACGGACCGAAACTATAAGGGTTCCTTGTTGACTACGGAACCCTAAAAATGAAGAGGTATAGGCTGCGCAGAGCTTAAAAGTTGCTCGGCAATACCGAAGGTTAAAATTGGTTCATAACGCTCAAAAACATCAATAACGTGGCACCGTTTAATAGTGAAAGCTCCCAAATAACGACCAGATCCTGATCATCTAGATCTCTTTTCCCGGAACTCAGAGTATCTTTATACGAAACTAGCTGTCCCGGTGAACTTCGTGTTACCTTAAAACCTTCCCCTGGACTTGTACGAATATTTTAAGACTAAAATCAGCCCAATCCGTTCAGCAGTTTTCGAGTTTTAGCGCAACTAACACATTTGAAAATCCATTTTTATATATAAGAAGATTTCAGCAAAATCGGTTCTGCAGTTTGTGCGTGAAGAGATAGCAGACAGACAGACAGACACAGTTTCTATCTGTCTGTCAGAGAGATACAAACTGTTTTTTGGATACGTATATACGGAGTCTTAGTATCTTGTCTGTTATATAGCCACTAATACGTGCCAATTTCTTTGAGCCTCCTTTTCTAAGACATCTTCACAGATGTGCGTAAACATTCCTATAATGGTCAAAGCTTTGACGCTTGTCTTACGATAACATTGCTTTCTTAAACACACTTGTATTCACAGAATATTATCTTAGAGTATGCTCAAGCACATGTGTCCCTGGAACCATATAACTACTTTTGTCCAAATGCACTGCGTTTGAAAAAATATACGGCTATTCATCTGTCTTGCAGTTTATTTCATGCTCCATATCTAAAAATGTGAACGGGATGAAAAAGAAACTAGGCGTTGACACGCAAGAAACAATGCTCAAAAACACTGCAAGAGCAGCTACTGCTAGTAAACAGAATGAACAGGTGACCAAATTCAGGACCAAAAGGATATACTTTTGATCCGAAGACTACTCCGTCTACGAAGTCTAATAGGGCCTGTTTCACCACTCTCTGATAAAGTTCCGAATAGGCTATTCACAACTTTTTTGACAGATTCTCCATACTTGATTTGTCGAGTTCATTGGTGAATATGCCTATTTGTCACTCATCAGGAAGTGGTGAAACAGGCCCCTACGACTCTTTTATGGACGACATTTTGCTAAAATCGATCATTGAAATTCAACTAGCCAATAGAGACAATTAAGTCTGAAATGCGCGGTTCGCTAAAGTATTTGCGTAAGATACTTCGCACAAAGTTTTAAATATGGTCGTTAGACCAAAGCCAAAACAAGACAAGCCTGTTTTAGAATACGGTAGTCCAAAGCCGAGACCTACTTTATTTGTTTACATAATCAAAATTAAAGAGGCCAACAATCGATAAGTTACATAAGACTGCATATGGCGACACTTCGATCCGCTGCAGTGAATTATTCAGCCATGGCTAATTTTAACCTGGGGTGGCCTTCGCGCACCATACAGTACTGATTGAAAGGTGCTGGATTTGTAAAGACCCATTAATATAGGTTATTACGGTAGTTCTGAAAGTTCCTAAGTTTTTTAATGTAAAACAGCCAGGTTGGTTGAAGAGTTTTCTTGAGAATTTGATTGTGGAGTTACTATTTGGTGTTTACCATGTTTCAAGTGAAAAAGATTTTCTAACATTTACATGCTACAAAGTTTGATGATAAACATAATAATACATTTTATGTCACAAAAATTATTATGCTCAAAAATGTCCCTTCTATTCTTATCTTCTGCTAACTGCAGTTTAATCTTTGAATTACTTAAGATTCGAAAAGATCTAATCGAAACAGATCCGAATCATGTACTTAAGCTTAGTTTCGAAAAATCTTTTAATCCTTTTGTAACTTAGAGTGAAGCCAAACGAGCGTAATTTGTGAGTTGTGAGTCGCAGAATGTCGGTCGCGTAAATATCGCATACAAATCATGACTCACAAAATTACGCTTGTGTGAATTAAACAGGACTTTTGTAAGAAACTGAATGCAGCAGAATTTCTGCCAGCCGAAATTCTGCGACTCACAACTCACAAATTACGCTCGTTTGGCTTCACCCTTAATCGCAACGACATTTTGAGTCCTAGATTGAAAAATAAATAATTAAAGGCAGACCTAAATAAAGGCAATAAGAAATTCTGTATCAGTTCGTACATCTAATATTCATGGAGCTCGTCGTAAAGAAATGACAATAATACAAGTGTATGTTGGCCCCAATACATACACAAATACGTCGAGTGAAATAACTCTTAAACTCGAAGCCGCCGAGTACGTGAGGTAGATGCTTGGTTAAAGGATCGTGCGTGACATACAGCTAAAATCAATTACGAATATTGTAGGCAGATCATCATTCATCATCATCATCATCACCATCTACTGATACCAAGACAGCCGAATTATTATAATTAGAAACATAAATGAGTTACGGCAACTTTCATGATGTTTGTGGTGAATTGACTATTGATAAACAAAGATAGGCACACCCACTGTTGGTGCCGGTAGGGATGGTATTAGGGAATGGTCGCCCTGAGAGGGCGCCGAACACTTCTCCATCATTCACCGGCCAGAGTGGTAGTGCTTAGTGATACAGTATTCTGTGTTTAATTTACTCGCCCTACAAGAGTGTACATATTCTACAATGTTGTTTGCAAGTTGCAACTTTGTTGCGCAAAAATTCGTTTATGGGTTCATAAAGTGCCTAGGACGGCTATTAACCAGATCCCTGATTTTAGACCTAGGTCTCAGTGTCCAAAATCTATATATCTAATTAATATAGATTTTAGACCTTTTATTTTCATGGGGGCTTTACGCATCCCCGGCGGATTGGGGACATCGGCCGGGGTGTGTGGGACACCCCGCTTAAGGCAAATTGATGATTTTATACCTAGTTAATATTTACCCGTCCTAAAACGCCAAAGATATTGAAGTGTTTGTTCAGCGAATATGCGCCATAATAAATTCATTACAGTTTATTCAATTATCGTGTGCGTTTGTGTCCCATTTTCGAATAATTTGGGGTATAACGCTTTAAACTGTGTGCCTAAACTAAATTGATAATTATTTAGAGCCTTCGCCTGCAGGCTAACTCGCGTTAATTTCTGAGATTTTTTACACTTTTCTATTTAGTTTCTATTTAGCCTTATTAAAATTTGAATGTTTTTTAATCAGATGTTGTGTAATATGTAGATAAAAATATGTGTGTTATATTTAAGGGTATGTAGAGTCTATCGTTAAGTTCACAGCTATTAAGCCACTAGCAGAATAGACAGAGTAGTTATGTCTATTGTGCCCACAGAAATAAATCAAGATAGAGGGGTGGATTACGCGTGTTTCAATCTTGCACAATTGAGCAAGATTCGTTGAACATTCATTCAGTCCGCGCGCACGTCTCGACTTGATTACACCGAAGCGGTTGTGCAAAAATGCCTCATTGTGCAGTGTCTAATTGTAAAAACAGAAGTACGAAAGTAATCGGTCAAAAGGAGGTATTTCTTTCCACGGGTAAGTTATTTGTTCTAACTAAAAGCAAAGCAAAAATTGACACGAGCGATTCCTTAGCAACGCACGCGCGTCGCCGTTCTATCTTGATTTATTTCTGTGATTGTGCCACTAGCCAGTCAAAAGTAGTCAGTGCAGTATTCTGACATTTGTTGTGACAAACTGCACGTGGACGGTGGATTGTAGTGCTAGTTTTAATTCTTCACAAATATAATAATTTCTTTGTTGTTAATCATTTCTAAAGTCATGAGCCCAATTCTCGTTCCTCCAAAAATTCTAGAATCTCGGTTTGCTGTAACCACATAATATTATGTGACATACTTATTACTTACGCATCAAAACGCGATCGCCAGGGGAACGTCCTAAGTAAATTAACCGAGATATTATAACAACTGAAAATTCAGGCTTGTTGTTTTATCCACAACAAAGTTATAGGGTCAAAAAGAGCCTGAATTGCTTTAAGCAAAGGATGGCACGGCCGTGCCTCTTTTTTGCTCGACTTGGCGGGGCACTGCAAGCCGTGCTCTCAAATCCATACTGAAATTATTAATGCGAAAGTGTGTCTGTCTATCTATTACCTCTTCATGCCCAAACCACCAAACCGATTATGGAGACACTTTGAATCCCGAGAAAGGACATAATTGAAGACGTTAGTGGATGAACACGATAACTAACATTTTGTAACGTATGAACATTTACTCATTTTTTTCCCTTTTAAATGGAACAAACCTTGTAACTTATCTGCTTCAACACCTGGCTAGTATACCTGCCTACACATATAAAATGCACAGTTTTTTTACATTATAATTTTTTTATGTGACAATTTTAATGATATATATTCTATTCTATTCTATTGACTGCTGTTAAGTAAATTCTGTATACGAAATTGCTCTAGATTATTATTCTAATGCAAACATATAATATAGACTTTAAAAAATGTATATTTATAAAATGTAATTTAATAGATTAATATTTTAATGTAAAATTTTAATGTAATCATTCAGCTTTATCAACAATCAATTGTAAAATATAGTAACTAAGTAAAATAGCTTTTGCATGCCCCAAGTGGCCTATGTGCTGCAACTAAACTAAATGTAACAACACCTATTATCTACACACATAAGCAAAATAAATGATTTGATTTGATTTGATTTGATGATACTTTTTATCCTTTGAAATATACGATTTCAGCTTGATAAATGTATTTTGTCGCAACGGAGTTGCGGGCGTCATCTAGTTACATTTTATAAGTTCGTAATTCTTGGATTTGACCCTGATCGTGAGTTTACTCATATAGAAAGTCGCCCCAGTGTGTGGGCTCGTGTAAATGTTGTTTATTTTAGTTTAAAAGGGCTGCTTGTTTTTTAAAGGTCAGTAATTATTTATTCCGGGTTTTTCACCGATTACTGTGAAGTGTGAAGCTTAAGTCTGACGTATGTGGTCAAGAATAAGTTTGAGATTGGCCGTTGGTAAATGTGCGGAACTCCTGGCTGCCTATAAAGGTTCTATACTACTTTTTACGATACATTGCATCCAAAGTATAATTTCGTTCAATACCAATAATATTGATAATCGATCGTTGAATGATAAAACTTATTTCAGTTTGATTGCTAACGATACATCTTAATGAACGCGTCCCGACCCGAACGCTGGGCAAATATCACAACCAGAGTGGGCACCCGAAGATGGACGCCGCCGCCTTGGCTGGTCTAGAAAAATATGATGCGATGATCTAGAATTAGTGTACAAGCCAGGCTGGCCAAGGGTGGCGCAGAAGCGAGCACAATGGAAGGGGAGGGCTTCGCCTAGTAATGGGACAGCATAGGCTAGTAAATTGCTTTAATTGAATTTCTACATTTTGAAAGATCTAACCACTAATCTGAGGGATTTATAATCGTAATGTAACAGTTAAACTAATCCAGTAATTTAATTTAGGCTTAGCTTTCAACACTGGGGCTCGCGTGCGGCCATGTCGAATAACGTTTTTACCGATCCTATGTTTCATGCCTAAGAATGCCCATAAAAATGTCGCCTTTTTAGGGGTAGGTGTAAAAATTATTTCCTTGGATGTCTGTCCGTCCATGTAGCTCTGAATAAGCTAGATAGAAGGAATATAAAAAGCTTGAGTACCTTTTGTTTCACAAAACATCAAAGGTAACATTATTAGTTAAAATAAAAATATATATTTGCCTTTTTTCTATGGAGGCTATCCCAGTGTTCGTTTTTCTCTTACTTTTTTCCTTTACATTTTCCTAAACATAGCTAGACAGTTTAAATTTTCAGTGATTAGGCATATTATTATTAACCCAAGCGACATCCAGAATTTCTGTCGCTGGCTCTTGGGTTATTAACATTTTCGTACGGAACCCCGTGCGTTATGATGACTCGCGCCTTGCTGTTTTTTTCTTCATTCATGAAATTAACGAATTATGTTAATACTTTAATGTGAAACAACACGTTTTAAGGTAAACGGTCGTCCTTGGTGTTGCTATGTAAGCCACTTACAGATGTAATAAGTTACTTTAAAATTTTAAGGCACTTCTTAATATTAACCTAGGGCTGCCATGAGATTTCGATCGTTAGGGTCCATCGCAAATGAACTAGTTTGTTTGTTAAAATCATTATAGAGGCCTCTCTTGACTGGCACTTTGTGGCTTGTCTCAAGTCTGAATATTATGTAATTTGATTTAACCAATGAAATAATATATTTTAACCATTATTTTTTATGTTTCATTGTATAATATTTCATTTTATCATATGACATTTATATTTTATAAAGAAGACTGAAGTTCAAAGTTTTTTTTTTTTTTTTTTTTTATTTATTATGTAATTCGGGGCCGTCTATGGGCTATTCGCCCATAACCTTTTTTTGCTCTCTTTTTATATTGGTTTTTCGCACCAAGGATAATTATTGAAATAATATTATTAATGTAATTGTAGTCCATCACGCCATGGACTTTTTTTTTTTTTTTTTTTTTTTTAATATTTTATTAATATACATAATATAAATATTATATAAAATATATAATACAACATGTTATATACTTACAGACAGATAATATTACTTATAATAATATGTCATAACAATATACATATTATATACACATATACACACATAACAATATAATATGATACTTCCCAGTGTGGCGGCTAGTAGATCCGACATTTTCCGATTTCCTTAGATATTATGCTGCTCCACCCTTTGCCTTTAGATGTTGTGACATTGGCTTGGTGGAGAGGGGTCACTCAAGCTGGGTGGAGTTTTTAAGGTGTTAAAAAAGATATCGTTCTGTGTCGAATCTACCAGCCAGTGTGCTTGCCAGGACCTTTTTTTTTTTTTTTTTTTTTTTTTTTTTTTTTTTTTTTTTTTTTTTTTTTTTTTTTTTGCCGATCTCTGAGGATCACAGTTCACGATCCGCTATTATATGGCTTAGGACTTTGTCGTTCCTATCTTTTATAGCCATTTTTATATTGTATTCTTTTATGTATTCGGTTGACACCTCCGTGGTTCTTTTTATGAAGCTTGCTACAGCGTCTCCATCAGTGTCAGTGTAGTAGACACAGGTGTTAGTGTGCCGGGATATAGCTACAACTGCATGAGGAACGCTGTCATGGATTGCCAGCTTTCGGGACTTGGTCTGTATGATGACCACCGAAGGACTCGTTAGTCCCTGAGCTTCATGGATTGTGAGGATGCGAGAGTCCGTTCCCGATCCATAGCCTGCATTAATGAGGGCTGCTTTCTCCTCCTGTGTGTGGACAAGATACAGGGTGTTTTGATCGGTTTTAGGTATTCTCGCTCCTGTATATCTCATCAGCTTTAGGGACCTCACAATTTCCTTCGATGAATAGATGTTATTATAGACCATGCTTAGGGCATATGCCACATCCATAGGGCTCCTGTGTGTGCAAGACAACTCCTGGGTGATGCTGGTTACCAGGTTTGGACGAGCGTAATTAAGTTTAAAGAGGTTTTCACGCTCTATAAACGGGAGTTGGTTAATATCTCCAATGAGGATGACATCGTTGGCACCTGTTAATTGATTCGCCATGACGATAAGGGCCTCGTCAACTATCAACCTTTTGTAGGCTCCTTTTGTCCCATTTACCAGCAAAGAGGCCATGGTTTCAAAGTTTAACTTTTAAGTTATTAAAGGGATAAGATTTAATTAACAGCTGGTGGATAAACCACAACCTAGGTTTTAGAACAAACTTTAAAAGAGCTTTCGCTTACCATTAACTTATCAAATTCTTTGTATAATCTAAATATATCTTCAGCTATTTCATAACACAAGACAGGAGGAAGATTGTCTGTGATTAATAGCTATTAGGGGCAATTGTGCTTTATTAATTATAAGTAATTATATTATCGGGTGGAGCTAATAATAACTACAAAAGTAGCCATTTATGTACGGAAATATTTTATTATGGATAAGGAAAAATTTTCCATTGAGGATAATAGATTAATTTTTATCAAAAATATTTTCAATCCTCTATTAATCTATATAGTACTACCATTATTATGCTTTCATTAATTTATACGACAAAAATAACGTAGAAATTATTGTAATGTATTTGCTGATTGATTGTTAAAATTGAGACAACAATCCTATGTGTAAGAAGACATGAATTATGACGAATTATATTTCACGTTTATTATATTCTATACATTTTAAAGTACAACTACTGTGCTTAGAAACGTGTAGAATAATAAATTTTCACGCCCAAGAAGCAATACGTATACATATTTTCGATTCTTAGGAAAACAAATTGTAACGGCCGGATTCAGAGGGATCTTACGACTCAAGAAAAAATAGACCCCCATGATGTTTTTGTTAAAGTCTTCATTAATTAAGGTAAGTATTCATTAAATGTCTCCTAGTACGGCCACAGAATATATTATAATAGTACTCCGGTACGGCCCAAGACTATGAAAGTAACAATTTTCTTATAAATGTTTGATTGATTTTAGACATAAGACTACTGGTCGGCTGCACTCAGCAACATTTAATGATGATTAACCTTAAATATAATGAAGAGTTTGACAGATAATGTATGGGGCTTAATATGTCAAAATCTTCAATTTATTACAATTAACTAATTATTCCTCTGAGTGCGGCAGTTAATGGTATATTTTAAACCATATAATAATAATAGCTCCCACACCGGTTTCGGTGACGGTGGCCAGTTTCATTGAAACTAGGCCAGCTACGCAGCAGTAATTTTATAGTGTCCAAGTGTCTGCGCAGTACACAAGAGCACTCTCTATTCCTTTACTCTCATAAGCCAGTGGGACGGCAGACCGACACGACTGGCGAGAGATCAGGCCATCCGACGCATGGATCATCTTACTTGTCAGACGATCAGGGGGGTGAGCCAAAATGTTTTCGTTTTCGCTTCGTTAAAGAATCGCCGATGAAAATGTATGGAATTGATATTAGCATTCGTTAATATGACGTTGACGTTCGACTCGCCTTATGTCAATTCCATACATTTTGATCGGCGATTCTATAACGAAGCGAAAACGAAAAAGTTTCGGCTAAATGGCCTGGTGATCAGCCTGCATTGTCCTAACTTGGAAATAACACTAAAACTTATTAATCAGGACTTAACGCGACTTATTCTAGTAGTAATGCTACTACGAGTACATACTTTTTCTCGACGTTTCGGCCGTGTTGCAACGGCCGTGGAAATAACATGTTTCCAACGCGGGAATCGAACCCACGACCTCCGAGTCAAGAGCCGCGCTCTATACCACTAGACCACGGAGGCGTTGAACCCTATAGTGGCTACCATCAGGTGCCTAAGCTCATTTGTCTCACAGAATAACCGGCGCCGCCGTAACCCACTTATGTATAATATTAAATGAATTAAGCCACTTGTACTGTTTCATTAATAGTATTTATGAACGGCAATTCGCTACTTAACTATCATCATCATCTTCTGGAACTTGCATATACATAATATAAATATTATTTTTATTAAAACGTTGTAATGTGTACTTCTATACAACATGACAGGTGAGACAGTACCGATACTTAAGGAGAGTACTCTGTACTCGATTCTCATTATGATTATGAAATAAAATTAGGTACTTAATTTTTTTCCAAATTTCCCAAAAATAAATGAATCATGGATACTAAGTAACTTACGCGGCTAGGCAAGTAGGCATACTATGCGGCCGGTGCAGAGGCGTGCGCTACCAAAGAAACACCACACAACTACCCTTCCCGCGCACGGTGTCCATGCGTTGGGTAAATAATTATTTAACTTTAAGCTACGTTTACTCAGTGATCAATTGATATTATTTTTTTATATTTTTTTTTCAACTAATATAATAGCCAAATATCACGTCCTCGAGTATTGAACATGTCTCACCAGTCACGCAGTATATCTATATATATCTGTATATATGAAACTCAAAGGTGACTGACTGACATGGTGATCTATCAACGCACAGCCCAAACCACTGGACGGATCGGACTGAAATTTGGCATGCAGGTAGATGTTATAACGTAGGCATCCGCTAAGAAAGGATTTTGATAAATTTCCACCCCAAGGGGTTTAAATAGGGGATGAAAGTATGTATACAATAATACTTCTTAACGCGAGCGAAGCCGCGGGCAAAAGCTCGTATGTATATAAAACTCAAAGGTGACTGACTGACATGGTGATCTATCAACGCACAGCCTAAACCACTGGAAGGATTGGGCTGAAATTTGGCATGCAGGTAGATGTTATGACGTAGGCATCCGCTAAGAAAGGATTTTGATAAATTCTCATCCCAGGGTCAAGGTCACACCCAAACGATGTTAAAAATTACTTTGAACCTTAGTTTTTACTTTAGTTTACTTTTCGTAAAGTTTGATATGTATCGTAACGAATGTCATTTGCTTTAAAGCCCTTGTATTCGGAAAGCCCTTGTGAAATCAGTTTTAAAAGATGAATTTAATGATGTTGAAAAACGGTCAATGTGTTAACTCGTAATGTTATCAAATTATTAAAAATTGTATACAAAAAATTAACAATGGATTAAGTTTTCGCTCATAATATAGCAAACGTTGCAGTTTTGATCCTAAAAATGTTTGTGAAAAACACGATCTTTATTTAAATGAAAGTAACTTTGCCTCTACAAACAACTGATTAACAAATTGAAACAACTTTTCCGTCAGTGTAGAAAGTACTTAGATGATATTGTTCATTTCATTTTAAAATTCGCAAGTTTAGATTGTCTGGTTATATTATTTATTAAAAGAGTTTAAAAAAAGACTTTAAAAAAGTTACAATACACAATGATATAAAAATGTTACCAAGCAATATCTTATAAAATATGAGAACCTTCGAAGATATCAAACAAAATAATATGCAGTTTATTAAGAGGAATAAAAGCACTTAAACTTACGAAGAAAAAAAAATTAAACTTATATTTCCAAAAATAATTTTATAAGTAACCAAAACTAAATATAAAGTAGCATATAAGGTTGGGTTGGTTTATATTTCCTAATGGTAACTGTTCAAACAACTATTGAAGATATAATATCTTGTCTTGAGATTTTTTTATGGCAGATTTAATTATTTCCATTATCCTACTAAAATAGATTTACTCTACCTAACATTACATATAATAATATTTGGTAGGTTATTCAAAGAAAAGTATCCTACCTTTTCGTCCCGTCGACTGACGTAAAAAGTTGTTCTCGCGGAGTCTAGCGGGTGGTCCGTCCCGTGGTTCGCGCGAGACTGCCGGCACCGGGGAATCCCCCGCCTTATATACCCTGACGCTGGTGATTCATGGATGCAACCCCTAAACAGTGGGTTATTTAGGGGTTGCATTTATACTATCAAAGAAATTGATTCCTAGGCAGTTGACGGACCTGCAACATTTGGTTTGATTATGTCAATTCAATATATTCAAACACTTCAGACCACAACGCGACGCGTAGATGCATTCCATTTGTCCTGAATTGACAGATTTCAATCGAGACGTCTTCCAAATCTGTCAAATCCATACAAATTTAAAAATGCATCTATCCGTCGCATTGCTGTCTGAATTGACCCTTAGTAGTGATCTGACGGCTAGTTTTGACGTAATGCGACCAAATTATGTAGGTTTGCCATCTGCCTAGGATTCAGTTTGTCTGAATATACATGCATGTGCCTTTTATGCAATGTATGAAAGTTATTGGTTAGTTTTTAAGTGTCTGTCAGTCTGGACGCAGCCTGAAGGGTCAGACAGACAGACAGCTTATTTTCTAGCAATGATTGATAGTAATTATCTAATATAGAATCGGATCGGATTTCTGAATACGGAGATCGTGTGTATGCGGCCACTCTAAAAAAATACTAAACTTCATATGACGGAACGACGTCCGTCGGGCCCGCTAGTTAATTATATTACTCATTCAATAATAACAATCATCCAAGAAACTATCAACAAAACCTAAAAGCCAATAATACCAAAACGTGCGCAAACAGCTACGCCGTAGCGCTACGTGCTACGACGTGCTACGCGCTACGATAGAGCTACGCAGCTACGGATAGTTTCATAATATTAATATTTTTTATACTGTGGCTAAGCGAAAAAGGAACGTATTGTGAATGGATGGATGGATCAATACAAGCGATTACAAACACAGACAGACTTAGGCAATCATGGTGGCAATCATATTAAATATGAAGATACACTTTAAAGTAGCAATAAGTTGTCAAATCCATACTAATAATATTATAAATGCGAAAATGTCTATCTGTCTGTTACCTCTTCACACTCAATCCGCTGAAGCGATTTTGCTGGGTATGGGAATACTTTGAGACCCGGAAAAGGGCATAGAATACCTTTAATCCAGGAAAAAGTCGCCCGCGATAAACAAATTTTGGTGCAACGGAGTTGCAAGCGTCATCTAGTTACTAATATTAGTAACAAACGTTGAGAAAGCCAAGTGGAAATTAGATCTGACTCCGCGCCAAGTTCAACAACACGATTAGCTCTGTTTGATATTAATTACCGGGGGTTAAACACTCGCAGACTACGGCTTCGCACAAAACCGGCGCTCAAATGAGCTGTGCTAGCATAAGATACTATAGATCTAGTCCAAACGCGTGCAAGACCTGCTGACAAACACGCATGCCATGCATTTTGGCGAGTTTACTGAATTAAAAAACTTAATACTCAAATAACGGATTTTTATTACATTACATTCAACAAGAACGAACCATAATAGCGTAATAATTAAATATACCATTCAATAATAAGTAAACCTAGCAAATTATTTTAAATTAACAAACCATTTATTCATGTAAATAATAGTTAGAAGTTATACTGCTTCAAAGACCCTAGCTTTATTTCTATTATTATAGCTCAAGCTTTTTTCTGATAATCTTTTTTGAGATTTCTGAGATTGCATTGCTAATTTTCGAGATTCCACGGCAGTGTCTCTTCTAATTATTTATTCAAGCAAAAATGCGGCAGGCCTCAGGAATATTTCTCGAAAAGTAGTCATATAAATATTATAATTTTAAAATTAAACAATTATACAATGAAGAACACAGTATTTTAGTAACCTAAATACTTTAAATTGTTATTGTAGATTTTTAGTTTGTTCGAGAAGTGTTTTGTTAGACCTAAAATAACAAGACATACCTAGATCCATTTTATTTTAACATCACTTACGTATCCAAGAACTAGTAAAAATAATAGTATTTTCGTAAAGACGATATGTAGGTTAGATCAGCTCATAAAAAGTAAAATATCCAATTCTATTAAACTTTGACGATGTTATTTTAGTAATATGATTTTCAGAGATGTGTATCTAGAATGATCTGGAAACTAAAACAGACATTGGACGGTTATTTTTTTAGAATTCTGTTTCCATTAGACAATATCAGTAAGCCTAAGTACAAAACCGTTTTGAGACTCAAACGTTATTATGTTAAAGTAGTTATGTAAACAGAACGTCTCTCCCAAACCGGAAAACCTTTCAGGTTTTGGTATGGGAAAATATGTCATATTTTCTTGTGTATACTGTAATGCTTTTGAGTAAAGGAATAAAAAAAGAGCAGGACGCGGCATTCTCATTCGATTGCATTTTTTCTGGAGAAAATGTATGGAAGCCTTCCTTTACTAACCTTAAACCTACCTTTATACTTATACCATAACTTTTCACGAATGTTTTTTAAGCAAATGAAATGAAATATGAAATGAAATGAAATTTATATTAATTGCAAGTATGTAGTGCATAATATAAGTGTTCAAATTATAAAAGTAGCCAGTACACAATGGCTCCTGCAGGCCACGCCATAAGCCATTGGACGTCTACACAATGCCAATGGCTTGTACTTTGTAGTGGACCAGCATGGTCCATAGTGAAGAGGCACCTTTACATGTTATTATTATTACTTAGCGAGATTCTTTTTTAACCGACTTCCAAAAAGGAGGAGGTTATATTTATATTTATCTTTTTTATGTCCATAATCCTTTTTAGGTCATTTTAAGAATATTACGTTTACATTGGAAGTTGGGTTCAATTTTATGTTAAAAAATAATAATATTTGAATAATGTTTGAATGCTGTCATCATTAGCTCGCTGGAAAATTTCGGGGGTATTTTAAATTCCTCAATTTATATGTTTTTCTTTCTATACTATTATTTAGATATCTTTCTTTACTGTTAAACATTTCTCATCCACTTTTGGCATTACCGTCCACTCCACATTAAAACACTACACTCTACAGTAATGTCCAAATAAGTGAGAGTCTGTACACATTGTGACGCGATGTGGCGAAATTTTTGAGATTCTATTTACGCGCGTCCCCACTCTTTTTTTTAACGGGCAAATGGTCCACCACACATTCCCACCACTGCAACTCCTGTGTCGCCAGCATCAACAGTGGTAACCAACCACGAAAACCCTTTGATATGATCTCAAGGATGCCCGAGGGACAAGCTTAATCTGTCTTGGGACCTGCAACGAAATTAATCAGAAGAAAGGTAGGGGGAGTAGGAGAAATTCAATTTCCCTCCCGAAGCAAAGCGAGAGACAGCCAAGTTTTCGTGACATTAATGTCCGAACAAAGGGGGAAGCACCACGGGAAAATAATTAAATTGTATTAAGCCTACTTAATAAAAATGACCTTTACTTAAACTGACAAGCTTGTGTTGGATTGTTTCCAATAGTATTTATGACAAAAACGTTTGTAAGCACGGAAATTCTTTGCGCTGCCTACGAGATAATCGTAATATACGACTCTAGAAACACATTGGATACTTCATACTGTTTAACATATGAGTTCTTTCCTCATATAGATCACATTCCCAGAGTATGTGATGAGCAGTTTGTTCTTGCGGGCTGCCTTCGGTTGAGCACTCGCAAACAGGAGACGGAACTAACTTGAATAGATAAAGTTTAGCTTTAAAATTGCCGTGACCGGTTAGGAATTGTGCAACGCAGTGATCGATTTCTATCCAATGCATATAGCGAGTCGTTTGCGTACCGAAGGAAAGAAATTGTACAGGTGCCGACCTTTGATTGAGTTATCCCACCGATCCTGCCACTCAGATATAAGATTCCCGCATCCCCACTCACGTAAATACACTATCCCAAAGGAACCGAACATTTTCACGCGATAGAAAGTAGACTATATTATTATACTATAATATTGTCCTTCTCCATAATCTTAGATACCCTGCATCTATTGGACAATCTTAACCTTACATCTTTTTATATCAAGTAAGAAGACTATAGTAAAAATATTACATAACATAAGAATATTGTTTTATTGCAGTTCGAGTTTCGATTAAACTCTTTTTGTTGGCTTTATGTTTTATAATTGTATCTTTACAGAAATTGTTTGCAAGCTGCAAGTTTTCTGAATAAAATAAAATAAAGATAAAAATGAACAAAGTTCAATTTCGAACTGCCATCTTAAAAATGCTGCGTCTCAGTGTGAACAGACCTCAAGTAGTTTTTAAGTCTGAAGACAAATAAGATGTTTTGAGCGGCGCCGGGCAGTCGCGTCCTGCTTGGGTCTCTGCCAATCATTGATTGAGCCTGCGTATTTATCCGCGCGTTTCTAACTTGGCTTAGTTGAGTAAATTTGGGAGTTTCGACTTTTTGTTTGGAATAAAATTGAGTAAAATCAAAGTAAAATCTTTAATAGCTAACTTGTCAATGTTTACCTTATCAATGTACTTAGAGTTTTTACGCTGGTTTTTCTCGGTGGGCGGCGGACGAAAAATGTTCAATTCTTATATTTTTTTCATTGTATATTGAAATCAAACACTCAATTTCATTTTCTGAAAAAGGATGGGAGGATATTGTATTAATCTTTAGTCCTAAAGTCCCTAAACAAAGAGCCTATAGAGTAATATAGAGGTTCATTGTTTGGTGACTTTAGGCTGTGTTGACAAACGGTCCTAAGCTTGGCTTAGTACCTAATATAGGTCATATTTGGGATAGGAAAGATGTTTTTAATGTTTACGAAGAATCAAAGAACAAAATTGGGTAAATATCACGGCCAAAAACCAGAAAAAAAAAACGCTTGCGTTGTGCTTGAGAGTCAAGGAAAATTAGTTTTTTAAACCGGAACACAAGAGCGGGTGTCGATCTTTTGCAGACATAATATCTTACTTGAGTAGTATATTTAGTGAAAAACATTATTTTGTAAGTTTGGCGAAGGATTTTTAAGTTAAAAGATAGCGCATGAATTCGCTTAAATTAATTAATTACTTACGATAATTATTTCATATTAATTACGATAACATACAAGGAAAATGAAAGTCATATATAATTATTTATGTTACTGTATATTTGAACGTCACAAAATCTACCACAACACCAGTGGATACATTTCCGCTACAATAGTAAACATTTATGTTTCTACAAAATTGTAAATACTCTAGAAAACATAGTATAGTAACGACTTGTAGGACAATCGTTTAGAAGATATCATAATATAATTAAGATTATATAGTCAAGAAATTACATATATAATATATTATGTAGATTTAAAGACTACTCATTACTCAATACAATGGTCTTTCTCAGCGTAAATAAAATTTCTTTATCTTGGAGTTATTTCCATATAGGCCTTAATTTTGACAGTAATATAAGTTAAAAATATTTGTAAATACAATACATTGTCAATAAATAAGTACATCTGAAAATTTCAAAGAGAGAAGAACTTTACATATTTCATATCATTAAAACGAGAGAGGGGACAAACCAACCAATTATTGTTATTGGCGTAATCATAAGATGGAACTACAGACAATCGTATCATAAGATAAATTAGTAATGCCAATAGCATACTTTATTTTTTCTTACTTAGCACAAACTTTACAAGGGGTTGTTTTTTTTTTCAGTGAAATTAATATAAAATCTGAACAGTTATTGCAGTATGATGACTTAGCTTGAAGGCTTTTTGCTAAACTTGGACTGGGCGCATCATACCTATTAGAATCCCTACCTCTGGACGAAAATGACCGCAGAGTGGGCCTTAAAAAGGTGTGGACTCGTCGCCAACTAAGGATGGCGTAGAAGCGACAGGAATAGAAGACATTTGCAGTGATTTTGTTAATATAGGTTCATTAAAAAATAAGGCCAATAGTGTCAAGGATTGGGTGGTTCGCCCTATAGAATAACACAATAATTAGATAAACATTTTAAAATCTTAACATACAATATACAATGTTATTAACATCAATACTTTTGTGCTTGTAATACTATTTGGTTGTGCAGACACCTATTAGATAGGTTTAAATATAATATATTATCTCTAGTAATAATAAAATACTTTTTTCCATACCCTACTTAAATATTGTCACGAAGAATAGCGTACATATTATTTAAATGAAAAGTTACAAATATATTTGTGCGATTACAATTGCAAATAAAAATCTTAATTTAAATAATAATAGCTTTAAGATCAAATCATTTTCACTTTAAGCAAGCTAAACTAAACTTCTGTATAAAACTGTGATGTAACTGCAGTAATATAACTGTATAGTATTATCAATGTTGTTAACATTTTCTCATTAAGTATCTACTTTGAAGCGCTATTACCACCGATACCGATAAAATTGGACATTACTAAAGTCATCATAACATAAAAGCAATAAGACTATAAAAATGTCTTATTTGAAGATGTGGACAAAAGTTGGATACATAAAATTTTCTAACATTTGCAATATTATTATGTTATGTGAGTCGTCTCAGTTAGAAAGAGAGGCAGTGATAATTTAAATATGACAATTAAATTACAACCAAACTTCAGTTACAAAATTTATTTTAAAATTCAAGTCATGGAGGGAAAATTAAGTTTTGTTACTTGCCATGTGGTTCGGATAATAGTAACACTGTAACAGAAAAAAATATTATATAATATGTAATTGGTTTTTCTTTTGTTTTAAATATTGTAAAACATAATATATTGAGTATACTGTGTATACCTACCCTTATTATAGTCAGCCAGCCTGCCTAGCATACGCCAACGAGATATCTCACTCTCGAGATAATTAAAAACTACTCGTCTCATAATGTCAAAATCTCGACATTATCTCGACAAAACTCTATAAAAATGTGTTATTTCGATGATAGATCTACGCGAGAAAAAATGTTTGTCATGCTAGGGTCAATAGAGATGAAGATACAAACTATCAAACATCGAGAAACATGTAGAGTGAGATATCTCGTTGGCGTATGCTAGGCCGGCTGATAAAAAGTAGCAAAATCACAAAAAATATAATCGCAAAAAACGTCGCATGGGATATAGGCATAGTCTCATTTACTTGTCTTATTCTCAGTGGCTTTCAGCATGTCGAATCCTAGATTTAGAGCCAAGCCACGCAGAAGTAGGCTTTGCTTAAGGTTCCCAAAAAAAGAGCGAGAGTAACACGTGATGTGCTAAAAGTAACTGGTGCGTCAAGATGCGCAAAGGGCAGCTCTAGCGTCATGACGCGCTATGGCCTATGGGTAATTCAGGCATCATGACACTATAACTGTAACTAGAGCGTCATGATTCGCTAAGAGTAATTTGGGCGTGACGACGCGCTTACGATAACTCAAGAGCCATGACGCGAAAGGATTCGGGCGCTCTAAGGGTAATTTTTGGACGTCATGACGCGTTTATTGTGACTTGAATGTCATGACACGGAAAGGGTATTCGGGTGTCATGACACATTAAAGGTTGTAGCGTCATGACGCGCTTAGGGTAGCTCCAGCGTCATGACGCACAGCGAGTCGTGGGGTGGGGGCACGTTGAAGACGGGTGCTCCGCTGGCGTCGCAGTATTCGCTGTAGCGCACCTTGTGCAGCACCTTCAACCCCAGGCTGCTGCAGATACGCTGGGAATACGCCCCCGTTGCGTCCACTTTGAACAACTGAAAAGACAAATTAATTGTTAGTTTAGCCTTGCTATTTTAGCGAGGCTTTGGGCAGGATCCAAATACTGTTAAAGGTAGTTCAGACACAGCAGAAACAGTGCAGTTTCCAGATTTAGTATGAACTTCAGCCTTTGTCATAAGTTGTTTCCAATCTTCTTTCCAATGAAAAAGACAACCGATCGGATCGGGTAGGGTGACAAATGACAGTAGATATATTTCACCATATCCATATCATACGAACTTTTCTAGTTGCGGTACTTTTGCATAAGTAATAACATTTATATATCTGAATATTATCAGGTTGAAATGGTTCTACCGGCATAAATAAATAAAAAAATTGGTCATAGTTCCAGCGTACCTTAAATCCATGATCCATGGCCGTCTGTATGCTCCTCCGCATCAGCTCCTTGGCCAGGCCGCGGCCCCGCGCGGCGCCGGAGACGCTGATGATGCGGCACTCCAGGATGCTGTCCACCTGGTACGTGGTGAACAGGTCCAGGTCGCGGGTCACCGTGTACAGGATTGTGAAGATCTGGAAGATGACGGTTAGACCTAGATTAGATAGATCTGGATTATTATAAGAGGATTGTGAAGATCTGAAAGATGACGGTTAGATCTGGATTAGGGGAAAGAAGTTATGAACAATGCTATGTAAGCACGCAATGAAGAACAAACTGTCACCAGCAGTATTTCCGGACCTATACGACCTGCAAATCTTCAAGAAGAGAGCGTATTCCCTCTTAAAAGGCCGGCAACGCACCTGTAGCTCTTCTGATGTTATGAGTGATAGGCGATGGTAGTTGCCTTCCATCAGGTGACCCGTTTGCTAGTTTGTCCCCTTATTTAAAAAAAATGCATATAGGAGCCATGCTTGCATTAGTATAGTAACCCTAATCCCTATTTATTTAGTAGGCAACTTTTATTGCGGTCTGTGAGCGCGGCGACCGAATCAAGAAATATCGTAACGAAAGTAAACACACCCTACTTCGACTGCGCCGGTCGGTGCGGCGTTGCTAGACACAGCACGGTGTTTGTGTTCGTGCGACTAGACAGCTATGCGAATTATAATTGCATAAGTTTATAAGAAATGCTGCGCTTTACCGCGGCAGTCGCCAAGTGCCACAAGTGTTTTGTTTATCGTTTGTTTCATACAAACGATAAACAAGAGGACATGATAAATTTTAGATATAGGTAAGTAGGGTAGTAGTAGGACTAACTCTAAAAGTACTGTAAGTAAAGTCGCAATTGTCACATATAAGAAAAAATAGTAAAAAAAAGTATTTAAATTAAAGTTAGCCAAAAGTCATGATTACAATCGAGAAAGGCAATTAAGGAAAAATTATTATGTACCATTCGGTACATTACAAACGTAAATGAAATAATCATTTTGCACTGTATACAAAACAATAATGATAACACCTGACCTTTCACACTCAATACTCATATCGGAATAAGACACCAACAGACATACTCGTATTTTAACAATATTAAATTTTATAATAATTAAAAGTAAATTATTGAATAAAAAATATGGCTCGGTGTGTTATCCAAAGGTGTTGTTGTTTAAGCATAAAAGATGGACTTGAAGCATTCGCGTATATTAAAATTGTAAGTACAAATATATATAATATATGTAATCTGTGGTACAAATTGACGAATGATAGAAGTTTGATATACTTAAATATTATTATTTTGTCATTAGTTGTAGTTACTCCTATGTTAATTATTATATTATTAAATATGTTATGAAAAGTTTTATTATAATAATTTATATTGGTAATGTAGTCATCAACATAATTTATGTTAAGGGGGCGACCATTATCCAATATTGTCGATTTTATAACTCATTTTTATACTTGAAAATAAACCCCGAATTGTTTCATTTTTTAAACATAGATACTACATTGTATTTCCAAGAATTTTATCTGAGCGAAAACACGATATCTTAAAAAAAATCGATATAAAAAATGACAAAGATGCATAATATAATTTTCCCGAATTTTTCATTTATTGCCGAAAAAGTATATAAAAGTTAATATTTTAACACATTGTATAAAATTCTATTATTGAGACATTGACCTACCGGATTTTTAAAATTTTGTATATTTCTCGAGTTATTAAGAAAAAACTAACTTGACGATGATTCCGCGTCGTTCTTTTTCACCTGGCATATGAAAGACGGGCGTGAGTGTGAAGAGAGAAGGACGATGTTTGATTTTTTGCGTTAGTCGCCCTCTTAAGCTAAATCAGCTCTCATCAACTTAAATATCGTGTTGTGTGAATCGCGTGGTGGCGGTGGTGGTGGTGAACTTAAATATTGCGTTGACATGGGAGAGCCATGCTTCGGCACGAATGGGCCTCGTCCTCACAGAAAACCGGCGTGAAACAGCGCATGCGCTATGTTTCGCCGAGTGAGTGAGTTTACCGGACTTCCCTACTAACCTTTCCCTATTCCCTTCCTTTCCCATCCCTACCCTCCCCTATTACCCTATTTCCTCTTAAAAGGCCGGCAACGTAACTTTCAGCTCTTCTGATGCTGCGAGTGTCCATGGCCGACGGAAGTTGCTTTCCATCAGGTGACCCGTTTGCTCGTTTGCACCCTTATTTCATAAAAAAAAAAAGCGGCCAAGTGCGAGTTGGACTCGCCCATGGAGGGTTCCGCAGCAGCAATAAGGTTTATTTTTATGAAATTAAAATATTTTTGATTTATTTTTATATTTCAGTCGATTTAATGAAATTTAGATTAAGGTTTACTATTTATGACGTATAAAAAAAACTACTGGCTAGATCTCGTTCAAACCAATTTTCGTTGGTAGTTTTTATAGTAATATACATCATATATTTTTTTTAGAATTATCATGCCTCTACTTTAGAAATTAGAGGGGGGGGACACACATTTTTCCACTTTGGAAGAGTCTCTCTCGCAAACTATTCAGGTTAGAAAAAAATGATATGAGAAACCTCAATATGATTTTGGAGACCTATCCATAGATACCACACACGCATAGGTTAGATGAAAAAAAAATTTTTTTTGTTTCATTAAGGTTTACTATTTATGACGTATAAAAAAAACAACTGGCTAGATCTCGTTCAAACCAATTTTCGTTGGTAGTTTTTATAGTAATCTACATTAAAAAAATTTTTTTAGAATTATCATGCCTCTACTTTAGAAATTAGAGGGGGGGGACACACATTTTTCCACTTTGGAAGAGTCTCTCTCGCAAACTATTCAGGTTAGAAAAAAATGATATGAGAAACCTCAATATGATTTTTGGAGACCTATCCATAGATACCCCACACGCATAGGTTAGATGAAAAAAAAAATTTTTTGTTTCAGTTGTACCTATGGGGACCCCTAAAATTTTTAATATTTTTTCCATTTTTGCATCAAAATCTTAATGCGGTTTACAGACTACATCCGCTTGCCAAGTTTCAATAGTATAGCTCTAATAGTTTCGGAGAAAAGTGGCTGTGACATACGGACGGACGGACAGACAGACAGACAGACAGACAGACAGACAGACATGACGAATCTATAAGGGTTCCTTTTTTGCCATTTTGGCTACGGAACCCTAAAAATGTGTTTGGCCGGCTAGATTACTTCATATTGTAGATGTACAGTTCGTAACTAAAGCTTTTACAAGTTCTCCGCAATTAAAACAATGCGAAAGTGTGGCAAAAGGTTATAGATGTTGGTAATTTTTTTTAAATCTTAAAAAAGTTTTTAGCCACTATTTTATTATTAGTGTTAATATTTGAAGAAAAGGATTTTTTTCAGATGATAAGCTACACAACTGTCCTCTACCTGACTGGAGGCTTCTACGCTCAGTACCAAAACACGGGAGAGATAGAAGTACCGGTGACCACTGCAGCAATTCTCTGCTGTTTTACGGGGGATTTCATCATGACTATACTACATATTTACTCGCTACGAAAGGTAAAGAAAATGTATAATGTATCGACGCATCACATCGTCAACGTCACACACACACACACGCCGGGATTACGTAGGCCTGCGCCCGGGCAACGCGGCCCCCCCCCCCCCCTTCACTCGATATTGGACCATCGCGGGTGTGCGCATGTCAAAGTGTCATACTTATGTAAATCATATCAATAAAACATCGTATTGAGTCAAAATCAGTTTTCATTCATCACCATCATCAATGCACCTTCCAGTAGACGGCTCCAGGCTCCAGCTCCCACATGAGTTTTTAGTATTAACTAGCTGTTGCCCGCGACTTCGTCCGCGTTAGTATAGTAGATCACGTCCCAAGTATTATTTTTCAAAAATATTCAATGTACAGAATTGACTTTCTTACAATTTTATTACAATATGTATAGATGACTTAGTTTGTTCCTACAAAGGATAATTAAGACGCAATACAAACTCCACGATACCTTTTAATTATGAACAAAAGTTTCATGAGGAATAAGGGGGGGGGGGGTTTGGGGGGGCGCAGCCCCCCCAAAACAAACGACACTGGAAAACCGTAGGTGTAGAGACCGATGCCAAAGCTCCCAGCATGTTAATCAAACGACACTCGAAATTTGTATAGAAAAGATAGACAAAAGCTCATAGCATGGCAAGGAGTGAAGATAGATACAAAGTGTGAAGGAGAAATTTGTAGGAAATTTTATGGGCTTTCATTACGTATCGGACATTTTTTCTCTACAACGCACCGTTTTAGCGATATGAGCAAAAAACTAAAAATATTGAAACTTGAGCCCCTCCCCCCGCCCTAGGTGATATCGTCATAATATATAGCCTATGTGTTGACCCGACCTCTATATAATATTCGTGCAAAATTTGAAGTAAATCCATTCAGTACTTTCTGAGTTTATCCCGGACATACATACAGACAAACAGACAAACAGACAAACCGACAAACAGACAAACAGACAAAAATTCTAAAAACTATATTTTTGGCTTCCATATCGATTGTAGATCACGTCCCAAGTATTATTTTTCAAAAATATTCAATGTACAGAATTGACTTTCCTACGATTTTATTATATGTATAGATGACATTGAAATTCATATTATTTGGTAGTATAGAGATTAGAGAGAAGGAATTTGAGTAAAATCAAATAAATTAAATTGGAAAGTTTTGTCTCGTAGCCTCAAATCATAGTCATCTTCATTCTTTTGAAACCCATACATTTTATTTACGAACTTCGTCGTCAAAACACATATTATGATCTTGACGCCCTTGCGATAACGCCTCTTTTGGGCGCTGAAGGTCTAAAGGGGGGTGGACCCAGAAATAAAATGGGGGTGTTGTGTATAGGCTTGGGGAGTGATTTTTTTCATCTGAATGCATTTTAAATTAAAATAATGGGGGCGCTAATACATAATTTGTTCTCAAAGTAGGCAGTAGAAAAAATAAGTTTGGGAACCCCTGATCTTGACTATACACCCTAAGCGTTGGACCGACTTTTTACTTGCAATACTATCATACGATACTTAACTTGAGAGTATATTTGGTAATCTGCAAACATTGTCCCGACTTTTAACTAAACTAAAAAACAGTATGTTTGTTGGTTCCACAGCGGAAATCGAAGCAACAACCTTTGATTTCAGAGCTAAGCTATACCAAGTTTTTAAGCTTATTGCAAAGCTTTTATTGCGAGCTTTGGGCGCGGTAACCGAATTAAGAAATTCCGTAACGAAAATACCTAACACCCCCACTCGTGTGGCGTTGCCAGACTTCGGCTCGACGTTTGTGTGCGTGCGACTAGACGTATATGAATAATTATAATTATTAATTGCATTAGTCGATAAAAAATACTTTGCAATATAATGGCCTTACTGCGGCTGTCCCCCACGCGTACTTTTTTTCTTTATTCCAGAATATTCTACCACTCATCCACATATATCTGTACTACGTGGTGTTAACGTTGGTGGTGATGATCGTCGGTCTACCGTTCTACTTCTACTACGTGGTGTTGGGACCCGAACCGGCGTTGGCTCTGAACAACGCCTGGGCTATTGTGGGTACCGCCGTGGTCGCCTGGACTGCCATAGGCGAGTAGTAAATTATAGTAGACTAGATCAGCGGTCGGCAACACGCGGCCCGCGAATGTTTTGTGAATAAGTTATGTGTATCAAAAACAATGTTTTCTAATACTGCCAGTAGTTATCGCCACTTAAGTACGTAGCTGTTTGTGCCATTTTTTATAAAATCTTACTTCCTTTCAATATATATTTTTTTTTTTTATTTATTTATCAATACAAACAATGAAAGAAAACACAATCTATTATGCACTACAAAAAAACCACGTAGGTTTAATGACGTAGTACAGTTATTAGTTTACGTCTGTGTACAATCAATAATTATTATTAGAAGTAAGATGAGTGCATTCCAGTGGTACTAAATTATATGAATAATATCAAAGTTTGGATAAAAAGTAGGATTTTAATTTATTTTTTATGTTAGAAGGAGTTAAGGTATTTAATAATTCAGGTGGTAATTTGTTCAATATACGCGGTATTAGGTATTTAGCTGTCCTCTCGCCGTACACATTGCTCGCGCGCAGTGTACGGAGCCGGTTATGAGTGACGGCCCGTGTGCACACTGTATGTTCAACAGGATGTTTTATGTCGTCGTCAAAAAAATATTCTTTTAATAAATTATATTTTACCATATCACGTACAGGTAACACTTTACACTGTTTAAATATTAATTCATCGCATTGGTCGTTTGATTTAAATCTTTGAGGTAGTATTGTTTTGAGGATTCTAACTTGCAGTTTATGGATTTGGTTTAGGTAAGTTGTATAAGTTCTCCCGTAGCTACTAAGACCATATTGCACGTACGATTCAGCTAGAGAGTGATATAAGAGTATCTTAGTTTTAAAAGGAATACGGTTTTTTAAAATGGTGATATTGGCCAAAAATTGTCTTAATTTTTTTACCACATGTTCGATATGGTGTGACCAACTGAATTTGTTATCAATAATGAGTCCAAGGTATTTTTGACTACTAACGATGTCAATTTTTGGGCAAGCACAAGTTCGTAAGGTGTTCGAGATATGGAGACAAGGGTGATTGTGGGCTATGAGCTTAACGGGAATGGGGTCATTTTTAAGGTAAGGAGATTTAATAATTAATAATTTTGTTTTAACCGTATTGATTACCAGCCCTGCGTCATGGCACCATTTGTGTAGGTATATTGAGCTTCTAGGGTTAATACGAGTATGAGGTCTGCGGCCCGCCTTTAGTTTGTTTTGCCACCTTGTGGCCTTTGCCTGCCAAAAGGTTGCCGACCCCTGGACTAGATGATGACCGCAACTCCGTTGCACCAAATTTTTTTATTAGATAAGGGGGCAAACGAGCAAACGGGTCACCTGATGGTAAGCAACTACCGTCGCCCATGGACACTCGCAACATCAGAAGAGCTGCAGGTGCGTTGCCGGCCTTTTAAGAGCGAATACGCTCTCTTCTTGAAGGTTTGCAGGTCGTATAGGTGCGGAAATACTTCTGGTGACAGTTCGTTCCAGAGTTTTTAGTTTATTGCGCGGGAACATTTTCCGGGATAAAAAGTGACCTGTGTCCTTTGACCTTTCCCGGGACTCAAAGTATCTCCATACAAAATTTCAGCAAAGACGGTTTAGAGATTTGAGCGTGAAGAGGTAACAGACAAACAGACACACTTTCGCATTAATAATATTAGTATGCATAGAAACGTCATATTCTATTCAAACTACTATTACAAATACGAATGAGACTCTGTCTGTCTATTACCTCTTCACGTCCAAACAGCTAAACCGATTTTTCTGAAATTTGGTATGGAGATATATAGAATCCTTTTCATCCCGAAAAAATGTACTTACGGTTTTAAACGAATTTTGGCCCAATGGAGTTGCGAGCGTCATCTAGTTCACAATAAGCGGACCATTTACTTTCTCGTTGGCACTTGGCACTAAAGTTAATATTATAAAAAAAATGGCACTAAAGTTAATATAAAAAAAAATTAGTTTGTTATTATTTTTAGCAATATTCCGCGAAATAAACCTCAACCTTTAAGTAAATGAGTTAGTGTACGCATAGGCATACGTACAGCACCTCCCTCCTCTCCCACACTGCCTATGCGTACACTCGCATGCAAGAACCTGCAAACACCACCACCACACAAGCAATAATGTTGGCAAATCCGTGCAAGGCCCCTCACCACCATGCAGGTTGAAAACCTCGACGCGCGTTTCGCCCCAACACAGTAGCATCCTTAGGATGTGGACTCTACGAACTATATTGCTTGTTTGGTGGTGGTGTTTGCAGGTTCTTGCATGCGAGTGTACGCATAGGCAGTGTGGGAGAGGAGGGAGGTGCTGTACGCATGCCTATGCGTGCACTCACTCATTTACTTAAAGGTTGAGGTTTATTTCGCGGAATATTGCTAAAAATAATAAACAAACTAAATTTTAAGCTATGGATTTCTGCAAAGTAACGCTTGATTCTATTAACTATTTAATATCAAAAGTTAAGCTAAGGTCTTTGATCTCTTTATTGAAGTGTAGCATAATTCAAAAAGATTACCACAGAATGGGTACCAGACGATGGATCACGCCGCCGTGACCGACCTCCAAAAATATATCGTGACGATCTAGACAAATACAAGACAGACTGGCCTAAGTTAGATAGCAATAATATTATAGCAATGTAGCTATATAAGTTGCGCCAAATTTGGCTAATTTATATGACAACTTTAATAGCCAATGGCTATGTAAAAACCTGGGCTACTGCTGCGTTGGATCGAGAAGAGTGGAAGACTTTTGGCTTTTGTCCAGCAGTGGGACAGCATAGGCTCTTAAAAATATGTTTATTTAAATTGCAGGTCTCCACCTTCTACTAGCGTTCGCGGTATACAGTTACGGTGTGGTGGTCACCAAGCTCAGGAGGCGGGAACAACGGGCCAAGACCGAGACGGAGATGAGGCGGGTTAGCGTTTAGCTTACACGAAATATATATTATGTGTTTGGTATAATGTCTTGTTTTTAAATATTACAAGTATATATAATATTATCTGCATGGTAGATTAAAATAACGTCGACTGTTAAGACAAGAATTTTTTTATTTTTTATTTTTTTTATGAAAGAAGGGGGCAAATAAGCAAACGGGTCACCTTATGGAAAGCAACTTCCGTCGCCCATGGACACTCGCAGCATCAGAAGAGCTGCAGGTGCGTTGCCGGCCTTTTACGGGGTAATAGGGTAGGGCAGGGTAGGGAAGGGAATAGGGGAGGGTAGGGAAGGAAATAAGGGAGGGTAGGGAAGGGAAAAGGGTGGGGATTGGGCCTCCGGTAAACTCACATACTCGGCGAAACACAGCGCAAGCGCTGTTTCACGCCGGTTTTCTGTGAGCCCGTGGTATTTCTCCGGTCGAGCCGGCCCATTCGTGCCGAAGCATGGCTCTCCCACGGTATATAATAAGTATCATCTCTTACGTAGCACGTTTAAGCCTAAACTTGAACAATCCTAAATAGTACTTTGCTTTGAGGTTTTTTGATTTACATTATAGTATATCACGTAAAACAAAACTGCATACCTTATTGTATTTGGGATCGGAGGACTTTCGCATTTTGTCGATCGATTTCTCGATGTCCCCGGGTCACAAGATGCCGTTCAGCGCCACTCCCACAATCTGAAAATATACGAAACATCACAATAAAACATCAAACTTTATCGGTAATAATATACACTTTTATATTTATATTCAGGTGACCTGATGATGATTTTATCGAAACCCGTCGTGTGAGACATAATTGTAGTAAAATTAATTAATAAAAGTGGAATAAGTGCATGAAAAGTATATATTATTACTGTTTAAATGAATTTCCACCAAGAAGTTACAGTACATAATTCAATATCATTTAAAAAACTTTATGTTTTAAAAAGTACGAAAACGTAGCAACTGCGTAGCAAGCGCGTAGCAGGCGCGTAGCAGGCGCGTAACAGGCGCGTAGACGCGTGTAGCTGCGTAGGCCGTAGCATATTGATTCGGTAATTTATACTAATTTATAGCTAAATATAAGCTTCCCACTACAATTTTGACCTTACTTTAAATGACCGTCCACACGGCCGAGTTAAGTTGGCGGGGAGAGGGAGATGTAGTGGGAGGGGCTACTCGCTACTTGACTGACCAAAAAATAGAATCGAATTCTTTTCTTAACAATATCCGGCCCGTATCGGTTATTAATATGAACTTTTAAACTTTCGCGTTGCATTATAATTGGAACTTATTATTCGGGACTTAACGCGACTTATCGATTATCAGTCCCCTCGTAACCACGGCCGTTGCAACGCTACTAGAATAAGTCGCGTTAAGTCCCGAATAATAAGTTTCAAGAATCGAAATCTATTTGCGTCAATTTTCTAATTAACTCGTCGATCGGTGTCTAAACGATTGTTTGTACTTAACTCACAACACCCGGCAAGTTAGCTCGCTACTTAACTTTATAATATAGATATTGGATGTATAAATCGTCCATTAAAATTTTAGTTACACGATAAACTCGCGTGTGTTACTTTACATCGTTCGGGCCATCGGCGATGGTGGCCGGTCTCATTGAAACTAGGCCCGTTGCGCCCGTAATTTCATAGTGCCCACTGATCTCTATTATACAAGTAAGCTAGATAGCTGATTCCCTTTGAAATGACAGCTATTTCTTGTGCCTATTTGAAGCGGAATCAGCGCCCCTATTATTCGGGTAGAGAACTAAATCTGACGTAAAAATGACGTTTGAAAGCCGCCATATTGGCGCTGATAGCAGTAGTGAGAGTACTTGGAACTAATACTAGTGATGACAACTGTTGTTATTGGTAGTGGTTACGTCAAATTTAGTTCTCTACCCGAATAATGGGGGCGCTGATTCCGCTTCAAATAGGCACAAAAAGCAGGTGTGTATCAGCTATCCAGCGTACTTGTATAATAGAGATCAGTGATAGTGCCTAAGTGTGTGCGCAGTACATGTGGTACTATTACCGTATCCTCATCAATCGCAGCAATAGACAGGCCATCGGCGATGGTGGCCGCGCAGAGCCGCTCGAGCGCCGCATGCGGCTCGCCGCGCCGGCACAGGCCGACCGCGCGGTTGAGCGGCTCGTCCGCGAAGAAGCTGTCGCGTAGATGTCGAATCACTGCCTCGCTCATGTCCGGGGTTATCGAGGTGTAGCGCGCCATGGCTGAAACTGAATAAGGGTGCTTTAATTTACTGCAACTTGCCATGCCAAGCCATGGCGGTAAGGGTCTTTAGTCAAGACTTCAAAAATTTAGGAGTGAGTGCCGTCAACTGCACAGTGGTTTTATATGCCCAAGCATAATAATTTGACGACCTCCGTGGCTCAGTGGATAGCACGTTGGTAGCTTAAGCCGGAGGTCGCGGGTTCGAATCCCGCCGACGGAACAAAAAAAGTTTTTAAAGTTCCTGGGTCATGGATGTGTATTAAATATATTTATCATATAATAAAAATCTTAAATATATGTATAGTATAAAAGTATTAAATATATTTCGGTACCTGTAACACAAGTCCTTCAGGTACTTAGCATGGGGCCAGTCTGACGTGGTGTGAAGCGTCCATAGATATTATTATATTATTAATTGTACCTGTCGGTCTATTTGTTACCTCTTCAGACTTAAACTTCTGAATCGATTTAGATCGATAGCAGCATCACAGATTTAAGACACATATAAAAACTACAAATCTAATTCTACAATAATCTAGTACAAAACTTTACGAGCATACAATGTGTACAAATGTTATTGTAATAATTGATGACTACATATTATAGCACTTATATTATGTGATACGAGAAGACATGTGCATTAATCATTATGTATTTTGAAATATTAGGTACATGAATATAAAAGCCTAATAATATGCAGCAGTTTGAAGTTTCTCTTTTATCTGAACTACGCATATTCTCTGTGGACTGTGGTAGCATTTTAGTTATATTCCGTGTCTGAGCTGGGTCATGTATCAAGCTTAGGGCCGTCAAACGTACAGTAAGTCTGTGACAGAAACTTTTACAGTCACTGTTGACTAATGAACGTTGCTTTACCGTCTACGTTGTAAGTGTTTATGTTTTACTAGATTTTGCCCACGGCTTCACTCGCGTTAAGAAGTATTATTATATACAATCTTTCATCCCCTATTTTATCCCCTTAGGGGTGGAATTAATCAAAATCCTTTCTTAGCGGATGCCTACGTCGTCACAGCTACCTGCATTCCCAGCCCGATCCGTCCAGTGGTTTGGGCTGTGCGTTGATAGATCACTATGTCAGTCAGTACCTTTGAGTTATATTAAATATATTTAGATGAGGATAAAAGTTTTCAAAATTAACTCAAACTCAGCTATGTCAAAAAGAAGGGTAGTTTTGACAAAGAACGTTTTTAGGAAGATATTAATTATTACCTATAGATGAGATTTAGTGAAACGTGTTTAGTGATAATAATTAATAATGTACCTAAGTCTTTTACTTTATTACATAAATAATAAATATCCATAAAATAACGTCAAATTAAATCCATAAAAGTGGAAAAAGCCCGATCGATGAGACGTTGACGGACGCGGGATAATAAATAAAAGACAAATTCCAATAACAAAAAGGAATTCCGACGATATAAAAGGTCCGTGCCGGGTCAAGGTCGGGCCGACCCGGGTATGTAGCTAGACGGCTGGATAAAACCGGATAAAGTCGAATTCAGCCGGATAAATCCGGATTCGGCCGGATGTTTTAATTGCGTGTCCGGCTTAAATAACGGGCCTGGTGGGCATGATAGCCATGATTATCATATACATCGCGGTTGATCATTGACGAGGTACCTTTTTGCCCGTTCATATTCTACAATGTCCGTTTTTTTTCGGCGTCAATTGACAATACTCGGACAAAGTACGCAACTGAATTTCCGCCGCGTAATTTCAGCTCTTATCGTGTGTCATATTAGCCGGCCTTTTCAGCCTGTAATAATCCGGCTTTACTATCCGGCTATTATAATATTTGACGGACGAAAATCGTAGTTAGATAAGAATCGAATTAAATTGTGAAGCTAATGAATCTTAGCGATAGGTGAAAATTGAAATAAGTAGGTGAACTTTTGACACTTCGAGGAGATTAAATTAGCTCACCTATCGCAATCTGGGCTAAATATTTTAAACTTTAGTTAACCCTAAGTTGATTATCCCTAGGTTTAGTAAATATCTCTAACTATCTGACCCTAAAGTTTAATAAGTATCTCTTAGGCCGCGTTCCTTTAATAGTTGATTTGTCTAATTTCACTAAAAACGTCTCCTTCTGCCGTTCCGTTTGGCGACCGCGGTCGTCTTGATCGCGGCTATGACGTTACTCATGACGTCATCATTTTCGCTAAAAACGACCCTCTTTCTTTCTCTTCGTTTTTGGCAACTTGACACAAAGTATGTGTATGTTGTGCCACAGACAAGGTAAAAAGGTAAGGAATATGGCGGGAAAACCGTATTCCTCCTATAATAATTTTCAGCATCGTTTTCATGTAATATCGTCAGGTCATAAGTCTAGTCAAAGTCTAAGTAAAAGTCAGTACAGTCAAGGAGTCAAGTCGGTCGTTTCAGTAAAGCGTCTACCACGCTTTACTGAAACTTTCAATGGAGTTTTGGTGGGAACACAAAATCGCACGTTTCTGGATAATGCATCACTTTCCTACACTTGTGCACGATAACGAATATCTAATGGTTAATATTCTACCAATATTACACATTAAAAACCCAACTTAACACAATTTTAGGAAAATAATACAAAATCACAACATCACTCTTTCACATTCCCGGCAAAACTCCCAAACGACCCTCTACGAAGTATGGGTCAAAATTAGCGTTCTAGTTTTTTTAACGACTATAATATCGCGAAAGCCATGTTCGGAAAGTTTTCAGGAGAGACTAGAGACAAAAAAAACTTCATATTATTTCGTTACAAATGATATTTTTACTGTAAATATACTATATAACAATGAATAAAATATTTTGATTGGAAAAAAAATTGTTTTAAATTAAATTTCAAATGATTTCTTATAAAATATAATAGGTACTAATTTTCATCTCTTCTGTACCTGTTGGTTACTTATGTGGTTTTGTTATCATAATATTATGATTCAATTTGAAATATTATAATAAAAGTTTAGCCATAAATCATAATAAAATATGATTACTTACTTAAATGTTCATAAAAATGTTAGTAAAAGTAAGAGTAAAAAAATGTAATTAGTACTAAAAACTAAATAAATAATAATTAATGAAGTATGTATTTTATTTGTAAAATAAAATAGAATGTAACTATAAACTATTGACATAAGAAACAGCTTTAATTTATAAACAATTACTTTTATTAACGACTTCAAGGAAAGGATCCAAGTTCTGTTCAATGTATGTATAAAAAAAATTATATGTTCCTTTTTTAAACTTCTCTCAAAACGCTGAAAACGCTCAAAAATCCGTTCCACTTGGGTTTGTATCACTGACGCTCACATGCTAATGGAACGGGAAAAACGACGGTCTTGAGCGTGAGCGTTCTGATCTTGTAACGGAACCTAACCTTAGTGTTAATGAAATCCTAAAAGTATCTCAAGGCAATCGTACATTTTCCTGCGATATAAAATATAATTCTTCGTTGTCTACTCTATGTCTACTCTATTTTGTCAAAATTGGCCCCGCGTTTCGGAGCCTATTCAATGCAAACAAACAAACAAACTTTTCTTCTATATGTCCTATAGAGAGTGAGCAGTTAGTAAAATGTAACTGTAGACAAGTAAGTAGAGCTACTTCCATAAAATACCTAGGTTGTTTACAATAAATTATTATTATTATTATTTTAAAATGAGTGTAGACAATAGAGTGTTCTTCGTGTTTATACCAGATATAACTTTACAAACCCAAGTTTAATTTGCACAGATAAGCGAAAATTAACCGAAGTTTTTAGTAGACGTCTGTGCTAATATTATGTGAATGTGTGTAGGACTGTAAGTATGTATGTATGTATGTATGTATGTAGACCCCGTCCTAAGGATCGCGTAGTTATTAATATCATTATATGCGGTTCGTTGGGTCAGCGAGGGATAGAGCACTAAACGTAGCAATTTTCTGACTTAACCTTTATGTCTCACAACATAAAGCTCAATATCGTATAAACTCGACGTATTTGGTAAATTAATAAGCATACAGTCCATTCAGAGTTAATTTACCTTTAACAGAACCTTTATGGCAAATACATAATGCTTATTCCCCTAGGAACTCCGATATAAATGACTCTAAACGGGTAATAATTTTTGGGTACATTATTATGGTTAGTTTTGGGTTTAATTCGTTAGCGAAGTTAATAGTTATTCAAAGAGGATTCATTAATAATAATGAGTGTTTATGATGCGTAGGCTTACCTTTGAGTTTAAGGTCCGTATAAATAGTCAGTACTTAAGATGCGACCCGGTCTCAAGACGCGGTTCGGGTCTGTGATTGGTCCAAATTTTGACAGCCAACCAATCACAGAGCCTGAACCGCGTCTTGAGACCGAGATGCATCTTGAATACTGACTATTTATACCGGCCTAAGAAACTTATAATTATTGAGTATCACAAAATACTCGTAGGCCCGTATAAATAGTCAGTACTCAAGATGCATCTCGGTCTCAAGACACGGTTCAGGCTCTGTGATTGGTTGGCTGTCAAAATTTGGACCAATCACAGACCCGAACCGCGTCTTGAGAGCGGGTCGCATCTTAAGTACTGACTATTTATACGGGGCGTAGTGTTAAATTAGGTAAGTTTTGAATGTGTTACAAAAAGTGTTGAGATTAAGTTAATTGTTTTCAATATTAACTGTTACCGCTCGACTCTCATTAACCTGTACTAGACGACTTCCGTAACTCGCTTACGCCAAAATTCGTTTATCGCGCGGAAACCGTACATTTTTTCGGGATATAAAGTATCCTATGTCCATATAATCAATATCTATCATAGATATAATATAATCATTATCGTAATATCAATGCCTATATCCTTTTTCGAGACTCAAAGTATCGCCAATCGCCACATCAAATTTTAACAAAATCGGTTAAACGGTTTAAGCGTGAAGAGGTAATAGACAGACAGATAGCCAAGGAGGCCGCGCTGGGATTGAAGAGGAAACCTGACTACGATCTGTGTCCTGTTTCATTCGTCAAGCGTATCTTAAGAGAGGATACGATTGAGGAATGGGACAGGAGATACGAAGTGGGAGGGACGGCCGGAGTCACGAAGCTCTTCTTCCCAAGCGCTGTTGCTGCATACAAAATAGTCAAAAAGATAGACATCACACCCTACACCACACAGATTCTGACTGGACACGGCGGATTCGCCTTCTACTTGCACAGATTCAAGCTGAAGGAGGACCCGTCGTGCCTGTGTCAGCCAGGAGTTGAGGAGACGGTTCCTCACCTGTTACTCGACTGCCCAATTTTTGCTAGCAATAGATATGATATTGAACAGAAATTGGGCACATCGATAACGGGTGAGAATCTGCCATCCATCCTGGGGGGAAAAAAGCGGGACATATTCCTGGCTTTTTGCAGGAAGATTGTGGGTGCAGTATGTAAGAAAAACTCTGATATTCCGTGTGATAATAGTTAGGTTCTAGTATAATGGTTAGCTGTGATATTATGGATTGAAATTTTATTTTTGGTAATTTTTATTTTGAAATTTGTACCTATGAGATTGGAATTTTATTAATCAGAAAACTATTACTTAAATGGAAAATACAAAATTGTTATAAGTACCACAAATGGAAAATTGTAAGAAACGGATTATTGGAACCATATTGTATGAAGGATAATTTTACATAGGCTATAATCGAAAATTGTATTTGAGAATGATTATAAATTGACATGTTACAACTGTAATGAAATATTAATATGTTTAAATATATAGTAGATAAATAGAAAAACTGAAATAGAAAACTGGAAACTGTATCAGAATGACAAGAATATCATGATGTAATTCATAGCTATGTAAGAAATCATTAAAAAATAAGAAAAGAAAGAAATAGAAAGAAAAGATAACAGAAATAAATAAAAGAATAATAACAAGCCCTAATAATGTTAGGGGGGGTGAAAAATAATAAAAAAAAAAAAAATAGACAGACAGACAAACTTTCGCATTTATACTATTAGATTGGATTCATATTATAAGTCATAATATGAATCCATTAAAAGCTGAAATGATATCCAATGATATCATTTCAGCTGACTGAAATATATACCATAACTATAAACTTACATTTAATAAAATCGGCGCAACAAAATCAATAAAGTGGCGATAACTGGATTGGTTTATGGAGCTATAACAACCCCGCTTTATAGTCTGTTAATAAATTTCGTACATCGACGAGATCAGGAGGGATGAAAGGCCGCCCCGATATAATCAGACTCAAACTCTTTATGAAATAAAATGAGCTGACAAATCGTCTGATGGGAAGCGATTATTGTTACGGTAACCCCGTTTCAATAATCGTTTCGCAGACAGGATATTAAATATTTTTATAATGATGCGACTATTCCGAAAGTGTTCGTGGCTAATAATTTAGAAATAAATTATTTTGAAGAAACTTGTTATGGTCGGGCTTTATGTCCCGTTAAAGGATTTAGGAGAGCTTTCGTTGTGTCAAAGTGTACGGTTCTTTCACGACTTCGTTAGCGAAGAACAAATTTATAGTTATTCGCTTACGAAGTAGCGGGCAACATAGTCTAATAAGAGTCCGTAGTACAGTACTAATATTATGACGTCATCATAATGACACGACGAGGAGGAAATACGTAAGTATCCAATATTTATACTAAGGGCATTTCCACACGATGTATTTTTTTCGCTCTGACGAGGTGCGTTTCTGATGCGTTTCTTCTGCGTGTTTTCATCGCGTGTTGACAGATATATAAAGTTTAAATTTTAAAACGTGTCGGCTTCCTTCCGTTTGCTGAGCGTTCAACTTGCGTTTTTTTTTTTTTTTTGCAATTTGGGGCCATCTATGGGCTAACCGCCCATATCCTTTTTTTGCCATCTTTATTTAGTTTATTCGCACCAAGTATAATTTATTATTTACAATATATTGTGAAAAAAAGTGTTCAACTTGCGTTTGTATCGATACAAATGAGCGTAAAAAACGTCGTGTGGAATGGCCCTAATATTACGAAATATGTGAAAATGTGTCTGTATGTCGGTTTGTTCGGTATGGTAATCGGTATGGTACATAAATTAAATCGGTATGGTACATAAATTAAATCGTAAATTGTGTTTTTCCGTGGCTCAGAATAGCGTTTTTTGGATAGGATGCGGGGGAATACCGAATAACCTTTATTAAATGTTACTAAAGTCGGTATGGGAAGCTAAAGTACAAACGGCGAATAGCTCGAGGCACTTAATGGTATGAAATTATGTGCCACGTAATTTTAATTTTACCTTACCAACTATAAGAGCGTAATAAAAAAGTTAAGAGTGGAAACTTTAAGAAACTGGTAATTTCTTTTACAATATTATTGGACCCGGCGCGGCGTTATAAAAGCTTTTGACGTGAAAAGGCTAAAACATGGCTAAAACGCAAAACTTTAGAGGAAGCGGCGCTCCCGAGTTCCGGTAGATCGGAAATTGGCACCGACTTTTTATATTATGTTTATGTCACTACCAAACGACTAATTTAGGAATCTATTCCCCCTAGCAAAGGCTTTTTCTTTATAGCTTCTTTATAGAAGCGCCGATCAAAATATGTATGGAATTGCGACATGAGTCGAACCTCAACGATGATCAATTCCATACATTTTGATCGGCAATTCTATAAAGAAGCGATAAAGAAAACGTCTTGGCTAAAGGACCTTATATTTTAAACTAGATGACGCCCGCAACTCCTTTGCGCCAAAATTGGTTTAACTCAGGAACCTTACATTTTACCGGGATATAAATTGTATCCTAACTATGTGATCCTGTTCCTTCCCGGTACTCCAAGCGTCTCCATACCAAATTTCAGCAAAATCAGTCCAGCGGTTTGGACGTGAAGAGATAACAGACAGATAGACACACTTTCGCATTTATTATTAGTATAGATGTGAAAGTGTGTATGTCTGTTTAATCTATTATTTTATGTGTGAAACATGCAAATATAAAAATTTATCCAATGATCAAGGATATTTTTTGAAAATCTGCTGTCAAAAATTGCCATCAGATTCTGGTAGACCTATAGGACAATTTTAATCCAGGAAAATGTATGGTTTATGGACTATAAGCGAATTTTGGCAAGCAGCATCCTAGTTAAATTGGCATGGCGTAAAATTATTTTTGCCTGTATAAATAATCTATAGCTATAGATACTAGATTTAACTATAAAATAAAAGTTACAGATTCCACAAAAATACCAAGCATACGATTAAAGCAAAAGATACGAATAATACTTCCTTATTTATTCGAATTCCGAATCATATAACTGAAGAAATAAATGAGCGTCTCTCAATAATAATAATTAAATGAAGGCTCCACCAAAAATTAACATCAAAGAAATTGCATTTAATAACAGCGTTATTGATATTATCAATCAATCAACTGCAACATATCAATAAATTACAATTGCATCGTGCCAACTCACCGTGCACTCGACTCGGCTGCTCCCTGCGCACTGCCGCCCTACTAGCCGCCCTAGCCGCCGAACCCGCCCGCCCAACATAGATTATTCAACAGATGCCCCATTTAATACCAAAACACTATTATCATAAATCATATATTATCATAAACTTCGCTAGTTCCGGCTACATTTTGTTACGAACTTTAGTCATTACTCATTAAATTTTATCTAGGAATTCATGTGGTTTAAATAATTAAATTAATATCGATATTCGTTTCTGTACTGTACGTTATTACTTATTTTTTAAATATTTTCAAGCTGCCTTTTGCGTTATCTTTCATTTTAATTGATATTTTCATAATCCTTTTCACATCGGCAGGCCCCATAAAACATTTTAAATTGATAAAATTTTTGTCTATTAAAATTTAAAAAACACTACTTAGCTTTTTTGGTATAAATGTTGTACTCCGTGCAGTGTTGTACTCAGAACAAATATAATATTATTATTTTATTTCTATCCAGACCTCTAACTACTGAACCAAATCTTATCAAAATTCGTTCTGTAATATTTTTATGAGAATACACAGACAAGGATAGTGCTAAGACAAAGGCTAGATTATGGATTTCCCATCTCCCTATGTATCCTTAAATGTAGGGAGAGATGAGGCAATAATTGACAAACAAAGGCACTATTACTATCCTCAATCAGTGGCGTCGCTACCACCCTTGGTCGCCTAACCCCCCTATAGATTTACATACGTCTAGAAGTTTTCCCGAAGATAGAATATCTGAATGTCCCATCCGTATTATATTAATTCTAAAAGGGTTAATTAAATTTTTTATCAGTTTTTTATGTATCGTTGATTTTTACCTAACCAAGGCGAATAATTTTATGCGGTCCTCTTTCGCCTTTGGACAAAATATAGGCGACGTGAAGAAATGGCCCTTATGCCAACGCAAAGAGTGGCGGCTATGCAGGAATAACTCCAGTTTATATAACTGTATTTTAAAAAGATAAAACCGACTTCAAAATTGTACGTAATTGAGAATCAAAACTCCCTATCTCTTATGAAACTTGCAGCATTCCCTAAGTTGAACAATACTTAGTACAACAAAAAAAGAATCACTCAAATCGGACCAGTAGTTCCGAAGATATGCGTGAACAAACATAAAAACATACATACATACATACATACATACATACATACGTACATACATACATACATACATACATACATACAGGACATACACTTTTGAAATTTGGCACATTTGCTCAGATGCTGATATAGATTGACATATACAAAAACTGGGCAGTTCTGGAAATATTACATACATACGCGTCGAATTGATAACCTCCTTTTTTTGAAGTCGGTTAAAAATAGATAGAACCTTCTTTTAATTTCATACAACTATAGGTAGGTACTTATTAAAAATGTAAAGTTATCATTTTAGATCGCGTAAAAGGCGCTAAGGCTCTTTAATTTTCTATTCTCATAAATTTTAATATTGAACACTTTAGCGCCTTTTCAGTGAATCAATATTCCGAGACACTGTCGGCGGAATCCCAAGTGGCTTGTTAGGACGTCTCGCACTTAGCCGGCTGACGCACTCTCCACTAATTGCTGTTTTGTTAGAGTTACTCTGTTGTATCTATAGACCTAGCCACGAGAATAGTCATATTTTAAAATTTTAATGAGAAGTTTTTTGACTTGCCTCGTGTTTGCAGACTAGCTACTTAGTAGAGCTAATATGTAGTGTGTATTTCTCTCACTGCACTGCATATGCACCCGTAGCATGGCTACAGTAGAAATGCGAAAGTATAGACAAACTGCGGAGATAAACTAAAGGTGCCATTCCGATCTTTACCGTGGTCCGTGGCTAGCCGCGATCGACAAAAATTTAATTAAAATGCCACTTTATGACATACACTATAGTCCTAAAAATTAAATAAAATCCTATTATAATTGAATTTTTGTCGATCGCATTCGCGGCTATAGCCGCGCGCGGAAAAGATCGGATTGGCACCTTTAGTTTATCTCCGCAGTTTGTCTATACTTTCGCATTTCTATTGTGGCCATGCTACGGGTGCTGGAACAAAAGATGATAAATACCTCAAACACCCATGCATCTTTCCTTCTACATAAACAGATAAGCCTGCCCAAAACGCCTATATTAGGTATATACCTATTTTCAGGGCGCCGACTCAGTGGGTGCTCGGGTGCTCTAGCACCCACGAGAGGTAAGTTACTAGTGGGTGCGGAGCACCCATGATTATGAATATCTAAAATAATTTTCTATATCACGGGCAAATCAAGCTAGCAAGCAAAGCTAGGTGTTATATAAATATTTATTACGTCTTCTGTGACAGAATTGCTCATAATATTATCTTTTATAACTAAGTTTAACCAAAAAAGGTCATTTAGGTAACCAGTTTTCGGTCATAGTTACACGTCCTGAATGATTTTTCAATTGTTGCCGTAGAATAAGGCATTGCCAGCAAAATTTCAAGTGCTATCTAATATCTTCAACTTAGGGAAAAAAGGATCTGCTTCTAGTATTAAATCCGCTATTCAGACATTCAAGCTCTTAACACTCACAGACGTTGGTGAAATTGGGGCTGATTCTCGTACCTCCAATATGCAGTCTCATTCGCGTATAGTAGAATATTGCGAGAGCAGACAATTTAAATGACGTTACTACGAAAACACCCAACGAAGCTATAATATTAGAAAGGATCACCAAAAGGCTCTGCTGCAATGATGAATGTCAAAAAAAATAATTCTATAGAGCAATGGAATTCGGCAATATGACCAATCTCAAAATCAAAATGCTGAGGATATCCATCGACCATCATTACTGCAGTGAACCCTTCACCTGTAACCCCAGAAAACCCAAAAGGTCCAAGTTCCATCACTTCTAAAGGGTATAAAAGGGGTACCTACTATTAAATACAATCATAAATTATAACAATTCTTTATTAGCGCATTCTTGTGTAGATAACACTTTAAAATATTGTGATCACATGATCACCAACGCAAAGTATAAATTTTAAATCCTTTTAAGGCGAGGCCAGTTCGAAAAGACTGATTTTTAAGCTTCCAGACTGAAGAAATTATGTGGAATTCTCTTACACCAAAATTGATGTAGACTCAGAAAGGAACAAAGTAAAGAAATAACCGAACAGAATATTGAAAAATGGCATGGTAATTCTGTAAAAAATCTTGAATATCACCATAAAAATACACTTAAAATTCGAACATCTCGTAATTTTCAATGACAATGATATGATTTTTTTTCCAAAAAAGATAGCTTTTTTATAGTTCTAATGAAATAACCGCATAGATTTTTAATAAAAATGATTCGGTCATTAAAAAAATTAAAGAAAATGTATAATTTTCTCCTTTTTCGCCCTATCGAGAACGCGGCGAGCGTCGTAACCGCCACTGTACAAGGCGCGCGACAGACATCGACCTGCTAATTTTCGGGACAGCCTTGCCTTAAATCGCTGAAACTTCAGGTTGGTAGGCTTGCAAAGATGATTTGGCGCGTGGATGACAATGATGTCATGGTGTTGAGGATGCAAAACAGCTGAATGACAACTATTAGCTATGTCCACACTCCACACTGTGCAATTTCATCTTCAATTTTCATCATCTTTTGACATTCAACTTTCATATTGGCGCATTCAATAATTGAATGCGTCAACGAACGCAACGCCGACATTGTCATTAAAGAACAAAGCGAAAGTTTTGGATACGGTCAAAGGGCATGCGTCGCGGGCAAGCCTCACGTGCTCTGTTGACTGCGCTATAACGCATGCCCTAGATAAACAAAAAAAGGCACAGTGTGGACATAGCTGTTGCCTATTGTGTAATTCTAATGCAATATTGATTATTGCAGCTTCGTTAATTGCTCGATGCATTCCATTTCAAACCATAAAATATCAGACATGAGACATTAAAATTTTAAAATTTCGTTTGTTGATACATTTTTTGTATTTTACAGAAAATGGACTGGATAAGAAAAGGACCAAGTATACATAATATTACATTCATATTGCATTAGAAAAACAGAAAAAAGCATCTACTGTTACAAAATAGAATACCCAAAATGCTGTTTTATACACACATGACAATGTCATCCACACGCTAAACCATTCTTGTAAGTCTATATTATATCCACTGTCTAAAATTACCTCTGAGAATCTATGAGAGTAGCCCTTATAACGTCGCCATAAAGGTCTAGTTAAAGTTAATACAAATCTGAACCATCTATAATAACAACAAATCTACATTTTACACATACATTAGAGAGCATTACAAATATAAGGCATTGCATCACAGCCGAAAAGTCGGCTTTTGCCTCCCACGATAGGCTTTAAAATAAGTATTAAAAAATGCGGTGGCACTCGGCGACAGCCGCAATAAAGCTATTGCATATCATTTTTTATCAACTTGTGCAATTATAATTCGTATATGTCTAGTCGCACGCACACAAATACCGTGCCGAAATCTGGCAACGTTTTCCTTAGGAATTTCTTGATTCGGTCGCCACGCTCAAAGTCAGCGATATGCAGTAGCTTAATTTTAAATGCCGTAAAGATTTTTATGTACAAAAGCTTATTTGCCATAGTTCTTCTTGCCATAAACATTTTATGATTTTTAGGGTTCCGTACCCAAAGGGTAAAAACGGGACCATATTACTAAGACTTCTATGTCTGTCCGTCCGTCCGTCCGTCCGTCCGTCCGTCCGTCTGTATGTCTCCAGGCTGTATCTCAAGAACCGCTATAGCTAGACTTCTGAATTTTTTAGGGTTCCGTACCCAAAGGGTAAAAACGGGACCCTATTACTAAGACTTCGATGTCTGTCCGTCTGTCTGTATGTCTCCAGGCTGTATCTCAAGAACCGCTAAAGCTAGACTTCTGAAATTTTCACAGATTGTGTATATCTGTTGCCGCTATAACAACAAATACTAAAAATAAAATAAAGTTTATTTTTAAGCGGGGCTACCATACAAGAAACGTCATTTTTTGGCCTTTTTTGCTCGTATTGGTAACAGCTACGCACTTGAAATTTTCACAAAATCCTTAATTGTATTTGTACTTTAATAATTAATAATAAAATTAAAATAAAGTAAATATTTAAGGGGGGGCTCCCATACAAAAAACACAATTTTTTGTTTACTTTCGCTCTATACCTGTACGGAACCCTTCGTGCGCGAGTCTGACTCGCACTTGGCCGATTTTTTATTATATTTTATTATAGCTAAGTTTTATAATATTGTGATAATATATTATTTTATTAACGTGTTTCTATTTATCAAATTGTATACTTATACCGTTTTGACTTAAGAGCAGATCATAACAAAATAAACTAACACTAGGTACCTATCGTGGGAAGCTTATAATATAATAATATTTACAGCTTAACATCTATATTAAGAATTTACCAAAGCATAAAACGACACATATAATCATAAACTTCATAAGCAAAAGATGTCTGTGATGATTTAAGATATTTATAACCTGAAGACATATAAAAATATTTATTCAAATAAAATCTTACACTATATTACTGTCCTTATCTCGCACGTTAGAATTATCAATTGACAGAGAAGGACAGTAAAGTAATGCAACGTTATGATTGGATAAATATTTTTATTATCAGGGTATTATTTTCTATAACATAATATCACTTCTACATACGTACTTAAAATTATTAAATCAATGAATATATTAATTCTTATAGTAATTATATTATAAAATAACATTATATTATATTATTATAAAGTAATATTTTAACTTTTAAAGCATTTCTTCTATTACAGCTTACAAGGCCAATATAGTCCTGATATTATTTCATCGCATAAAATGAGTTGCAAAGTCCTGATATTTAGTATAATACAATATATATTATTATCTTTACGCCTAAGCCTTATTTTTTAATAATACAAATTTTTTACAATAAATATTAAGGGTGGGTGGGTCGCACCAGAGGCGTTGTTATAGTTAAGGCTAAGGTTATCGTCAAGTATGGCGTTAATTATTGACTTTAACTAGAGATTTGACAGTTCATTTGACATTTTGTTATAGTAATGCTTCGTTCAAACTTCAAACCTACGCGACCACGCGACTGCGAAGCGGGAGCGTCAAGTTGTCAAATGTTGTCAAATGTGTTTTTCGAATACAAAACACATTTGACAACATTTGACAACTTGACGCTCCGCTTCGCTTTCGCGTTGGTCGCGTAGGTTTGGCCTAAGCTTTACAGTTATAGTTTAAGTAAGTTGGTGCAACCCACCCTAAGTATAAATTATCTAAAAACAGTACATAAAATCCAGGTTTTTTTATTCAGAATCAAGTACACACCATTATTATAATCCTGAATATAAGCAACTCAGTTAGAAGCAGGTTTCCCATTTTAAAGAAAATCATACAAAACTTTTGTATGAAACAGCTGATTTTTCAAAAGGGAGTTGCGTCCATAATATTAATTTTAAGGACTTTATTTATTCTATATTACTCTTTATAATAATTTAAGTGCTAACTATTTGCTTACACTATGTTGAGTTTCAGTGAGCATTTTGTTAGTGTATTGCTTAGGCCGTATGTTATATAAATTAAAATTAAAACAAAATTATAATATTTCGTATGTAATTTTGTTTAATACTGAGATGCTTTTTGTATGTCCAAAAAATGCGCATTGCATCCGCATTGAATCGCATCCGGTTATAGTTTTTAAGCATTGCAAAGCGATGCTTATAGACTATAACCGGACTACGTAAAATATAAAATTAAAAAAAAATACTTATAGCCTATATCCCCGCAGCATATAGTTTAATCTAGTAACACTTATTTCAATAGTTCAGCCGTCTACGAGGGCATACATACATAGAGTGGCAAAATCATCAAGCCTTTCAGCCTTGCGTAGTCGGTTAAAAATGAGAATCATCGAAATATAAACAAGGTTACGCTCAAATAGCATCAGTTTTTTCTGGCGTTATGTCTATAGTTATACCACCTACTCCATCCTTATTATAGGGATCATTATTAAATGTGATGGTGATCCTGGCATCAGGATTGATCTTGTCTCCGGGTTCCGGGTCCTTCAGTTGAAGTAGACCCTTGTCTATGGTGTTGGTACCATTGAGGTAGTGGACTGGATAGTGACTTTTCAATTCACGCATCAGCCTAAAGTTCATGTGGCAAAATGTGCATCTGGAATTTTTAGAAAAGAAAAAATTTATAATTATCATAAGTATGGTTGAAAATATAAAAACTTGAGAAGTGTCAAGGGACACCCGGATGGAACGAAGTTATAAAAAGAGAGAGAGAGAAGCACGCGCTACCGCACGACTTACAGCTAGACGGAAAAAGTGCTATCTTTTTCCGTCTAGCCCCCTTTCGCAACGCGCAATAGGGAACTTCGTTCCAAAAAAAAAGTTTAACTAACATAACCTTGGAGTACTGTGACAATGCCAAAAACTTGGGTATAGTTTTTGATTGCCACCTTTCCTGGTCACCACATATTAACGAAGTCAGCAAGAAACTTCACCACTCATTGCATGCGCTGAAGAGGCTGCAAAATTTTCTTCCCATTCCAACAAAAGTGCTTTTAGCGCAATCCTTACTTCTTCCTCTTTTAGACTACGCTGACGTGTGTTATTTAGATGTAACTGAAGAGCTTCTCAACAAACTTGAAAGGCTACAAAACTCGTGCATTCGATTTATATATGGATTGCGCAAATTCGACCGTATATCCGAGTTTCGTAGCAACTTGCAATGGCTTCCTATACGCAGTCGGCGAGATTTGCATATTTTAATGTCACTTTTTAAAATACTTAAACTTTCATCGTCTCCTGCGTATCTATTTGACAGATTTTCTTATACTGCGCCAAGTGAAAGGCCTGCTCGCTCGTGCCATCAAAGGAAGGTACTAGATACTCCGTGGTACAACACAACTTTTTATGAAAACTCATTTACAGTTAGAGCTGCCCAGTTGTGGAATGCCCTGCCTGAAGATATTCAGCAGAGTCCAACGGTGGGCATCTTCAAAACAAGATTGAAGAGTCACTTTATGTCAACTATGAACATAAATATATAATTAGTTTATGTAGTTTTATTTATTAATGTTATAGGTATATATAATATATTATATAAGTACATTAAAATATAGTTTAGTAGTATATTATGTAATACTTTATTTTACTATTTTATATTAATAGATATGTATGATATTTTTATGAATATTGAATTGTATGTATGATGTAGTTTAATATTATGTTATTTTATGTAACCTATTTTTAGCGCATGTTTAGTTTTAAGTATTTAGTTTTAATAATTACTTATTATTCTCTTGTGTACTATCTGTAACGTCTCTGCATTTCACAATGTCTTGTTTAGGTCTGCTGGCAGAGATCTCTTCAAGAGATAAGCACACCTTTGTACCTACTCTATTAATTTATAGCGTATATTAATCTAGTTTTAAAATGTACATGAAGAATAAATAAATAAAAAAATAAATAAATAACCTCTCAGTCCTTATTAAGCTTGTCAAGTTTATAATATAGATTAAATCCTGAGTAATAAATAGGTATCAAATACATTTACGCACAATGTAAATTAAAATGTACCGGTCTTACCACAATTAAAGATTTAAACACCTGTTGAACAGTTGATTAGAGAAAAATTCAGTAGAAAATGATCTCAAAACAACTGTTCAACAGGTGTTTAAATCTTTTGTGGTAAGACCGTTTATGTTTGCATGGCTAGATTATCATTATAGAGCAAAGACACACGGGTGTAAGCGTTTTAATCTTCTAAGCGTTATTACTTATTGTTGAGTAAAGAACTTCTAAAAAAACTAAAAGTTTGAACCATTGGAATTTGAATCTCTGGTTGAGTAATATTATAAAACCGTTCTACCAATTTTGTGAAACCCCGCCACAGGCACATAATTTCAGGAAGTGAACAGCCTTGTGTCAGTCCTCAGTCACACCTCTGTCTCACGTGACTAAGCATGTGATAGACTGCCATTATAGACGGACCGCAAGTTGCAGTCGGAACCGACTGCTCTAGAGCGGTCGCGTTGAAGTCGTACACGACTGCAAAACTTTTGTTGTTCGACCGCACGGCGAAACTCGACCGCATAGCGACTGCCCCGACCGCTCTAGAACTGCTCGAGCGGTACGTGTATTGCGGATATGAATTTAGTATGGAAACTGCAGATCGCCGTGCGGTAACCGCATCTTGCTGTCGGTCTCGACTGTAAGATGCGGTCCGTCGTCCGTCGTCGTCTATGGGCCACGCCACAACTCTGCCTTGCGGCGTCACATCGTATAAATCTACGACGCCGCAGAACGCATCGTGAAAATTTCCGATGTAAAGGGTGTTATGCTAAGTATATTAAATTTTTACGTTACGATATCGCATCTCATTTGTGTGCGATGTTGTTTTTGCGTTACGATGCCGTAACGTAATGTAGTGGTCTGTCCCTATGGCCGGCCATAGTTTGGGTTTTGCAAACAGCCTTCCCCCGTCTCAGTCAATGACGGTACTCACTGGTAGAGGTTCTGTCCGACGTGTCCTCTCATGTGTTTGACCAGGTCGTTGCTCTGTGTGAAGGCGCGGTCGCAGTGGCTACACTGGTACGGCTTCTCGCCGGTGTGGATGCGGTAGTGCCGCTTCAGGTGGTCCTTGCTTGTGAAGCTGAAAGTATAATATGTGAAGATCTTTCTATAGCTAGTCAAAAAAGAGTAGACACCGAATACAAATTTTAAATTAAGTACATAAAATATTAAAAAACTTTATTAAACCAAATATAAAATGTGCCAGAATGATAATATTTGAAGTGTACAAACGTTGTGAGTGGAAATACGGGGCGAAAACACCCACCATTCGATACTGATTAGTGATTAGTGATTACTGTTAGAAAATTTAGTTCAGCGTCTACTCTTTTTTGACAGACTATGAAGTATGACGCTACGATGATAAGTTTTCTACGTGACGTTAAGGGCTCCATTCCACCGCGGCGCACGGAGAGACTAAGCACGTGCGTCAAGCTTCGCTTTGTAAGAAAATATATGTGACTGTGTCCACTGCAACCCACGGACACGCTACGCACGAATTGTGTCGAGTCAAAGAAATAAACCGTGCACGTCCACACGTGCGCGTGGCCGTGCACAGCGTGCGCCGCGGTGGGTTGGCGGCTTTATCGTTACGTCACGCAAAGTTTTTCCTTTCCCTTGCCGGAACAAGGTAATAAGTCCTTATAAGAATAAGATGACATTGCAACGCGTCGTCACGATATTGTTTGCGACATTTGCGTTGCGATGACGCGCGACAACACAATACAAGCCAGCAGCAGGATTCACGATTCCCGTTCGACACGGATTCGGAAACTTCACCGTGCGGTCATTGGTCAACGCCTGACGCGGCGAGCGTTTATTGGATGTCGCATGTCGCGCGATTCAGTTTCAGAATCCGAATACATTGTGACTCAGGGCCCAGGGGGGCTATTATGAGCTCTTATATCCAGCCAGTTTACAGGCCGTTGCATAGACACGGCTTGTAAACTGGCTGGAAACTGGCTGGATATAAGAGGTCGTTTTAATATTAGTAAAAATTAGCTGCACCCCGTGGTGTTACCCGCGGTTTACCACAGTAAAAAGTAGCCTATACTATGTTAATCCAGGGTATCAACTACATACCAAATTAAATAAAATCGCTTTAGCCATTTAGACGTGGAAGTAACAAACATACAAGCTCGCAAACTTTCGAGACTGTAGGTAATTATAACACATATTATGTAATTACCACACAGAATAGCATGGTATACTTGCCTCATATTACAATTGTCGCAGGCGAAGGGCCTGATGCCCAAGTGTATCAGCTTATGCTTCTTCAGTGAGTTGGGTTTAGTGAATGCGGAGTCGCATTCCGTGCACTTGTACGGATGGGCTCCGGTGTGAGTTGTCATGTGACCCACCATTTGACCTGCAATTATAAATAATTTGAGCCTTATTTCATTGGCGATTGGGGGTAAGATTGCACGGAGATCAAGTCTATAGTCAAATTATTATTAATTTAATTAATTATTAAATAATTCACTTTTAACATGTTTAAATAATTTCAAACGAATTCCAGGTTGTATAAGTTTCGTCGATAGTAAAAGCAGAGTAAATAGAACTAACGAGTAGGCCAACTCAGAAGAGATCTGATGCGTTACTAAGCATTGTGAAACATGTTGAAAGTGACACTTGCGCCCACACTCCCGTATATTCACCCGTTTGTTTGAAGTCGAGGTACTCCTTAAGTCTGTCTACTCTGGTATAAGTTTTAGAACGGCGCATTTAATTAAGCCTTCTACCGTGTCACAACGAACTAGTGTCATGACGCAAATGTGTAAATTTCTCTCTCAACATGCCTAAAAACTTATTATTGTTTGAATTGTTAGAAGAGATTAAAAGTTTGGATAATTATTTAACCTATTGCAAATTATTAAATTCATGACAAACCTTTGGTAGTAAAAGTTTTTGGGCATAGTTTGCAGGAGAATGGTTTAATACCACTATGTCGCTTCAGATGTTGCCGCAGGTTAGAACTGTTGTTGAAACCTTTCCCACACTCCGAGCACAAGTATGGTATTTCCCCAGTATGTATTCTTATGTGATCTTTCAAATTGCATATTTGAGAAAATGCTGCAAAAAAGTAGTTTTGAAAAATATTTACATTTCAAGTCTTTTCTATATTAACTATCTACATTATACGGTTTTCATATTACTATTCTACCCTTAGGGGGTAATACACAATGCACACAAAAATCTGATTAGAACATAATATATCTATCTATATAAACTTCAACAACTTTTGCTCAATATTTTTTCTAGTTTTTTTTAATTCTTTTGATTGTAAACACCAATAACTCTAAAAGGGATTAAAAAATTTCTACCCTTGGAGCAGTGGGGACAGATGTGTGGTTTGTCTCCATTATGTTTTCTCACGTGACTCTGAAACTGGTCATGACGGGAGTATGTCTTAGAACACTTTGGGCACTTGTAGGGCTGTATGTCAGAATGTAGTTTGATATGCCTCCTCAATATTGTCTTCCGTGTAAAACTTTTATCGCAGTGGTCGCATTTGAAAGGCTTAGCATCTTGCATGTAAACATTATGCGTCCTGAGATGAGATAAAAATGCCTTCTCCTTTGTAAATGATTCTGGACATTCGGAACATTTAAATTCTGCATTTTCTAGTTTTATGTTTGTTAGTAGATCATTCTGCAATACAGAGTCATAGTCTTCATTTTTACAGTGTGTCCTCAAATGTTTTTTGAACGAAGACTCTTTACTAAAACTCTTGCTACAGGTAGGGCATTTGTATTTACTACTTTTATGTGCGAGTACATGTTTAAGAAACTTTTTTTCTTGGGTGAATACTTTTTCACACACTTCGCAGACTAGCTGCTCTGGACCATTTTCCTTTTTTGGTATAACATCATCAAGTAAATCATATGAGTCGAAGTAGGTGTGACTCCAATCGTCTATGTCTGCGTCTTGCTCATTTTTAACAGGTGTTGCTGCTACCAATAGCTTCTTTAGTTCTGCCTCCACACTCACAGCTTGAGTACGAAAGGTGTAAACCAATTGAAGAATTTTAGCACATTCATCGCACAAGCACTGCGGTAACCCATCTTCTTTAGATATCTACAAGAGGCAAACATATAACAATGAAAGTGAATAAGAATAAAGCTCAAACCGTATCCATAATATGATTTGCTGTCAGGAATAAGAAAAAAGTATGGGGCAAGAAATGATTATTAGAGAAAAATATCAGACCCAACTTACACTAAGAGCAGTAGTCGCCTCGAGAATGTCGGCTAGTTTAAGTGTGCAGTTTTCTTCTATTTTAACTGGCGCAAACAAATCAATTAGGGACAAATTATTCCTCATACATGTTCTACAAGTTCTTGTTATATCCACCATCTTCTATATTTTGTCGTTACATGAACTAGTAATATAAAATGTAGTGTTTGTATTATTATTTTATTCACGAGAACTCAATAAAAGCGATTAGAATCGCAGAAAATGCTTACAAATTACAACTCAAAACATTGAAAATATGACATCTGTGATTTCAATATATGAATGTGTCAATGATGTCAAAAGGCGCTGCTGGTAAAGGAGAACTGTCAAACACAATATGTCAAAAGCGGCCAAGTGCGAGTTGGACTCGCCCATGGAGGGTTCCGCAGCAGCAATAAGGTTTATTTTAATGAAATTAAAATATTTTTGATTTATTTTTATATTTCAGTCGATTTAATGAAATTTAGATTAAGGTTTACTATTTATGACATATAAAAAAAACTACTGGCCTGATCTCGTTCAAACCAATTTTCGTTGGTAGTTTTTATAGTAATCTACATCATATATTTTTTTTTAGAATTATCATGCCTCTACTTTAGAAATTAGAGGGGGGGGGACACAAATTTTTTCACTTTGGAAGAGTCTCTCTCGCAAACTATTCAGGTTAGAAAAAAATGATATGAGAAACCTCAATATGATTTTTGGAGACCTATCCATAGATACCCCACACGCATAGGTTAGATGAAAAAAAAAATATTTTGTTTCAGTTGTACTTTACTATTTATGACGTATAAAAAAAACTACTGGCTAGATCTCGTTCAAACCAATTTTCGTTGGTAGTTTTTATAGTAATCTACATCATATATTTTTTTTAGAATTATCATGCCTCTACTTTAGAAATTAGAGGGGGGGGGACACACATTTTTCCACTTTGGAAGAGTCTCTCTCGCAAACTATTCAGGTTAGAAAAAAATGATATGAGAAACCTCAATATGATTTTTGGAGACCTATCCATAGATACCCCACACGCATAGGTTAGATGAAAAAAAATTTTTTTGTTTCAGTTGTACTTTACTATTTATGACGTATAAAAAAAACTACTGGCTAGATTTCGTTCAAACCAATTTTCGTTGGTAGTTTTTATAGTAATCTACATCATATATTTTTTTTTAGAATTATCATGCCTCTACTTTAGAAATTAGAGGGGGGGGACACACATTTTTCCACTTTGGAAGAGTCACTCTCGCAAACTATTCAGGTTAGAAAAAAATGATATGAGAAACCTCAATATGATTTTTGGAGACCTACCATAGATACCCCACACGCATAGGTTAGATGAAAAAAAATTTTTTTGTTTCAGTTGTACTTTACTATTTATGACGTATAAAAAAAACTACTGGCTAGATTTCGTTCAAACCAATTTTCGTTGGTAGTTTTTATAGTAATCTACATCATATATTTTTTTTTAGAATTATCATGCCTCTACTTTAGAAATTAGAGGGGGGGGACACACATTTTTCCACTTTGGAAGAGTCACTCTCGCAAACTATTCAGGTTAGAAAAAAATGATATGAGAAACCTCAATATGATTTTTGGAGACCTATCCATAGATACCCCACACGCATAGGTTAGATGAAAAAAAATATTTTTTGTTTCAGTTGTACTTTACTATTTATGACGTATAAAAAAAACTACTGGCTAGATTTCGTTCAAACCAATTTTCGTTGGTAGTTTATATAGTAATCTACATCATATATTTTTTTTTAGAATTATCATGCCTCTACTTTAGAAATTAGAGGGGGGGGACACACATTTTTCCACTTTGGAAGAGTCACTCTCGCAAACTATTCAGGTTAGAAAAAAATGATATGAGAAACCTCAATATGATTTTTGGAGACCTATCCATAGATACCCCACACGCATAGGTTAGATGAAAAAAAATATTTTTTGTTTCAGTTGTACCTATGGGGACCCCTAAAATTTTTAATATTTTTTCCATTTTTGCATCAAAATCTTAATGCGGTTTACAGACTACATCTGCTTACCAAGTTTCAATAGTATAGCTCTAATAGTTTCGGAGAAAAGTGGCTGTGACATACGGACGGACGGACAGACAGACAGACAGACAGACAGACATGACGAATCTATAAGGGTTCCTTTTTTGCCATTTTGGCTACGGAACCCTAAAAATGAAGTTTTTGTACGAGTTTTGCCGGGAATGTGAAAGAGTGATGTTATGATTTTGTATTATTTTCCTAAAATTGTGTTAAGTTGGGTTTTTAATGTGTAATATTGGTAGAATATTAACCATTAGATATTTGTTATCGTGCACAAGTGTAGGAAAGTGATGCATTATCCAGAAACGTGCGATTTTGTGTTCCCTCCAAAACTCCATTGAAAGTTTCAGTAAAGCGTCTACCACTTTACTGAAACTTTTTCTAGGATGTTTTTTGTTATATTTTTTATGGAAAGGTTAAAATATATTCATTTATTTAAATGATGCTATAGGTCTAGCCCGCCCGTCTACCAGAATCTGATGGCAAATTTTGACAGCAGATTTTCAAAAAATATCCTTGATCATTGGATGAATTTTGTATGTTTAACACACAGAATCAGCCGCTAAAGGAAAAAAAGGGATCAAAATGTTTTGCCCGGTATTGCTAGAGTCCATTCACTTATACACTTTTTGCCATCAGATTCTGGTAGACCTTAGATACCAGGTGCGGACCGAAGGGGGGGGGTCACATGGGACATGACCCCCCCAAAATTTAAGGTCAAATTGAAAATCTCAAAATCTTGCCAAATAATAAAAGGAAAAAAAAATTAGTATGGTGAGTGACCACCCCCCAAAATTTTTAGTATAATGAGTGACCCCCCCAAAATTTCAGGCTGCGACCGCGCCTGTTAGATACTACGCATTTTGATCTGTTTTAAATATAAATTTTTTTCAAAAGTAATCTATGGAACTCAAATAAATCTATTTTTTCTTAAAAGTGCTTTTATTTTGATGAATAATAAATGATTTATTATTATTTATTTTTACTTTTCTCGCCACATTCATATTATAGAGCCTTGTCGACTCGAACTATACACGCATATCGTCCAAATAGTATCGGCTTTAGCGCGAAGCACTACGCAGTACGCATATGCGGCCGCGGCATTAGGCTGTTACTAATCAAAGTGAACACGGGCCTTAAGATTTGTCTTTGTCTGTGGCTGCTATGTCAACTGTCACCATCAATACTGTCACTTAAAAATTGTCATCTTTCGGTTTTATATCTGTGGTTTTTTTATGGTGGTTTTATGTTGACAGCTGTTCACAGTTTATCTATTTTTAGACCAACATTATTTTCCTCGTATTCTCTTGACTCTTCAATAAAATAGGAAAATAATATGGACGACATTATATTTATTGGAGATTGGGTGAAAGATAGAGTTTTGGGATCGGGCAGTTTTGGCACAGTGGTACTTTGGCGGCATAAAAATAATGAACAGAAACTTGCGATCAAAACTTGTAAATGGGGCGATGAGCTCACAGCTAAACACAGAGAGCGATGGACAAAGGAAGTGGAAATGTTGCAGCAGTGCAGGCACCCCAACATCGTCAGTACAAAGGAATTGCCTCCAGAGTTCGTCGCTGGTCTAGTGCGAGCGAATCCGTCGAAACTTCCTATTCTCTGCATGGAGTACTGTAGCGGTGGGGATCTCCGGCAAGTGCTCAACAAACCCGAATCATGCGGAGGACTGAAGGAACCCCAGGTTCGTAAAATACTCGGTGATATCGGTAGCGCAATGAGCTTTCTGCACAAAAACAAAATTACCCACCGCGATTTAAAACCTGAGAATATCGTCCTTCACAAACCGGAAGGCCCGGATGAGAAGAGTGGCAGAGTTACCTACAAAATCATAGACCTTGGATACGCTAAAGAGTTGGACTCTCACTCTATTTGTGCTAGTTTTGTTGGTACCCTGCAATATTTGGCACCTGAGCTATTTTACAGTGAGTCCTACAGTAATTCAGTGGATTTCTGGTCATTTGGTCTTCTAGCTTTTGAAATAATCTGTGGTGTGAGACCCTTTTTGCCATTTAAGGCACCAGTTGAGTGGATGCCATTAGTGAAAAAGAAAACTCATGATCATATTTGCATCTATGAAACATTTCATGGAGATATTGAGTACTCAAATTGCTTATTTCCTGAGAATCATATATCGACACCCATAAAGGAGCATTTAGAGGAATGGTTAAAAATTGCTTTGGAGTGGGAGCCGAGACTGCGAGGAAGAATGTCTGGAACTAAGTCAAGTACAAGCAAAGTCACATTTAATATACCTTCAGAGGAGAAAGCCGTACCCAACAATATTGTCATGTTTGATCAATTAGAAAAAATTTTAACCACTAAAATTATCAAGATTTTTAGTGTCTCAACTGTATCACAACTGGCATATCAAATATCGGACTCGATGACTGTAGCAACTATAAAGTCATGGATAGCCAAAGACATTAACATTGATGTCACTGATCAAATTATAGTCAGCCGTACATATCTCAATGTACCGGACGAAGATGCTGTTGAAAAATACTGGCATGAAGATAATAATGTTATGCTGTACTTATATAGCAAGGATAGATTTATCAGAGAGAATTCTATACCTATAGTGCCAAAAGCAGTGCAGCGTTGTCTGGAGCATCATAAGGCATTATATAATTTCAAGAACAGTCAAAACTTATACAGGAATGCATTGTACTTTGTCATGGCTCAAATGGAAAACTATGATAGCCTTATAAATGGGATCTTTGCTAGATCTGAATCATTAAAAAATGAAAGTAAACAATTGCTCATGAAATTCAATTCTGTGGACAAAAGCTTGGGAAAGCTACTTGCTAAAATTGAGACCATTTCAAAAATGATCAATTTAGGCAAGAACCATATTGAGAACTTGAAAGCGAACAGTGTTGGTACCAACTTTTTGGGAGGATTCTCCAAAATATTTAAAATGTATGATGACATGATTGATAAAACAAAAAAACTTGAAAGTGCTTGGGGTCAGCTGTCTACCAGACTGCAGTCAGCTGCGAGAAGGAGCAATGAATCAGTTTCCGGAGACTTAAGTAAATTTGTTGCAAAATATAATTACCAAGCTATATTTACAACAGCCTATAAAACATATTTGTCGCACAAGAAAAGTGATTTCTACAATGACAACAAGGAAAAAGAGAAGCAGTGTCCAGAAATCGTCAAAGTGTGCTACGACTGTCTTAAGTTGAGGGACAGAGTGTTGCAGGAATTACAGGCTCAGGTCTTTGTACTGAAGCTTAAGGATTTGAGCATTGAATTTTCCAAGATATCAGACATTATTACCAATGCCAATAACACCACTGACAAATTGGGACAAGATTTTACGACCCTATCTGACGAGTTTTCAACTTGCATCTGGTCAACAATTAGTATTGTAGTAACCGATGCTGAAAATATGTCTGAGCTTCCATACAGTGTTGTGAATTTCCAGAAGAAAGAATTCAAGTTAGATAAAACACCAAAAAGTTTATATGATTCAGTCCAAAGTAATTTTAGCGATGGAATGTTGTCTTCCCTGGTCACAGAAAGTTTAAATCTACGCCAGACTCATGTTAATCTTTGTGATAAGTTAAATGCCCAAAAGGAATTGTTAAAAAAGTCGGTGTATGATTTTAGCTTTCTGAAAAATGATTCTTGATTTGAGGCTCTCTTTAGGCAAGAAGAAAATGTCTATTTATGTATCAATGTTATCAACTGTTAATGCTGCTGTAGTAATGTTTGGACTGTTAAACTGTTTTAAAAATTATTTCCTTTTTTAGTTTTTTTTTTACAAAGTTAAAGCAGGTTAAAGTAAGTTAAAAGCTGCTTATCCATTTGAGGAAGACTCAGGGCGAGGCAGCCGATCGACCCGAGGCCGCACCAGTGGAGACGCTGCCTCAACCTGTGGCACGCCGCGGCCCACGCCATGCCAAGCAACCAAGCCTCGGCGTGCTTCAAGTCGAGGCTGCCCCAATGGATATGCAGCTTAATAATATAATTTTTTATTGCATTTAATGTTAAAAATGAAATGTTTGCTACTTTTTAGGGTTCCGTAGCCAAAATGGCAAAAAAGGAACCCTTATAGATTCGTCATGTCTGTCTGTCTGTCTGTCTGTCTGTCTGTCTGTCTGTCTGTCCGTCCGTCCGTCCGTATGTCACAGCCACTTTTCTCCGAAACTATTAGAGCTATACTATTGAAACTTGGTAAGTAGATGTTGTCTGTGAACCGGATTAAGATTTTGATGGAAAAATGGAAAAATTATTAAAAATTTTAGGGGTCCCCATAGGTACAACTAAAACAAAAAAAAAATTTTTCATATTGAGGTTTCTCATATCATTTTTTTCTAACCTGAATAGTTTGCGAGAGAGACTCTTCCAAAGTGGTAAAATGTGTGTCCCCCCCCCCCCTCTAATTTCTAAAGTAGGGGCATGATAATTCTAAAAAAAATATATGACGTAGATTACTATAAAAACTACCAACGAAAATTGGTTTGAACGGGATCTAGCCAGTAGTTTTTTTTATACGTCATAAATGGTAAGTTCCTTAATCTAAATTTCATTAAATCGACTGAAATATAAAAATAAATCAAAAACCTTTTAATTTCATAAAAATAAACCTTATTGCTGCTGCGGAACCCTTCATGGGCGAGTCCAACTCGCACTTGGCCGCTTTTTATTAAATTTAATATAAGGTGCCTTATGAGTTATGAATTATGATTTAGTATAGCAATAAATATATAATGTTAGATATTAACACCTAATATTATATTTATGTACAGTAGCTTATTCTAGTCACGGATATAATATTATTTGTTACCATAATATTCCAAAATTATATTCATATTTTAACAAGTAAAATAAATAAATGAAATACAGTACATATTCCTTTGTTCTTATTTAATTACTCATTTGTATAACAAAGTATAACCACGTATAACACTCATGCTGCGTCTGTTAATTTAAATGTACGTGTCAGGAATGCAAGATCCAGTGAACTGTTCAAGCCATTCTTGGAATTGGTCTATAACTTCTTGTAATCTCGTGAGATCAGCTGGAGTGGCCAGGCACTCTGACGGCACGAATCTAGGGTCAGGAATACCGCTGGCGTGCAGCCATATAGCAAATATGGCGTCGTTTATATTGGCCACAGATCGTCTGCAGATCCTGGCCGATGTTAGGCAAACGTTAACCAGCGCCTTCATAGTACCCGACGTGACGTATTTCGGCCGTTCTTTCCGCGCGGCCATAAAATAATCTCGCAAAAGTATTTCAGCCTCCGTATCAATGACCACTTTAATTCCAGCAACGGTGTCCAAATAAAACGCAACGCTTCTCAAAATATCTTCATCCTGAAACATTTGTACGGGCTCAATGGCCTGCTGGAGAATGAAAGCCGAGAGCTCATCGTCGTGTTCACCGAAGTCACCCCGGCAAATATTCTGGAAGACGCTGTTTACGTTGTGTATCCTCATTTTCTTGAGGTCTATGCCTTGGGCCCACACTGCGCACCTTAGCTTTACGGTACTTATTATGTCATGTGATACCTCTCCCGTTTCTATTGCCGTTATTACGGAATGGACGACCTTTTGGCTCAAGGCTTGCAGCGGTAATGGTATGACGCAAACGCCAGAAGATGCAGCTAGCAAAGCCGTGGTCGCTGAGGTGCTGGACGTCCCTAGAACGATGTGCCTATCGGCCAATTTTGCAGCGTGCATCATCAACTTTCCCACATATCCGGTGTCGTGGCCTGAAGCTAGGAAGTGTATTATAGGAGAAGAATTTACTCTAAAAGCTTTGACGCTAGCTACACTCATAAGTAGGTTTATTTTTACATTCATAAAAGAATTAAGAGGGTAAATATTTGACCCTATGCTGATAGCTAGGCTGTTGATGAATTTCCAAGGGATACCCTCGCATTTGGAGTATAATTCTTCTATATCTGGGCAAACGGGAGATGTTAATGGAAGTGGTAAATCAACAATTTCTTCGACGGACCATACAGAAGTAGTTTTTTTCAAAACGACTACATGAATATTGTACATGGCCCCTAATTTTAATTCATGAATCAGATCGTCTAGGATTATAAACTTTTTACAAAATCCGTTATCTTGATTTACTTGAAACAAGGCAGTGGCTTGGTCGCAATATTTTCTCAGTCCCTTGTTTTCGTACAAAGTACTTCTGCACACGAAACATTTTGGCGGTGTTTTTGTTACATGATGCAAAATTATTTCGTTGCCTTCGCATTCCTCGGGACACGACCAAACTGTGTAATAAAGGTAATCGCTCGGTTTTGAAACATCTATAAGAAGACCAGTACACGCAACGATACTGTTGTATGTTGCCACTTTGTTATTTAGTAAAAATGCCGGCATACATCTTAATCTTATTTTTATGATAGCTTGCGAAAATCCAACAAGATTACATAAAGCGCTGTTATCTATGCACGACTTGAGACATGCGTAGAATATTTCTGTGCAATATTTTTGCCATATCAACGGCTCTCGCAATAAAAAATCTCCTAATTCTGGGGAAAAATCTATTATGTCCAAGACGTCAAGGCGTAGTAAGTATTGTACAGGTGGAAACTTACGTAATAACGTATCTTCATTATATTTTTCAAAGAATTCAACACAAATCTTTTGCATATCATGTATAAATCCCCTTTGGTCAAAATATAGCAATATCTTTAGTTGTGTATTCATATTTTGCATTTAAAATAATAGCAGTAGGTACTTATAACGAAATTAATTTACGCTTTTTCAAGTTTGAATTTGGTTTGAATTTTTACTTGTTTTTCATTCACTTTTGAGTTTTGCGCCAAAATACCATAAAGATTTTTTTTTTTTATATAATTCGTCCGTCGGGACAGGCAAAGGGAGCGTTGCCCATACAGCCAATACCATAAAGATAATATAGGTACCTATTATACATACATTCGCACTTTTTTTTTTGTAATCAATAATATAGGTACCTATTATACATACATTCGCACTTTTTTTTTTGTAATCAATAATTATTATGTCAAGGTCTTACCTTGATCTTACCCAAGCATTTCAAGCTAATACTCTATTAGATTTTTTAATTAAATTTTATTATCCACAATCTACATAACTAGGGTGACGCCGCGTTAAGGTGACGCCTTGTTAATTTGGCTGTAGCGATGTCCATTTTTCTCAGCAATGACTTAAGCTAACAAATTAAAGTTCACTGTCAGTATTCATCATGTCTTTGTCTTTGAATTAACCATAGCATAACACGATTGGTCAACTTTTATAACACAGAATAATCAATCAAAAAGACCTCTGTAAAAAAAGGGATTCCTATTTTGCCAACAGAGGAGAGTGTTAAAGGTAAGCTTCCAAAATTTGTACATAAATTGGTTCTAGCATATACTTTAATTTGCCCATAGCGTATATGAAATGTATTTATGGTTTTTAAATTACGCGACAAAAACCATTTTGTCGCTACGCCTTTTCCATTTTATGCTGTTCCATTGCTTGTTTTCTATGAGAGGCCGGGCCAGCCTCGCATAGAAAACAAGCAATCTAAAACACATCCAACACGGCATGGCGTCACCAAACCGTGTTGGATATTATGTTTTAGATTGCTTGTTAGAAAACAAGAAATGGAAAGGGCGTAACTCGAAAGCGACAAAATGGTGTTTGTTGCATTATTTATAAAAAGTAAAAAGTAAATTAATTAAAAAATCAAAAAACCCGACTGCAAAAAATTTTAACTAAAAAGACCGAAACAAGACCTAATTCTGCCGGAAGCTTCAAGCCATGTTTAAATTGATACGACCATTGCTTACGAGATTCATGTCAAGATGAATAGAAGGCTACATTGAAAGATATAGAAAAAAATGGACTACAAAATGCAGTCGGAGGCATGTCGCACCAATTTAAACCTTTTAATAAAATCATAAAATATGCCTCCGACTGCATTTTGTAGTCCATTTTTTTCTATATCTTTCAATGTAGCCTTCTATTCATCTTGACATGAATCTCGTAAGCAATGGTCGTATCAATTTAAACATGGCTTGAAGCTTCCGGCAGAATTAGGTCTTGTTTCGGTCTTTTTAGTTAAAATTTTTGCAGTCGGGTTTTTTGATTTTTTAATTAATTTACTTTATTTATGTCTTTTTAGTTAAGAAAGATTACGTAACCGGATTAATTCTTTAAATGAGTTTATGTCATGTGGTTGCATCTGGATCCTATGCTAACTTCATTCTATCTTTCATTTTATCAAGGCGTATTTTACGTGAAATAGGAGATTCTGTCTTCTCTTTTGCAGCCTTAGCTCGTTTAGTCTTGCGGGATAAAGCCATGTTAGTTAGCCAAAAAAAGTAAAAAAAAATTGGAATTCACAACACAAACAAATTAACAACAAATACAATCAATTGAATTTTTAAGACAAATCTCAGCTCACCTTAACTTAATTAATCCTATTAGCTTTGGTAATCAGTACCAAACTACAATAATATAATATATTATAACGCCCCTTAGGGTAGTTACTACTTACTACTTTCAATTTTCAAAAGTTAATTCAAAACTAAACCATAGAGATAAAGATAAATGATATTAGAGAAGTATTTTTACGAGTTACGAATTAAAGTTTCAAGTTTCAACTTACATTACAACTAATGTTTCGAACGAAATGGTAAATTTATTTATTTCTTTAATCTTTAATTGTTTATAATATATTTTATTTTTTATACACTATTATATTTCAATTTTACATTTTTCATTAACAGTAATTTAGCACGGACAATTAGTTGTTACATCAAAAAACTAAGGCTCGACCGAGATCTCGGTCTCGGTCTCGGTCTCGGCATTCTCGGCTACAAATCCAACCGAGAAACTTGTCTCGGTTCTCGGCTAATTATAGCCGAGATTCTCGGTCATGACCGAGATTGTAACATTGTTCGGATCGGCATTCAAATTTTACCGCGCGTGGCAACGCGCCGCAGCGCGTAGTCGATTGGTGTAAGTGCGTGAGAGAGCTGAATTGTGATTGGTTGAAGTCCCGGCTGGCGAACTGCGGCCGGCCGCTTTCGCCCCATTCGAGCAGTATTTGTAATTGTTTATGTTTACAATAGTAATGAGTGGAAGTTTGTTTTAACACAGTAAATTAAAATAAGTTCTTTTAAGTGTTGTGTTGCTACTTGCTGTGATTACTTGTTGTTGATGTGATGTAGGATCAGATTCTCGTGAGACGACATGGGCATCTTCAACTAACTCGTCAAACATGGCTGCAACAAGTCAATCCAACTTATGGGCAGCTCATGATTCGATAGAGTTGGAAGACGAGCCAATGACCAATGACGAATACAGTTCAAGCTCTGTGATCGAAATAGCGCTAGAAAGCTTTCTTAGAGAGCCAAGACTGCAAAGAAATGCTAATATTTTTGAGTATTGGTTTTCGTCGCCTTATAAGGTGCTTAAGCCCGCAGCAAATAAGTTTTTATCTGCACCGCCTACTAGCGTAGCAAGTGAACAACTTTTTAGCAAAGCTGGACAATTGTATGACGAGAGACGACATTCTTTGAAGGGCGAAAATGCCGAAAAATTGCTTTTTTTATGTTATAATATAATGTTATTTAACTTTGATTATTAAAACAATTAATTTTGTTAAACAATTAGTAGTGTATTAAAAAGCAAACAGTATAAAAAAAAATTTCACGCTTTTTCTATTCTCGTTCTCGGCTCTCGGTCTCGGCCGAGATATTATTTTATTCTCGGTCTCGGTCTCGGTCTCGGCCGAGAACGAAAAACCCATCTCGGTCGAGCCTTACAAAAAACGTAAAGACTTTATACAAACGTGTACAGACAAGCGATAGCGCGATCTAAAGAAAGCACAGCGAAATCTATTGACGGAAGTTCGAACTTAATGTCGCTTTAAATACAAATCTATACATAATATAAATGCGAAAGTATATCTGTCTGTCTGTCAGTCTGTCTGTCTGTGTCTGTCTGTCTGTCTGTCTCGCTTTCACGCCAAAACTACTGAACCGATTGTTATGTAATTCTGTACACAGATAGTCTAAAGCCTGAGAAAGGACATAGGCTACTTTTTAACTGGAAAAAGGAGTTGTAAGGGGGTAAAATGCGTAGGTAAATTTGTTCAAATTAAGTTGGAGCCGTGTGTCTTCTACACCGCACCATCGCTTACCTAAACGTGTTTCTATAAGAGGTGGTCAGGATGGAGGAATCTTTTCCGATTAATTTGAAGAATGTTTGAAATCTTAAGAAGTCAATGTTCGACTTCGAACTCTTCGAAGTTCGACCCCACTCCCCAATTATTAACCCCCTACGCAAAAATAATAAGTAAGAAGAGTTTGTGTCTGTCTGTCTGTAAACATTGAAGTTTGAAGTAAGCGTACCGCGGAAGCACCTCTGTCGTGCAAATTTTGCAATTTGCAGTAATGTAGCCAATGTTCTTATTTTTATAGATTGTATATTTTATCCATGCAGGCGGGTTTTTACCTGCACAGCTGATTGTCTAGGTAGACTCCCGCACGCGCACCCCCGCCTTGGTGACGCCCACACCATCGTAATATTTTAATTTCGCCATAATTTCAAAACCAAACATCCAATTTTAATCATTTAAAGACCAAATATTATCTACATAAACTGTACTTAGTAATGGAATAATTTATTTTGATAAGGATTAAAAGAATGAGTAAATTAAACACGTTTAAATATAGTCCAAAAAATTTCAAGATTTTTAAATAAAATAATGGTTATTGTGCCTCACTCGACATAGATAGGTATAGTGTGTCGCGGACTTTTTTGTAGATATTTACAAGTTCTATAATTACTTAGAACATATTATGGTTCTATATTTTATAGTTTAGGCAGCGTACGTAAAATAAGTAACTTTTCTGGTTGATTTTTTACACCTTGCGTCCGAAGAACCCAAATATTTTACGGAACCCTATTTTTCTCCAAAATAAAATTCAGCCTATGTTCAGCAAAAATAATGTAGAATTCCAATGGTGAAAGAATTTTTCAAATCGGTCCAGTAGTTTCCGAGCCAAACAAACAAAAAATCAAATCTTTCCTCTTTGCACTATTAGTGTAGATTTATCGTTCGATTTAATAATAAAACTGCAAGTTATATACATATTTAGAATCAGTGTTTTAAATCCTTTATTTTGATACCCCACTCGATATGCTTGGTAAATTTCTATTTTTTTTTACCTCACAATATGGCGTCAAACGTCCACCATTTTGGTTTATTCTTCATGTCACCTATCTAAGAACACTTGGGCCATTAAGACAAATCTAACGATACCTCAAATATGAAAATCCGCTTAGCGGTTCTGAAGATACGAGGTAATAAAGAATATTACAAACATACAAGATACGCGCCAAACACATAACCCTCCTGGCAGTCGGGTAAAAACCATAAATTTAAAATTTCTTAAAAGCTATGTACAAATTAAAATATATGCTTGAGCCTTGAACCAATCTATGTACAAATTTTGGCAAAATTAGAATCCCTTAATTATTATTACCAAATCGGTCGAGTTAACTGCGTACCTGGCGGTCATACTATAATATACAGGGTGCAATTAAACCTTCCTGCCAAATTTTTTCCAGGGCTTATGTATCATTAGGAGTCCAATTATCCAAAAAAAATTGGGTGTTATTTAAACTTTTTTTATGATAACTTTCGGAAGCTATTTCTCAACATTTTAGTACTGAGTGATTTAAAAAAGAAAAAATCAATATAATATCAGGTAGTTTTGCCGGGAATGTGAAAGAGTGATGTTGTGTTTTTGTATTATTTTCCTAAAATTGTGTTTACTGGGTTTTTAATGTGAATATTGGTAGAATATTATTTATTAACCATTAGATATTCGTTATCGTGCACAATTATCCAGAAACGCGCTATTTTGTGTTCCCTCTAAAACTCCATCAAAAGTTTCAGTAAAGCGTCTACCACTTTATTGAATCGACCGACTTGGTGTTACAAACAGCCTCACCTGACACCTCACATTGCATTACTACATTTTTTTTTAATTTCAAATTAAATTGAAATATTTGCTTGTAAACCACAAAATATTATTAAAATAATAATAATATACAAAAATACAAGATACTAATTAAAAACGCATTAGCGTGATGAGTTAAAACACTCGCGGACGATTTTTCTGTAAATGCCACTCGTAGGTTTTTCTTATAAATGTTAAAAAACAGATCCCAGAATGCGACGTTTCTTTGGAATGGTCGCGAGATGACGGTCAAGTCGGTGTCGATCTGCAGACACGGCACGGTGTCGACGGTCAGCGGCGGCCATGACACCGGCAGCAGATCCGTGCGGACAGGCGTTGGATTCCTGGAATGACGATTGACGAATGACGAACATGATAAAATGTAGAATTTGGAGTCTACACTTTTAAGTTCTATGGTTCTAACATAGTACATAATACCATATAATCATTATAATTGTAGTCTATACGTTTTTAGTTTGTTAATAGTAAGTACCTATTTATATTGGCTGTATTTTTATTTGTTCCAAATACATAAATAAATCTTAATATTGATCAGTGATCATCATTAGCAATTGTAGCAACATTTGAGAATGTCAATGATATTTTAAATTAATTAACCTTACCCATATTTTATAAAGTTCGTCCACAATTTCGTGAAAACTTTCATTACTCCTAATTCCTCATCTGTGGCCTTATCTGATTCCTTGCCAAAATAAAACATAAACAATAATTCATCAGTATGAGATGCCCCTCTTTCTGTCACGTTGTACAGTATTTTGCGATTTTCTATCGATCTTTTACTGTTATAGCTGAACAGGTATTGGAATACTGTTGTATTCCTGCGTCTGCTATATTTTACCAGCCCTCGCTGCATAGGATGGACGAAATCGTAGTCGGAGAGGAATCCTATTATAGCGTTTGTGTTCTGCTCAACGTTGTTAGCATCGTCGTAGTAGAAGCGTCGAACTCTTTCGTAGGCCTTGTCATTTTCTTCAAAATCAAACTTTAAGTTCAACTCGTACTGCAATATATCCGATTTACTCATCAGGGCCTTGTATGAATCACCATAGACGCAAAAGACGCATTCACGACTTGTGAAACCACCGAGAATGTTCATGTCGTGAACATTATTAGCTTCAGACGTCTCAGGGTGCTCGCTTATATAACGGAAAACACCCTCAAACTTCTTTTCTATACATACCTTCCAATCCATAGATTTTGATATGTTTACAATAAACTCTGGGTTAATTTTAGCCAAAAATGTCATCGACTTATAAAAATCTGTAGTTTTGAAGCCTAATTTATCAGAAATTTCCAGGATGGCAGTATTATTAGGAGGAACAATAAATCGAGGATGTGTGGCAGTTCCACTTTGCAGTATAGCTTGCTGGAAAAGTCTAGGCTGTTTGGTTCTCAGATGTGCATCTACGCACATGCTGCCCGAACTGTGACCACCTAACGTAATTTTCTGAGGATCTCCTCCAAAAGCACGAATATTATCCCTCACCCATTTAATCGCTGTGTACTGGTCTTTCAACGCTTGATTTCCAGGTATTTCAGGATGGTCGGTGCAGAAAAATCCGTAGGGACCGAGTCTGTAGTTTAAAGTTACCATAATGATTCCGTGTTGAACAAGGTATTTGGGTCCATACAAAGATTTTCTTTTATGTCCGTGTTTGTTGTCTCCTCCGAATATATAGATGAAAACTGCTTTATTATCGTTATCTGTATTGGGAACGTATACATTAATGCGTAAGCACTCAATGGATCCATCATAAATACCTTCGTGTTCTATAAATTGGGGACATATTATTGAATCATCGTTAGCTTTGAATACCTTGATGAATTTTGGGTAAGGTAGAGAAGCCTGTACAAAAAACAATAAAATATTAGTGATATTATGTTAATTTAATGAGATCTTAATTAATAATACTGCATATACTAAATACTTATAGGAACTACCACTTACCCCAAAGGGATTGCTGGCGTTGACTCTGGCGTACGGTATGCCCAGGAACATGACATAGTCCCCGTCGTCGGCCGGCACACCCTGTATGCTACCCACTTCCGTGTGGACCAGCAGCCTCAGCTCCGCGTGGCTTATGATCACTAGCAATATGGCCGCACACCTAAACATTTTGCTTAACTGAACGATGAAAATTATACTTACGATACTAACGACATTATGAAAACACGTGCCATAAAATGTGTTACCTATTATAATTAATGGTAAACTTTATAGTTTTAACATGAAATATTTTTTTATGATCTAAAATAATAATTAAAAATATATTTATGTGCTAAACCGCTTAACAAAGAATGAGTGAATAGATTAGGTGGGAAAAGTTTTTTACCACTTGACTAGATTATTGCCACAGTTTACCCCTCAGCTTTTCATTTATCTTTTAATCCTTATTTGGATCATAGTTCATGGAAAAAATAGTTTGTTATAAAACATTATTTTTATAATAAAAGGTCTTACTCTGTTTCATAACGTTACTATCGCAAAGTAATTTTCATTTGTTAAATAAAATGTTAACCTCTTGGGCCACAATGTTGGTGATCATAAGCCACGTGGAGCTGAGGCTGCTGGTCCACACGGAAGTGGGCAGCATACAGGGTGTGCCGGCCGACGACGGGGACTATGTCATGTTCCTGGGCATACCGTACGCCAGAGTCAACGCCAGCAATCCCTTTGGGGTAAGTCCATACTACCCTAAAGGGCTCCAAACTTCAAACGTTCAGACACGATTCATGAATTTTTCATGGATTTGTTGAACATTAAAAAACCATATTTTGTTTCTTAAAGCAAATCCTAAATTCACTGTTAATTCCACTATTAGGTCTTTCTAGTTTCAATTATTATAGCACGATCAAAATTGAAGTTCCTAATTAATATAAGACCGATTTTTTTCAGGCATCTATCCCCCATGAAAAAATTCGATAAACTTTTTGAAGCATTCAATGATTCAGCAATATGTCCACAGATGCAACGACTTTACTCTAAAACCGACCTGCTCTATGGTGGGAGCTTAAACTGTTTGAAACTAAATGTATATGTGCCTAACTCGGAAACAATGGACAAAGCAGTTTACCTTTATATGTTTGGGGGCAGGTTTGTTCATGGTCATAGTCGAAAGAGCTCATATGGGCCCAAATATCTTGTCCGTCACGATATAATAGTATACTATTAATTATAGACTTGGTCCCTACGGTTTCATGTGTATGGACATTCCTGAAATACCCGGCAATCAAGGACTGTGGGACCAGTACAAGGCCATTAAATGGGTGAAAGTAAATATTCGAGCATTTGGGGGAAACCCCCAAAAAATTACTATCGGTGGTCACAGCTCGGGTGCTTTAGTAGTTGACATGCACCTGTTGACGAAGCAGCCCAGACTGTTTCAACAAGCTATACTTCAAAGTGGAACTGCCACAAATCCTGGTTTTGTTGTTCCCTCTAATACAAAGGCACTCATTAGTATTGCTGAAAAACTCGGATTTATAACAAACGATACATATACTGCTCTATCATTCTTAGCTAAAGCAGATCCCGAAATTATTATCAAAGCAACTACAGATGAATATGATTGGAAGCCTTGTATTGAAAAAAAATTTGAAGGAGTCGCACCTTATGTCGTCGAAAATCCAGAATTTTCAGGAGAAACTAACGATGGAGTCAATATACTCGGTGGATTTACATTCAAAGAATGCATTTATAGCTTGTATAACCCATCTCCAACATAATATAACAAATTAATGAGTGAGCCGGATGTAATTCTAAGTGGCATTAATCGAAAGTTTTAGTTTTTTTACAATGTATTTCATTCCAGATACACCAAACAGCAACGATCAACGTAAAATCGACCAAATGACTACGTTGTGGACCAACTTCATTAAATACGGGTAAATACTGAAGTAAAATAAAATCTATGTAGCGCTCATCTCGGGCCTTAGCTCAAAGCAAAATATCGAATCGGATTACTTCACAAAGGGACCGGCGCGCGGCGTGGCGTAGCATGTGAGACTTTACGACTATCTTTGAGCTGTAGGCCTACCACAACCTCTTAAAGCAGTATTATTTTAATATTACTTCATGATTTCGTACCATCACCTCTTAAAAGTAAGATATTTAAGCATATTATAAGCTTGTTTCATCAAGAAGTTTTGTGACGTCATCTCAATTTCCTTAGGCAGTGTCAGGTAACAGGTTGACATCACAAGAAGACTGTCAAAACCACTTGTCGCAGTTTTTTCATCAGAAGCCCCCCAAATTTTTTATAGCAATGCAAATGGGATCATGTCCCTACCAACAAGATGGCCAAAAGCTATCGAACGAAATGGCACTTATATACTTTAGTAAATTGTAAATAAAGTTTATAAAAAAACCTTTTGAGTTTTTATATAAAATGCAAAAAAACTTTTTTCCCAACCTAATATTATTGTTTTTTTTTTCAAAATCAAGAATAACGTGAAGCCAACACATATATTATAATTATTAAGTCTAATAGGTCTACCAGAATCTGATGACAAAAAGTGAGAAAGTAAATACTAGCAATACCGGGGTATATAATTGGAAATCTATTGTACATATTAACATAATATTTGACGTCATACGACTTTATTGAAGTACTTATTGTTTATTTGATTTTAATAGCTTTTAAGTGTGTGATTTTTCTTCTGTTATCGTGTTATTAGTGGTATATAATATTAAAGCAGCAAAGGCTTAGATTTTTGTATAATACATTTGAATACCAATTTATTTGATAAATATGTTAATAAGCTTAGATCCGACATGTAGTTAACATATTGATAAAATGTTAGACATTTCGCGTAGCGTTTTCTAGTGAGGAGGTCAAATTGTATAAGTAGAAATAAGTTTTTCAAAGAAGCCACTAAAATGTTTACGTGTGCGGCCATATTGCTGCTGGTCATAAGCCACGTGGAGCTGAGGCTGCTGGTCCACACGGAAGTGGGCAGCATACAGGGTGTGCCGGCCGACGACGGGGACTATGTCATGTTCCTGGGCATACCGTACGCCAGAGTCAACGCCAGCAATCCCTTTGGGGTAAGTACGCATTAAAAATTGTCTTATATATCCAAAAAATAATAACTAATGAACTTATAATTACTATAAAACACAGTAAAAACATCACATAACACTGAATCTCGAAACCACAATCAACATGCAATAATTTTAAAGACTGTAATAAATTTTTGCAGGCTTCCATTCCCCATGAGAAATTCGACAAAGTTTTTGAAGCATTCGACGATTCAATAATGTGTCCACAAATTAGAGAAATTTACTTCGAAGGTGGCGACCCGTATAAAGGCGCTCTGGACTGTTTGCATCTCAATGTATATGTACCCAACACGGAGACAAAAGACAAAGCTGTTTATGTTTATATATTTGGGGGAAGGCAGAATCATGGCCGAAGCCAGAGAGACTTATATGGACCTAAATATCTTGTCCGTCACGATGTTATAGTAGTTACTTTTAATTATAGACTTGGACCCTACGGTTTCATGTGTTTAGACATTCCTGAAATACCCGGTAATCAGGGACTGTGGGACCAGTACAAAGCCATTAAATGGGTACGAGATAATATTCAAGCCTTTGGAGGTAATCCACAAAGAATTACCATCGGTGGTCATAGCTCAGGTGCTATGACAGCTGACATGCATCTATTGACCAAACAGCCTAGACTGTTTCAGCAAGCTATTCTGCAAAGTGGAAGTGCTACAATTCCTGGTTTTGTTAGACCTTCTGACAAAACGGCACTCATTGATATTGCTGAAAAGCTCGGCTTCAAAACTAACGAAACATATGCTGCACTGTCATTTCTAGCCAAAGCAAACCCCGAAACACTTATTAAAACAACAGCTAAATATGAATATGAATGGGCTTCGTGTGTCGAAAAAGAATTTGATGGGGTTGTTCCATATATCGATGAAAACCCCGAGTTGTCAGAAGGAATAAATATTGATGGTCTTAACATACTTAGCGGGTTTACAGAACGAGAATGCATTTATACCTTGTATAGTGCCTCGTACGCGATATTATTAAAATCCGATGATATACTTCGGTCTGACATGAATTTTAAATTTAATTTACAAAATCATAGTGACGTCTTAGATATAGTAAAGCACTTCTATCTTGGAGACCACGCAAACGGTGAAATTAATAAATACGAAGTTGTTGATTTTCTTACCGACTTCGATTTCGTCTATCCCTTACAACGGCAGTTGATCAAGTATGCAAAGCACAAGGATACAAATGTATATCAATATTTGTTTTCTTATGAAGGTCATCTAAATAGAATGAAAAGGTTATACAACATAACCGAACCCGGAACGACGCACTCCGATGAACTAGGATACATTTTTACCATGGACTTCCTTCCGGATGTACCAAACACCGATGACCAGCATAAAATTGATCAAATTACCACGTTATGGACCAATTTCATTAAATACGGGTAAGACATAATATTATTATTAAAAACCTAACTTCCTCTATTAGATTAGAGCCACATTATAATTTATAACGTCTATAAATTACAATAATATAATTATGTAGCCTACAAAGTTTTACTTTGGTTTTACTCTTGTCTGTCGACCAACTTTTCTTTAGTGAATAATTTATATAAGTAGGTACCTACCTATAACATCTAGATCACAATATCTAGATACACAGTGCCGATATCTTTCTATATAATCATTGTCATGTACAGAAAATGATTGTACTTACAGTGATTTTAAAAACTACTTCATTCACTTTCTACCAAACCAAACAAAAGAAAAAATCTAAATAGATTGGTATACCTTATGGAAGACTTTTTATGGTATAAAAAGTGTTTATTTCAAACATGAAAATTATGTCATTCCAGGAATCCAACGCCAGTTCGCACGGAGCTGCTGCCGGTATCATGGCCGCCGCTGACCGCCGACACCGTGCCGTGTCTGCAGATCGACTCCAACTTGACCGTCATCTCGCGACCCTTCCACAGTAACATGGCATTCTGGGATTTGTTTTATGACGCGCATTTAGATAAGCTTAGTATAGCGCCTGAAAAGAAAACATTAGCAAATAGTTAAATCAAGGTGATAATATTATGCATTGGAGTGAATAGTTGCCTAATTGCTTTAATTTTTTTCGGCTGTTGTGTTTCATTTTCTCTAAAACTTGTTACTTGGAGTAAAAGATGCAAAATGAACTGACGAAAATGAACAAAAACTTTATATTTATTATTTTCATAGTTTTGCAAATCTAGTTTATACTTAGTATAATTAATATTAATAAATATATCTACTTTATGATCCCAAATAAGGATTTAAAAAAGAGTATTGTACAACATACGAGTATTATTAAACATAAATCTGCGGTAAATATTTTGAGCCTCATAGTCGACATTATACCGATTAAGAATAATAATCTTTATTAGTGATTACTTAATTGTAATCATTACTTATCATGTATTTCTTAATATAATATGTAATTGCTTAAATTCTACGTCTTATTTAACATTTTCATATAATGAAAAGTCATTTATTTACCTTATTAATTAATGCTTTTTACCTAATATCAACTGAACACAGTTTTTTTTACTAAGCTATTACGTTACGCTACGCTACGAATAATAAAAACTTATTTTTCATAGGCCATTCGATAGTATTACCTATTGTATAACGCAATGTCAAAATTTAATCGTCATTTCCATTTTCCTGCACCCGAAAAACGTATATTTGTGCTATCTAGAGATTGCTTTAGCCTTTAGGCAGGCTAATCCTTACATAACATATTTTTAAACTTTCGCGTTGCATTATAAATAAAACTCTAGTTTTATTAATTAGACTTAACGCCACTTATTCTAATAAGTGGCGTTAAGTCCCGATTAATAATAAGTTTTAATTCATTCCTTACATAATACTTAATTAGATCTGTCATGGTCCTAACATACTACCTTGAGGAATTCCTATCGTTACTGTGACGACTGACGAGTAACAGGTTTGTTCGTAAGTAGTGTAGAATATTAATTTTGAAGTTGTGTGATATTTCCTGCTACAAAAATAATTTTATGAATTGATTTAAGTCAAGTGTCCTTTTTTCCTTTAACCTATAGTTTGCTAATTTCACATGGTTGAAGGAGTTCTATCCTTTCGGCTGCTCTCGGAGGATTTCCTTTGCGCGCATGATGTCTTTTGACATGCAAATTGCAATCGTACAGGTTGCATGAAAATGTTAAGAATGCTCCAACTTTTTAATTAGCAGGTCTGATGTCTGTCAGTACGAATATCGACGTTAATGACATTAAAATAAGATTCATATTAGCGCGCCTTGTACAGTGGCGGTTACGACGCTCGCCGCGTTTTTGATATGGCGAAAATGTATGAAAAAATTTGAGAAATTTTCTTATTTTTCTTATAACTGTAAAAGTTGTTTATTTTTATATAAAATTTTTAGCGGACTTTATAGAGGACTAAATAAGCAAAAATTTTTTTGTATATTTATTTTCCTCAGTTCAGTTTATTTAGATATTAAGGTACCTAATCAGACCCCATTTTTAGGGTTCCGTAGCCAAAATGGCAAAAAAGGAACCCTTATAGATTCGTCATGTCTGTCTGTCTGTCTGTCTGTCTGTCTGTCTGTCTGTCCGTCCGTCCGTATGTCACAGCCACTGTATTGAAACTTGGTAAGTAGATGTAGTCTGTGAACCGCATTAAGATTTTGAGCAAAAATGGAAAAAATATTAAAAATTTTAGGGGTCCCCATAGGTACAACTGAAACAAAAAAATTTTTTTTTCATCTAACCTATGCGTGTGGGGTATCTATGGATAGGTCTCCAAAAATTATATTGAGGTTTCTCATATCATTTTTTTCTAACCTGAATAGTTTGCGAGAGAGACTCTTCCAAAGTGGAAAAATGTGTGTCCCCCCCCCCTCTAATTTCTAAAGTAGATGCATGATAATTCTAAAAAAAATATATGATGTAGATTACTATAAAAACTACCAACGAAAATTGGTTTGAACGAGATCTAGCCAGTAGTTTTTTTTATACGTCATAAATAGTAAACCTTAATCTAAATTTCATTAAATCGACTGAAATATAAAAATAAATCAAAAATATTTTAATTTCATAAAAATAAACCTTATTGCTGCTGCGGAACCCTCCATGGGCGAGTCCAACTCGCACTTGGCCGCTTTTTTTCATATTTTACGATTATTGTGATGGTTAAAACGTATTTTATGTGAGAATTTTGTATGCGGCTATAGAATTTTTATGGTACAGTCGTGGATATGAATATATTATCTTTCATTTGAAACCAAAATATCCTCGCAGTTTGACTCCTAATTCTTTAATAGGGTACCGGAAAATCGCTGATATTTGTAATAGCGTCCTTAAATGTAATACATAAATTCAAATTCAAATTCTTTATTAATCATTCAATAATATACAATAGTATAAAAGCAAGGTAGCGTACATCACGTCGTCTAATCCCATACTAAGTAAAACTTGTATCATGGCAATCAGAAAACGGATGCACGCCGAACAATTTTATCCTAATATATATTATTCTCACATTCACACACACAATCACACTACACTTTATCACGTTAATATTCGATTTTCTTGTATCTTTGCTCCACTTGTTCGGTGCTTCAAATTTTGAACTTTAAACACCTTAAAAGTTCGTATCTTCAATAATTAATTATACAAGCAACTAACTAGAACATCCTTCAATGGAATCGCTGCAATCTATGCAAAAAAATTCCGAATGTGCGGAAACAAAACAGGGTTTATAAGTGTGCTTTTATTTTTATTACATTGAATGTTAATCGACCTACCGATCACTGTTCAATTTGTAGTTTCTACTTTCCGGTATATGTATTAATGAATTAAAATTAGTTGAATACTGAATTAAAACGACGAGTCTCACTGATAAGACATTCTTCGTAAATTTTTCTAGTGAGCAGGTTCTTTTAAAAATAAATTTACTTCTACTAAGCCCGCAATATATCCATCCATAATGTGTAAGTGTGCGGCCATATTGCTGCTGGTCATAAGCCACGTGGAGCTGAGGCTGCTGGTCCACACGGAAGTGGGCAGCATACAGGGTGTGCCGGCCGACGACGGGGACTATGTCATGTTCCTGGGCATACCGTACGCCAGAGTCAACGCCAGCAATCCTTTTGGGGTGAGCACATAGTTTTTTAAGAAAGTGTTACGAATTATTTTATGTTAGAGTAAAATCTATATTTGACGTTTAAAGTTTTTATTTAACAATTCAAAACGTTTCTAGGCATCAATCCCGTACGAAAAATTCGATAAAGTTTATGAGGCGTTCTCGGAACCAGAAATATGTCCACAGATGAGGGAAGTGTACGTCCCAATCGACGACCCGTATGGTGGCACCTTGGATTGTTTAAATCTCAATGTATATGTACCTAATACGGATACGAGAGACAGAGCTGTTTATATCTATGTTTTTGGGGGCAAGTTCGTTCATGGCCATGGTGGGAGGAGCTACTATGGACCAAAATACCTTATCCGTCACGATATTATAGTGGTCACTTTTAATTATAGACTGGGTCCCTATGGTTTCATGTGTACGGACATACCTGAAATACCCGGCAATCAAGGACTATGGGACCAGTACAAGGCTATTAAATGGGTGAAAGAAAATATTAGAGCATTTGGGGGCAATCCTCAAAAAATTACCATAGGTGGTCACAGCTCAGGTGCTATGGTAGTCAACATGCATCTATTAACTAGGCAGCCCAGAATGTTTCAGCAAGCTATACTGCAAAGTGGAACTGCCACGAGTCCAGGTTTTCTCGCTCCTTCTAATAAAAATGTACTCATAAATATTTCTGAAAAGCTCGGTTTTAGAACTAACGATACATATGCTGCTCTGTCATTTTTGGCGAAAGTTAGTCCCGAATCTCTTATTAAATCAACAACAAATGAATATGAATGGTTCCCATGTGTCGAAAAAGAATTCGATGGAGTTTTACGATTTATAGATGAAAACCCTGAACTATCGGAAGGAATAAATATTGATGGACTAAACATACTAGGTGGGTTTACAGAAAGAGAATGCATTTATAGCTTATACAGTTCCTCCTACGAGCCATTGTTCAGGCAGCAACACGTGCTGCGAACTGACATGGAGTTTAAGTTCAATTTTCAGAATCACAGCAACCTCATCGATATAGTACAGCATTTCTATTTGGGAGATGATAGAAACTTTACAACGAATAAGTACAAAGTTGTCGATTTTCTTTCCGATTTCGATTTCATTTACCCCGTACAACGAGAAATGATCAAGTATGCTAAGCATAAGGACACAAATGTATATCTCTACAAGTTTTCTTATGATGGTCACCTGAATAGATTTAACAATGTGACTTTACAATGTAACTTTACAATGTGACTGAAGCTGGTGCGGTTCACTCCGATGAGCTGGGTTATATTTTTACCATATATTTAATTCCGGATATACCAAATAAATATGACCAACGTATAATTGATGAAATGACGACGTTATGGACCAATTTTATTAAATACGGGTAAGACAATAACATTATAAATAATCTTTTAAATTTTAAAACAAAGAATGCTCCAACCGGAGAATTAGCGGATGTCTGTCAGTACGAATATCGACGTTAATTATGCGCCTTATAATATTAGCGCGCCTTGTACAGTGGCGGTTACGATGCTCGCCGCGTTCTTGATATGGCGAAAATGTATGAAAAAATTTGAGAAATTTTCTTATTTTTCTTATAACTGGAAAAGTTGTTTATTTTTATATACCTAACATTTTTAGCAGACTTTATAGAGGGCTAAATAAGCAACAATTTTTTTGTATATTTATTGTCCTCAGTTCAGTGTATTTAGATATTAAGGTACCTAATCAGACCCCATTTTTTTTTTATTTTGCGATTATTGTGATGGTTAAAACGTATTTTATGTGAAAATTTTGTATGCGGCTATAGAATTTTTATGGTACAGTCGTGGAGATGAATATATTATCTTTCATTTGAAACCAAAATATCCTCGCAGTTTGACTCCTAATTCTTTAATAGGGTATCGGAAAATCGCTGATATTTGTAATAGCGTCCTTAACAGGAAATATTTGGAATATTATATTATAGTTCATTTTAAAAATACTACAAAAGCCTATGAATTAAAATAAGTTGTAATTATTGTGTAAATTGTAATTATGAAGCATAATAATAATTATCACTTCGAACTCACAAAAAGTTGGAGATTAACATTCTCATGAATCATGAATCTGTGTAATCTGTGTCTTTACAAGAGGTCAATTTTATTCTTAGAGTGGGTTGCACCGTGCACGGTGCACCAACTGTGCTTACTTTAACTATAACTTTAACCATAACAAAAAGTCAAATGAACTGTCAAATCCCTAGTAAAAGTCCATTATGGACGCCATATTTGACGATAACCTTAACTTTAACTACGCCTCTGGTGCAACCCACCCTTAAATATTCTAAATACTTACAGTGCGAGCATTTTTCATTTAGCGCCTAGACTAAAATGGTCAATGACCGCTACTGCCTCGTTTCGCCGAGTACCTACAGTATAATTAATAACAAAATATTACAAAACACTAATTTGGTGTCACGCAAAGAACGAAAGAGTCATGTCACGAAAGAATGTAAATAAGACAAATTATTCTTTTTCATATTCGAAATATCTAAATAATTGTTAATTATTACATGTAGACCGTACGTCATTCCAGGAATCCAACGCCCGTACGCACGGATCTGCTGCCGGTATCATGGCCGCCGCTGACCGCCGACACCGTGCCGTGTCTGCAGATCGACTCCAACTTGACCGTCATCTCGCGACCCTTCCACAGTAACATGGCATTCTGGGATCTGTTTTATGACGCACATTTAGATATGCTTAGAATAGCGCCTGCGAAAAAGTAATCTGCAAATAATTTATTTTGTACCTATCAAGCTCAATGTAATAATTAATTGTTACTGTCCATACAAATTACAAAAATGTATCATTTTTAGGTATGTCCAGAAAATAAATATTTTACTCAACGTTTATGAGAATATAAAAGTAAAATATAATGTTAACGTTCACATTAAGATTAGTTAATAGGTAGTACTTATGTAAATATTCGATCATCTTCGTCATACGCCTACAAATATGTTACGTCACAGATTGCAACATAAAGTACACCTACTACCAGCGCCTACACCCGACAGCGAATATAATGTCTTTGCCTACGCAGTGTTTGTTAATCTGTGCTCCCTTCGAAGGTCGAATTTGAAAATGGAAGCCTAGAACATCTTAGAACGGAAACGCCACAACCAATACGCAAAATATTGCCTCTAGGTACTCCGTGTTCATTCATTGCAACCGAGTACAATCGCGACATTAAACGTAGGTAGGTATTTAAATAATATTCATAATGATATTACATTTTTTATTCAATATTATAATTCTGAAGAGTTTGTTACTACCGGTCCGATTTGAAAAATTACAGTAATTAATAATATATAATACTTTATTTTATAATTTACTCAAATTTTCAGGAGTCTTTGAATGTGTTTATTTGACTGACCGACTGACATAGCGACACACACAGCTCAAACCACTGGACGGATCGGTCTGAAATTTGGCATGCAGATGTTATAACGTAGGCGTCCGCTAAGATAGGATTTTGTTCAATTCTACCCCCAATGGGACAAAATAGGGATAAGTAAAGGTTTGTATGAAACTTTCGATTTTAAATTGATCGGGCTGAGACTTCGATGCCTAATTTAAACAATAAATTAACAAAAGCTAGTGTTAAATATATTTTGTCAATCTCCATATTAGTTATAAAATTTAGAATAAAAAGTGAAAAAATTACAAATCCCGATCCTTATCAGGCATAGTAAACGTAGATTGAACAAGAATCAAGATACAACGATAACGTTAAGATAAACTAGATACAAGGTGATATATTGGAAGACGTAATATTGAGGCAGAAAATAGTTTAATACATTTTTATTTTTAAGTAAAAGCCTTCGGTTAATATGACGCCGTCTTGCTAGATGTAACAAAATATTATATAAAAGTACACTAATAATTAATAAATCTTATAATAAAGCTAGAGCTTTATTTATTTTTGTATTTTATATTAATATATAAAAGAATAAAACAATCTTTATATCTATACATTTAATAAAACTGTAGAAATGAAAATTCTGTAAGTACATTAAAGATATTCAAAAAATAATAAGCGGGGTGTGTCACTAACTATAGAAACCAAAAATGTGGTTAGTTTTTGTCTGTCTGTCTGCCTGTCTGTCCGTCTGTCTGTCTGTCTGTCTGTCTGTCTGTCTGTCTGTCTGTCTGTCTGTATGTTTGTTCCACTATCACACTAAAACTACTGATCCGATTTGAATGCGGTTTTCGCAGATATATATTTTGTCTTCTCCCAACAATTGCATTATTTATAATCAACTGAAGTATTGCAGTACAAAATAGCTGTTCATCGTTATAAAGTGTAGACTATAATATAAAACTAAATGAAACATAACATTAGAATCTTGAATTTCAGCCGGAAGATCTTATTTTGATAGAACACCTGTTATACCGGACTGGTGTCATAAATCCTAAAAATGGAATTCGGTAAATTTGGACGCTCATTTCTGTAAAGGTGGAAACAGAAATAGAATGTTACCATCCTCATGGAGCTTCCCAAAGTAACGACCATGCTGAATGATATACGGATCCTTTACATTAAATGAATTTAAGACGTAATGAAATTAAAATAGATAAATAATCATAAATTAATACATGATGTGAATATTATATGAATATTATACTATTATTATTATTAGTAATAGGAGATGCAAAGGTTTAGTTCCTTATTAGTTAAAATAGTTAAAACTTATTATTGGACACTTACTACCGCACTCAGAGAGGAATATTAGTTTGCGACGAGCTGGAGTTATACCAGCCGAGCTGGCCAACGGTGGAGCAGGAGCGAGAAAAATGGAAGACTCTGGGGGAGGTCTATGCTCAGCAGTGGGACAGTATAGGCTAACAAAAAAAAATGGTCTCTAGTCTCTACGTGCTTCCTAGCTTTCCGAAGTACCTAACGACCATGCAAAATGATATACGGAATACAGATCCTTTACAAATGAATTTAAAACGTAATGAAATGAAAATATCTAAGAATAGGTAACAAGTTCTGCGTGAGAAAATACTACACAGGCTATTTGCGTGTGAAAATAGTTGAATCGAAAATAGGTGTAGGAAATACACCTGAATAATATATTCGCATGTTATTAACTCAAGAAGTCGAAACGATTTTTTTCTTAAACGCTGAATGGAGATTTATAAAAAAAATGTATGCTGCTAAGAAAAAAAATGTATGATATAAAAGAGTATAATAGTAAAGAGCTAGATGGTTTAGCTCCTTAAAGTTAATAAGTATTATAATTGTTGTAATTGAAGGGAAAGAAAAGCAATAGAAGACGGTTAAGAAGGATAAAAAGTCTTAGATGGCTTAATTCCAAATCTGCAATTGAGGACGCAGCAGATTTGAATATAACATGAGCTGGCATAATCCTAAGGACCTGCCTTGACACACCTTCATTAGTAATAACGTCTTAGATATTTCTATTAGTCATCATATTTTCTCTAAATTATTGCGATGAATTTGCAACGGTGACTCTTGTTGGATTCTTTATTGCGTATCTTGTTTCTTTGCACCTGATTGACTGCTTTGACTGCGTGAGTAAAAATGAGGACCACGTCTTTGATTTATATGGTGGAGTATTAATGATCATAAATTACACGACGCGATTACTCAGAAAACAAAAAGAAAGATAAAAATGTTGAAAGACGTATATTTAGATTTGTTTAACTTTTGCGCGTAATACCTACTACAATGGAATGGATCAGAAATAGCGACATCGCGTCTCATTTGTATTCCGCGGATCTCCGCAGCACTTACGATTATTTATAGGCCGCGGCACGAGCGGAAGAGACGCGAATCAATTCACAATAAATTACAATTTACATGGGAAATACTACAATAGTATTTTCATCGCGAGTGTACATGAACGGAGCGGGTGGGCGGAGTGAGCGTATTTTTTAAGCGGAATTCGGCGCGCGGGCGGGAATCTGCGCGGGCCAGGCGTCGTGCGCATGCGCTGCGCACTCCATGCCCGACCACGATACGTACAAGCTGCGGCCCCGCGCCGCGCGCTCCCGCGAGCCGCGCGCGCGCCGCACACCGCAGCCGCTCAGCAAGTACCGCCGGAAGACGGCCAACGCGCGCGAGCGGAGCCGCATGCGGGAGATCAACCGCGCGTTCGAGACGCTGCGGCGCGCGGTGCCCGCGGCGGAGATCACAGGCGCGCCGGTGCCGTGCGAGAAGCTGACCAAGATCACGACTCTGCGGCTGGCGATGAAGTACATCACGGCGCTGTCGGCGGCGCTGCGGGACACCAGCCCGGAGCCCGAGAGCTGGTCGTCGCCGCCGGCGTCCGAGTTCTCGGAGCTGTCCCCGGGGCAGGACACCACGTCGGAGTACGCCGAGGACTCGCTCTCGCCGTTCGACTCGTTCTTTGCGGAGTTTGAGTACGAGTACGACGCTGACAGGACATTCGCGTGATAGTGTTTGTGGACCGAGTGCTGACACTGCCATATTAACGTTACATAGTTTATTTGAGTGTGCGGATGAGATTATTTATAAATATTATTTTTTTAAATAAATAGTTTTTGTTTTAAGTTTTATTTTTATTTGCGATAGTGGAAACGTGTTCGAGGAGGTAAACTGTCGGGTGATGCAAATATTTTTATATTGTGACACGAAAACTCGTAATTTGTAGCAATTTCCGAATCTTGGTAACTCCATGGTCCAAGCTCCAAGCCACAAGACGAGTCACAAAAGTCTATATTAAATTGCAACATTCGTTTTGTGACTATAATATATACTATATAGTCTCGTGGTATTAAGTTTTGTTGAAAAACTGTAAGCGGAAGAGGATCAAGGCTCAAGGAGGCTCAAGTCTCTACTCTCTACATTTTGAAATTAAGCGATATTTACTTCATATTCTGTAAGAATACTAAAAAATAATTAATGTTAATTGAGTACAAAATAATATCATATTTAATTCATTTGATTGGAAACTTGATTTTTACACGTCCATTCATGGTTTTCCAAACAGAGTGCAAAGAGTGCACTAAAAGTTATATTACACCATTTTACTGTTTTACTCCAACCTCACTTTGTAAGAAACATATAGATTATAAATTGTAATTATTGTGTTATAGACGACACTTGGAATAAATCATACAACGCCGCCGAGACAAAATTAGAGGTGTCTGAAATAAGCGATCCGTGTGGTCGAGATCTATAGATCTCTACATATCCCTAATATGGAATAGGGATGAAACACGCAGATGTAAATTATCGAAAATTATACAAGGTGTAACAAAATTAAGTGATAATAGGTACTTTAGGATGTGTATGAGTCCCGTGTAAAAAGTTTACTGTGAAAATAGCAGCCCGAAAATAGTTTTTTTTAAATTTTGTAAAGACAAACTCATGACGATGGGGTGCTTGCCCAATGCCCATACAAATCACAAAAAAGTTTTGCTCTTTCAGCGCTGCTACTTTCACAGTCAACTCTATATGAGGTGTAACGCGTTATATGTGACACTGGCCGGCGACTCTCCCTGTCCGCACTATGGGAGTACGACCAAGGAGAGCCAGCGGCCAGTGTAAGACTATTACAGGGAATGGACATTAGAAGTGATACCGGGCTATGGGGGTGAGGTGCTAGTGGACTGGGTAACTGGGACTATGGAAGGACTATGGCGTCTGCCAATACAACGTGGAAACATGTATCATAAAGTTGGCAGACGGTGGTGACTCGCCAACTCTTTGAATGGGCCCCTCAAAATGGTTGCACGCACGGTGCACCGAGGCGGCAACATTGACAGAGCGGCTTGAGGCAGGAGAGGTGTCGCTGGACTTTAAACGCCGATCATTTGTACCCTCAGAGGGTCCCATCACGTCGCCCACTCGCCACTTACGCTTCACATCCTCCCTCCGAGCCGAAGCTCTTGCGACTCCACTCTGACCGGCCGGTTAAGGCAAGGCAGAGGTAGGGCCTGATTCTCCGTCAGTGTTCACTCCGGCCGGCCGGTGAAGGCAAACCGAAGATGGAGAATAGGGGCTTCCCTGGGAGCACTCGGGTACGTGGGGTCGCTACTCCCCAACAGCTCGCCACAAGCTGCCCTGCGGGCTTATTATTATTATTATTACTTGTTACTACCACCACATTATTACTACCACAGAATAGATATTAGCTACTACTACTAAAGTCTATGCACTTTTCTTGTATTCTGTAGAAACAAAATGTAGAGCTTTACTGATAAAGTTAGGACTTGGGTTGTCTATAACTGAAGAATTAGCAGTAATTACAACGCTACACCTTGGTAGCATACGATAGTAACTCTATATGTAAAGTTTTTTCACCCATTTAAATCGCAAATTTTACGTGAAATGGTAAATTGGGACATTAATTCCTATACTCAATATACTACAGTTTTATCATATGCATAGCGTAAATTCGAGAAAATAGGAATACAAACACGTTTTATGGACATGACTCTATTCTTACTGAGAGAACACAGACTATTAAGGGGATAATATGAGAAACTCCTTCAATATATTATTATGAAGTAGGGCCTTGTTACACCTACCGAGTATAATAGTGGCGAGACTACTCTACTCGGTAGGTGTAACAAAGCCCTTCTGATTCTGCTGAATGCTGACAGTAGAATACAGTCACGGAAGATGGAGCCGGCAATGGGCCATGCCCACACAAGCCCACCGACTATTGTCTAACATCCTGGTCCACATTCATTTTATGTGTCAAATTATATTCAATCAAGTGTAACGATGACTACTTTAACGATTTCGTGGGTAGAAAGCTACACAGGGTCTAACATGATCTACACTCTACATGCAAAAGAAACTGTCAGGTCCCAACTGATGATTATTAAAAACATAAAATATAGAAACAATCAATTACTACGTTTGGGAGTTTTTAGTTTCGTTTTCGGGTAAGAGTGACCTACATTACTTCCGAAGAAGTTCCCAAAACAGTAGGATATTAAGGATTATAGGCCAAACAGTTAACAGTACACAATATAAGTTTTTTGCAGCTGACGTGATTTCTACTGTATCTGAATCTGTAGAATCTGTAGCCCCGCTCGGTTGAAGAATCTTTGAAGCTTGCCACTGTTCTTACAAATTACAATGCCACTGATTTTTTGCCTGTTTTGACCTGAGGTTATTTAGTCATTGAGAGTCACTTTAAAGTATCCGAAAGGATTTATATCTTTTCGGATACTTTACAAAGCAGCTATGCAGTTTAGAGTATTTTAGCTCCAACTGAAATATAACTATAAACTTATATAACTATTAACTAATAAACTGCATCTGCTGGCAAACGCATAAAATTATTTTCATTAAATTGTGTTTTTTCTGAGAAAATTAAGAATTCCGTACTATCCCACCATAAAACATTTTAGTATACATAATAATTGTAAGTATATTGGATTTGGGCTACATGTTTGACCCCTTATGTTACACCTCCGTGCGTCATAATAATATAATGGTGCTCCGTGTTTGCCATTTACGGTAGAGACAATCGCTTATTTACATAATATTATATGAATCAGTGCCCAAAGTTTTTCAAGGTTTTAAATCTAGAACTTTATTGCTAAGGCCTAACTAAGGCATTCTTGAAGATTTACCCATTACTATGGTAAGACGAAAATTGACGAAAGCGCAAAACTGTATAGTAAAGTATTGTAGCGGCACAATCCTGAATGGCTCTTTCCAAGTTTCTGAGATCGATGCGATATATAAGTATTCTACATATTTTGAAGTGACAACTCACAACAGTGACTAGTGAGCTTCGGCCTAAGTGCCTAACCCAGCGAGGCGTACGAATTGTGATGGACAGTCCGAAATCGAAGTCCAATAATTCTGGTAATTAAAAAGATAAAACCAACTTCAAAATTGTACGTAATTGAGAATTAAAACTCCCTATCTCCAAAACTACTGAACCGATTTTGATGAAAATTGCACTATTCCCTAAGTTGAACAATACCTAGTACAATAAAAAAAGAATCACTTAAATCGGACTTGTAGTTTCAGAGATATGCGCGAACAAACATAAAAACATACATACATACATACACTTTTGAAATTTGGCACATTTGTTCGGAAGCTGTTATAGATTAACATATACAAAAACTGGGCAGTTCTGGAAATATTACATACATACGCGTCGAATTGATAACCTCCTTTTTTGAAGTCGGTTATGAAATAAATGAAGGGCTTAGAGATAAATAAAAAGAGATATTATACTTTTAGGAAATCAAGAAGTGTGCACTTGAATGCTGAAGGGCAGGCTCAGCTGGGATGCAAGTTCCCAACTCCCCATAACTTGGCCCGTATGGCGTATACCCAAGCGGCCGATAGCCCATGAATTGGATTTGTATGGTACACACCCGATAAATTATAGCTTATAGTAAGAACGATCTTAAAAAATCCTTTCAAATGCATCGCTGGCTACGAAACAATTATTTTTAATCTCGCAGCGGGAATTATTCGAGACACTACACAATCCTAATTAGTCACGCCAAAATGTATATCAGTTTCCTTGTTATTTACGGATAATAATTTTAATAGTGGGGTCAGTGGCACGTGAATGGAGCAAAGTTTTTACCTGAGATACATCCATACTAATATTACAAATTCGAAAGTGTGTCTGTCTGTCTGTTACCTCGTCACGTCCGTTTGGACAAAGCAAAATCAGTTCAGTGGTTTCACTGAACTGATTTTGCTGGGTATGGGGATACTTTGAGTGCCGGGAAAAGACATATTATAGATACTTTTTATCCCGGAAAATGTACGGTTCCCGCGTGATAAACGAATTTTAGTGCAACGGAATTTCGGGCGTCATCTAGATTCTAGTCTAATTCAAACTTTACTTTAGGGAAGGGACGATACCATGTTGGAAAGTGGAAACTCTAAACACATCATAAGCCATATCACACCTCTTGTAGGTACTTAATCTTATTATGCCTAGTAAGTAGTATCTCAACTCTCGTTGTCAATATTTGCAGTACATCTCAATGTTGGTAAATGGTAAGTCTTCGTACTTAGGCCGGTATAAATAGTCAGTACTCAAGATGCATCTCGATCTCAAGACACGGTTCAGGCTCTGTGATTGGTTGGCTGTCAAAATTTGGACCAATCACAGAGCCGAGCCGCGTCTTGAGACCGGGTCGCATTTTAAGTACTGACTATTTATACGGGCTTTAGTAGCTCATCAAACAAGTCGGACAATAAATTATTAATATTAGTCGGACAATAAATTAATAATATTAATTTAAGTTGCCATATTTCTCCACAGACTAAAAAGCATAAAAATGCAGATCGCAACGATATGTAGTAAAGATCCAAGCGGTATCCCATATTATGCCCAATTTGGCTGTAGCTTTCCCGCCAAGTACGGTCGCCATGACAGTATGTGATTAAAAAAGACATACAGACCGTTTAGATTTATTACACCTCTGACAAAACCTTTATTCCAGAGATATAAAGAACATTTTTATTTAAACGCATTATATGCAGGTCGACCGCGAAACTTTTTTTTCGTGACAGCAACATGCTATTCATCATGTAAGTTGTAAATAGAGTTTAGATTACCACACATATAAGGTAAGGACCGTATAAATATATAAGCTTTATGGAGTTATGACTTTTGTCAGTCTTTAATTACATAAGCTTTTGCTCTGAATAGTGTTTAGTATAGAATACAGATGTAGGCACAAGAGTTTACCTTGACTGGTTGATTGGAAAAACGGTAGGAAAAACTTCATGATTTTCCAAGAAAAGTTAAAAACGAAGCCAAAGAGGAGCTCACTGCTCACAAATAATTTAATTCGATACGTGTATCGATTGAAGAATATCATAATGTTTGTTTGTTGTTTTCATTTTAAAAGCACAATCTACATAAATGTAAGTAACATTTTTACATGAACCGTTTTCAAACGAATTCTATAATTTCTCAAACGCAGGACGTGATAAAAAAGTAGAGTTCAAAGGAATTTATACAATTTTACATTTTTTTTTTTTCAAAATTTGAACTTTGTAACAACTTATTTGCGTTACATAAATGTAAAGCTGGCGCTTCACATGGCTATTTGTATTTACTATTGGCTATTTGTTGTATTTGGCAATTGGCAACATTATTGACGAATACGCAAACAAGCAAACAAAGGCAAATACCTCGGAACAATAAGAGGCAAATACGGCCTTCCACACATGGACGTCAAATATCAAACTTTTATTTGATTTTCTTTACTTGCCTATTTGACTCCTTTGATGTGCGTCAAAAACCGACAAAGGTACGGATACGTGTATTTGGTATTGGTCATATTGGTCAAATAGGCATTAAGGCCAATATTTGTCAAACATACCGTCTACATGTCATGGTGATTGTTTGGCGAATACATCAAACACGACGCAAATACAAATAGCCTGCATGTGAAGTGCCAACTGCCAGCTTTACGTACAACTCATAACACATAATAAAATGTACATAATAATAACGAAACTCTGAACAGATATTTTTATGGTGGCAATTTATTCGAATTTCAAAAGATACGCAATGTTTGTTCGAATTTCAAAAATCGAACTTGGCTTTTTTGTAATGTAAAAACACTGAATTAGGCAAAGAGGTCGTTTACGATGGCCAATAGTTTATTTCTTGTTTCTGATTGCGGTATTGTTTGCGTGGGCATAGCGCCCTGTCAAAAGTACCATAAAGGCACTTATACGGACTCATTTTTTTTTTATTTAAATATCCAGATTTGGAATTCGCAAAGTTTAAGTCCTTATCTTTTTGGGATAAAGTTACGTTAGCTTTACATATTTTATAGGTTTGTTGCCCTAAACATGAAACTTAACAAATATTTTTAGAGGGCCAAGATGGCCAAGTGTTTACGACAAAAAATTCTAATGCTTTATGACATCAGCGATAAATTATAAACATACAAACAAAAATACTATATTATTTTAGTACAATGTTAATATGTGTCATACAGTATGTATACAGTACTCTACTCGACTCGAACTAAGAAGTCAATAAAAATTCTACGTATAGTGTTTGTTATTCTATTAATAGATTTTTAATCAATTATTGAGAAGCGTAACCTACAAAAACAGGAAAACATAGCATTATTATCAGCATGCACCTATATAAACTAAGTT